>WNWU01013019.1:104499-162791 GCA_012654045.1 Ptyas mucosa | reverse complement strand
ACACAACTGGCTCACCCACAATGTAAAAGCAGCTGTGCTAGACCCAACATGGCCCCTGCAACAAGCAGGAACCTCACACAGCCACAAAAAGCCCCAAAAAACAACTTTCACACTTTACACACACAAAATTCCACATACAGCGTTGTGAGATTTTGTGTGTTTGTGTAGTTAGAGTGAAACACTACAGAAACACACTAAATCTCAGAAACCTGCACAAATATTATTTTATTTTTTTTATTTTTATTTTTATATGAAAGCTAAATTTAAAACTTCCTAAAGCTCCCAAAGGGGAAAAAAACTTACCCAATAGAACAGGGGTCTCCAAGCTTGGCAACTTTAAGACTTGTAGACTTCAACTCCCAGAATTCCTCAGCCAGCTTTGCTTTGCTGGCTGAGGAATTCTGGGAGTTGAAGTCCACAACTCCCTGCCTGCTTGGTTGCAATGGATTGCAGGCAAGCGAAGCAAGGCAAGCATTGCGACTAGCAGCTAAGATAAGCAAGCTGGAGGGGGGGGAGGATTTTTGCTACTGCAAAAATCTGGATCGCCAGAGCCATTTCTAAGGGAAAAACTTTTTTCCTTTTACTCTGACGATCCAAGCCGAGTCGCCTGATTAGCAGGCAACTCAGCTGGGATCGCCAGAGCCATTTAAGGCTCGTCAGAGCCTTTCAGGCTGGTCCGCCTGGTTACAGGAGAAGGACACCCGGCGTATAAGACGATCCCCGACTTTTGAGAAGATTTTCATGTGTTAAAAAGTTGTCTTATATGCCGGAAAATACGGTATCAATAATTTCAACCAACCCATATCTGGGCTTTATCTGCTCCAATATTGTTTTCACTGTCAATTGAGCATTTGCCCTTGCACATGAAAAAAATTCCGCCCATCCAGTTAAATAGTCCATTATTACCAGCAAATATTTCCCAATCCAGCAAATATTTCAGTGTTCCTACTGCTGGCATATCAGTGTAATCGATCTTCATTGGATTGGCCAAATCCCGTCCTCCTGCTATCTGCTTACGCATGACCCTTCTATTTATCTATGTATTGATGTATTCGTACACAATGTAAACATTATCTCCCCACTTGTATGGCTATCATATACATGCCTCTACAAATATATTTCCTTTTATAAATTCTAGTAACGCTTGCATTCCCTTTCTATTATATTCCTCATAATAGGTGTATTTACTATTCGTAATCAATTCATTTTCCATCTATCTTTTCCGCACTCGTCTCACATCTGTGTCTCTTCATCATCTGTGAAGTCAGGTTTTACATCACATTCCAGAATAGGAATGAAACCCTTTAACCACTTTTCCTCCCCCATTCGTGCAGCTTCTTTCGCAGTTTCATCTGCCAATCTATTCTCCGTAACCTGTTTTGAGTTTCCCTTTTAATGTACTCCTATATGTATTATAGCTATTCGTTCTTTATTTCCTCTTTCCAACCATATTTTTACCAAAGATCTTTAAAAGCCCATAAGCATATTTTGAATCAATATATATATTGCCCACTTCGTTGGTTAGCAACTTCAAGGCTTGTAATAAAGCAAAGACTTCACATTTCTTTTTCTTTCTTTCTTTTTTTTACTGTATTTACGTATCATCAATAGATACTTAACTCTCCCCACTTGAGGGGAGTCACATCTCTATCACAAATCAGCTAAACTATTGTCTCAAGCTTCAGAGAAATGCAAAGCTTGATTTAATTCACAAGTCTGTACAGATTAACTTACACATAACTTCCTAGCTAGCCAGACCAAAAGTCCATCTCTACCTTCTACTAGTAAGTAATTCTTCCCTCAAGGGAACATCCATTAGGGTAGGATCTAGCATTTTAGAGAAATATGCCCAGTAGTCTTTTTCCTTCCCACCTCTGGGTTAAAATCCTCAAAATCCATCCCCTCATCTGGGTAACATTAAGCTAAAATAGCATGCTTACCTATTCACCAGGCTATTCAATATCCAGGCTATCCTAGAAATCTCCTTAGCTCCTTAGCATTCAAAATGCATAGACATAAAAACATAAAAGAGTGTGATAAAAAGAACACCCTCAAAAAGTAAAAAAATCACCTAAAGGAGGTATTTCAGGTCTCTGCTCCAAAAAACATTTGTCTCAAACTTTAATGTCACTTCTCTGTTATATAAGTTTATTTAAACACCTCAAACACTTCACACAAAAAAATAAAATCAAAATCGCAATTCAGAGCAGGACAGAAAATATATCTGCATAGCTGCCATACGCAGTCAGAAGCAATGCTGCAGGAGCAAGTCACCCATTTGCCCCACCTCTCTCACTCTCAGACAGACTTGGCAAAGGAAAAAAAATGTGTAAAAGGGAAAACAAACCGCATCTTCCCCCCCTTTCTTTCTTCCAAGACAAAAAGAAGGGGGATATACAGGGAGGAAAAATACTTCTCCTTTCTCCATTCAACATCACAAATAACTCCTTCTAACTCTCCCACATCTCCATGGGATCTCTCTCATCTCCCTTTCTCATTCGAACACTTGCTATCTTAACAACAACAACAAACCCTTGCCACTTACTGTTTTTTTATGCAAAAGGAGATATCTCAGGAGGGGTTCAGCACACAGGCATTCACAAGTGTCAGGATCACCTTGTCACTCCTGTGTGAGGGCTTCCCACACACACTCACATTTGTACTGCTAGTAGACTTTTTGTGTACACTAACATACACATATGCTTTCTCCCTGCCAACTGATCAGTATAATTACAGTCATGGCCGTAAATGTTGGCACCCCTGAAATTTTTCCAGAAAATGAAGTATTCCTCACAGAAAAGTACTGCAGTAACACATGTTTTGCTATACACATGTTTATTCCCTTTGTGTGTATTGGAACAAAACCAAAAAAGGGAGGGAAAAAAGCAAATTGGTCATAATGTCACACAAAACTCCAAAAATGGGCTGGACAAAATCATTGGCACCCTTTCAAAATTGTGGATAAATAAGATTGTTTCAAGCATGTGATGCTCCTTTAAACTCACCTGGGGCAAGTAACAGGTGTGGGCAATATAAAACTCATACCTGAAAGCAGATAAAAAGGAGAGAAGTTCACTTAGTCTTTGCATTGTGTGTCTGTGTGTGCCACACTAAGCATGGACAACAGAAAGAGGAGAAGAGAACTGTCTGAGGACTTAAGAACCAAAATTGTGGAAAAATATCACCAATCTCAAGGTTACAAGTCCATCTCCAGAGATCTAGATTTGCCTTTGTCCACAGTGTGCAACATTATCAAGAAGTTTGCAACCCATGGCACTGTAGCTAATCTCCCTGGGTGTGGACGGAAGAGACAAATTGATGAAAGGTGCCAACGCAGGATAGTCCGGATGGTGGATAAGCAGCCCCAAACAAGTTCCAAAGCAATTCAAGCTGTCCTGCAGGCTCAGGGAGCATCAGTGTCAGCGCGAACTATCCGTCGACATTTAAATGAAATGAAACGCTATGGCAGGAGACCCAGGAGGACTCCACTGCTGACACAGAGACATAAACAAGCAAGACTACAGTTTGCCAACATGTACTTGAGTAAGCCAAAATCCTTCTAGGCAAACGTCTTGTGGACAGATGAGACTAAGATAGAGTTTTTTGGTAAAGCACATCATTCTACTGTTTATCGCAAACGGAATGAGGCCTACAAAGAAAAGAACACAGTACCTACAGTGAAATATGGTGGAGGTTCACTGATGTTTTGGGGTTGTTTTGCTGCCTCTGGCACTGGGTGCCTTGAATGTGTGCAAGGCATCATGAAATCTGAGGATTACCAATGGATTTCTGGTCGCACTGTAGAGCCCAGTGTCAGAAAGCTGGGTTTGCGTCGGAGATCTTGGGTCTTCTAGCAGGACAATGACCCCAAACATACGTCAAAAAGCACCCAGAAATGGATGGCAACAAAGCGCTGGAGAGTTCTGAAGTGGCCAGCAATGAGTCCAGATCTCAATCCCATTGAACACCTGTGGAGAGATCTTAAAATTGCTGTTGGGAAGAGGCGCCCTTCCAATAAGGGAGACCTGGAGCAGTTTGCAAAGGAAGAATGGTCCAAAATTCCGGGTGAGAGGTGTAAGAAGCTTATTGATGGTTAGCGGAAGCAACTGATTTCAGTTATTTATTCCAAAGGGTGTGCAACCAAATATTAAGTAAAGGGTGCCAATGATTTTGTCCAGCCCATTTTTGGAGTTTTGTGTGACATTATGTCCAATTTGCTTTTTTTCCTCCCTTTTTTGGTTTTGTTCCAATACACACAAAGGGAATAAACGTGTATAGCAAAACATGTGTTACTGCAATACTTTTCTGTGAGGAATACTTCTTTTTCTGGAAAAATTTCAGGGGTGCCAACATTTACGGCCATGACTGTATGTCAGGGAGCTTTTGTCACAAGTCAATGAGGTCTATTGCCTAAACTTTTTATTACACACAGACGCTTTCACACACACATACCATTAAACAACATTTGCAGAACTGGAATAAAACCTGGGGAGGTTTTATCCCTTCAGATTCCCATTTTGTTTCCATCGTTGACATCTTGTAGCTCATTCTTTAAGCAGTGGGAAACCTTAGGACGTGGTTTTTAATCAAAAATGTGATTTCGGGCCCTAACCACCACCTGTTTCCCACAGCTCCAAGCTCAAGCCAAGAAGTTTGCTTAATTTGCCGGCACACACATATCACTATCACTTCAAGTATAAATATGCATCCAAGAATGGTTAACAGAAATCACATCACATTAATCAAAGGCAAATTATTCCCATTTAGACCTCAGGTGGGAAGAACAATAAACCTTTTCTTCTTTACTCTTTATTCTTTCAGAGTTTTCTGCCTCTTTCAAGAAAGATAAAAATCTGTATACCACTGCAGTATTTCTACTCCTTCCACCCATAACAGCATAGAGTAAAATCATCCTTGGTCAGCCCCAACATCTGAATCATCCCACTGAATGGAGGGGCTTCCCAACCTCTAATTATTCCTTTTCCTAATTGTTTTAGTGAGCTTCTCACTCCTACTTAATATTACCCCTGTTGTTCTATCCCCTTAAGCACCGGACTACCTGTCTCTGCCCTGGGGATGTTCTATCTCTTCAAACAATAATTATAATTATTACATTATTACCCTGTGCAGCGTATGAACTCAACCAAACTTCCCTCCATCAACATAATAAAGGGGATAGGAGGGACATAGAAGGAATTTCCTTATGTTTCCTTCAGTAAATTTCTCAGGATCCTTAACAAATATTCTATGTTGGGGCCCCATAGTTACTTATCTATTTATAGCTAAAGCTGATGCTTCCCTCCTTGAACTCCTTTTCCCTTAAAAAATCCACTCAACACGTTTAGCCTCTGGCCACTCCAGTCGCCCAGAAATGAAACCCCAGAGGAAAGTTCAGGTTAGCACGTTCAACGTGAGTACTAATCACGTCTAATGCATCTCAACATACACACAGCACCAGACATTCAAGGAGTCAGACCACCCCAGCAAGAATCCCCATAAGCACCCTGTACTTATACTCAGTCTGGGTCAGTGCACTGTATTCCTGGTCCCTTACAGCTCAGACTTCCCTGCTTTGTTGCTCAGGTCTCTGTCATATCAGGTTAAAGAAGAGCAGTCCCCCTGGAAAAGAATTACCCTTCCTGGAACGCTAAAATCAGTGTTGGTACCCCCGGCTCCTCAGGTAAAATCCCTCTCCAGAAGGATGTCTTCAAGTCCTGAACGGGCACCAATTGAGATTTAAAATGACAAACCTCATAGAAAATAAGGCAATAGAAATAGAAAATAGAATAAAATCATCTCTGAGATGTCTATTATATCTTCTTTTCTCAAAGGATTCTCAACCTTGTTAATATCCATGAAGAAAAAATCCCAAACTTGACCTCTTAAAAATTGTGAATTTACTTGTCACTTCTTGTTTCAATTGCTCTGGGAGGGTTATATTCAAACCATGCTTGTAATAGAAGTTGGTGTCAGATTTATATTCCAAAATTACAGTTATTTTCATTGTCCAGTATTTGTGGAGTTGTCACAGTGGGTTGATAATTTTCTACACCTAATTGTGCCAATTTATGGTATAGGTCCATGATGGCGAACCTATGGCATGTGTGCCCAAAGTGGCATACGAAGCCATGTCACCTGGCACACATGGCCTTGCCTGTTTGTTTGTTTGTTTTGTTTCTGGCGTGCATGTGCACGCGCCGATCAGCTGTCCGTGTGCGCATGCGCGCCGGCCAGCTGATTGTCAGGTGCAGAAGTTCAACTTTTCCGGAGCGCAATCCCTTTGCGCATGTGGCAGTGCCGAAAACATGCGCATGTGACGATCAGCTGTCTGCACGCGCAGCAGTGCCAAAAACCGGTGTGCGCATGCACGCTGGCCAGCTGATCGTTGGGTGCACATGCACGCTAGAACCTGGAAGTTCGGCTTTTCCAGAGTGCTGCCCCGACAAGCATGCACATGCTCACATGACGTTTCTGCACGAGTGCTGAAAAGGTTCGCCATCACTGGTATAGGTGATTTTCTGTAAGAAGCTTTCAAAGATTTCCCTGATGACAGACTCGAGCTCAGGATAAAGGACCTTCGTAGCTCCCTCTAGTGGTTATATGTGTGCGTGTGTGTGTGTGTGTATTTCCCCCTTTTTCTGGCCAGGGTTCATGAAAATCGAAAAATCTCAATCGCCCACAACAAAGCAATCCAGGGCTACAGATTATTTTAAAAATAGTAAATTAAGACCACAACTTTTATCCTTATACTTCAAAAGAAAAAATACTCCACGCTTCCTTATTTTAGCTGCCTCCAGCAACCCTCTTCCTTGTCATTTAACAATAAAGAAGTCTCAAAAATTGTGCGGAGCTTCAAAAAGGAGTAACAGGCTATGACTAAAGAGAGCCTTTTTTAGCATATAAAGATAATAGTCTCATAAATTGGTTAGGAAATGAAAGGCATGATTTATTGTCCATTTCAAAAATAAATTCCCAAACGGCTATTTTATCCAACAATGAAGTGATTGCAGCCCCGCCCCCCAGCTTCAGCTCACCAGCTGCTTCAAAGCACAGCTTCTGAAACTACTTGCAGACCGTTGCTCTATGGAAGATCTTGTGGGATGATTCTAGGACTCCCTAACCCAGGAGAGTCTAGATAAACGAGAGGAAACCCTGTTCCTTCTGTTGTTAAATTGGATTCTCTGGGTGTGTCAGATGTCGGCTGTAGCTTGGTGGAAGGAGTTAAAAGAACAAAGCTTGCTTCTAAAGTTTCTGCTGGCAAATTATACTGATATTTCCTTAGAGAATTGGATTGGCCATGGAGAATACAAATTTAAACTTTTCCTTATGAGGAGATATTTAGATAGCATAATTTAAACTACAAGGGATCTCATTGTTGGAAGGTATCAGTCAGGAGAAGGGTACAAAACAAGGCATTGGCTGTACCATGGAACACAGGGAAGACAGTCCTCAACAAGTGGAGAAAATATGGCACAAGAGTGACATTACCAAGAACTGGATGCCCCTCCAAAATTGATGAATACACAAGAAAACTGGTCCGATGGGCTGCCAAGAGACCTACAGCAACATAAAAGGAGCTGCAGGAATTTCTGGCAAGTACTGGTTGTGTACTACGTCTCCCATATTGTTCATATATCTGAGCTGTGGGGTACGGAAGTCTTTAAACATCCAAGCCCAGCTACATTTTGCAAAAACCTACATCATGCCTGACAAAAGCATGTGGGAAAATGCATTATAGTCTGATGAGACCAAGGTTGAACTTTTTGGCCATCATTCCAAAAAGTATATTCAGCAGAAAAACAACACTGCGCATCTCCAAAAGTACACCATACCCACAGGGAAGCGTGGTGGTGGCAGCATTATGCTTTGGGGCTGCTTTTCTTCAGCTGGAACTGGGGCTTTAGTCAAGGTGGAGGGAATTACGAACAGTTGCAAATATCAGTCGGTTTTAGCACAAAACCTTCAGGCCTCTGCTAAAATGCTGAAGATGAAGAGGAATTTCACCTTTCAACACAACGACCCAAAGCATACCTCCAAATCAAGAAAAGAATGGCTTCAGCAGAAGAAGATCAAAGTTTTGGAATGGCCCAGCCAGAACCTGGACCTGAATCCAATTGTTGTACACAGAAGATGCCCTCGCAATCTGACAGATTTGGAGCGCTTTTGGCTTGATTTGGACAGAAAAATAGGCAAAGATGTGCCCTACTGATAAGCTCCTACCCCAAAAAACTGACTGCTGTCAGCAAATCAACAGGTGCTTCAACAAAGTATTAGTTTAAGGGCGTGCACACTTAACACAACCACATTATTTCCCCCCCCCCCAAAGATTTCAGTTTGTTTTCCAATTGAATTGTACAGCTTATATGCTATATTAAAGGTGGAAAATAATTCTGAAGTGATTTATATCGGTCTGACTTTTTAAACCTCAAAAACCTGGCAATTTAACAGGGATGTGTAGACTTTATATATTCACTGTACCAACAAATCATATTTCTTTTCCTTTTATATGCTGCTCAGAATGTGCAGCTTCATGGACTATTTTGCTATCTCTGTTCCTGGGACAAGAACGTAGGTACAGGTAGCCCTCAACACAACCATTCGTTTAGTGACTGTTTGAACTTATAACAGCACTGAAAAAAGTGACTTATGGCCATTTTTCACACTTGCCACCATTGCAGCATCCCAATGGTCACATGGTCAAAATTCAGACACTTGGCAATTGGCATGTATTTATGAGAGTTGCACTGTCCCAGGGTCATGTGATCATCATTTGTAACCTTCCCAGCCAGCTTCTGACAAAGTCAATGAGGGAATCCAGATTTGCTTAACGACTACATGAGTTACTTAACTGCAGTGATTCACTTAACTAGCAAAAAATTTCATAAAATGGGGCAAAACTCAAGTGCCTTGCTTAGCAACAGTAATTTTGGGCTTAATTGTGGTTGTAAGTCAAGGACTACCTGTATAAATGAAGTAACTGCTTTAACGGTCAGCAATAAGAAATTTAATAGTTTAACTTGGTACATTTTAGGCTAATCCAGATCCTAATACATGCCTTGGAGTCTTCGGCCTCAGCTTGTATACTACTGAGAGGGATCTTCGTGAAGTTTTTTCCCGTTACGGACCATTGAGTGGAGTCAATGTGGTGTATGATCAACGGACTGGGCGATCAAGAGGATTTGCTTTTGTTTACTTTGAAAGAATAGATGATTCTAAAGAGGTAAAGCATTTTTTCTGAATATATTAGACTTTTTGCAAAGGTGCTTCTTAACACTGACAGTACTTGATAAACTTAAATGTTTAATTTCTGCATCATATATAATTTTACATAATATTGCAGTGAATGAAATAAATGGCTTGTTTTGATGACTAACTATAGTTTAGCTTGGGTGTCTGCAACCTGCGGCTCCTGAGCCCTCTGCTGATCCCACCACTGGTTGGCCCTGCCCCTCGCCCTCCCCTCCCAGTCACTCCTTGCCTGGCTTGAGAAGCTAAGGGCAACGGTGGGGGATGGAGAAGCGGCTAGGGCTGATTCTCTGGTGCCTCACTCTTGCTGAAGCTTCTTCTGGCCCTTGTTGGTGCTGGGCATGCCTCGGTCGCTTGGGGAGACACGCAACCTGCTCTCCACCCTGAGATACTGGCCCGACCCGGCCCGGCTTTAACTGATGCCGGCTTCGCTAAACTGAGGGCTGGTGAGTGGGAATGGGGTCTGGAAGGAGGGGACGATGGAAAGGGGGACGGGCCCACAGCGCCCAGCCACGGCTTTAAAACTTGCATGGGGGACTATTGCCGCCCGGAGGATGCTTTTCAATGAAAGTCGGTGGCGGCACTGCTCCACTGGAGGAATAAAGAAGCTCAGGGCAGCGGGAAAAGGGGGTTGGCCCTGCGGAACCTCGCATGCCCACCCCAGGGGTCAGGCTCAGAGAAAGCTGGAGTGCCCTCGCCAACGATGCTTGCCCATCAGCCAGTCTCCCCCTCTCTGTATCTCTCTGTATCTCTCTCTGTCGCGCTCTCTGTATGTCTGTGTGTGTGTGTGTCTGTATCTCTCTGTGTGTCTCTCTCTCTCTCTCTCTCGGGAAGCCAAGGTTGGGCCAACCCGGCAAGCTCTCCTTGGGGCTCTTTGCTACTCCTTTTCTTTCTTCATGGCAACTTTTTGGAAATCCGGGCTGGCTGAGGAATGAGTGCAAGCTGCGGTGGAGGCTTCCCTTCGGGTGACTCACCTCCTTCTCCTTTTCCTCTCACAACCACAGCCGGCCAGAGAGAGAGAGAGATACAGAGAGAGGGGGGGAGATAGAAGGGGACAGAGAGAGAGACAGAGATACAGACGGGGGAGATAGAAGGGGAGAGAGATACACGAGGAGAGACAGACAGAGAGAGATACAGAGAGAGGGGAGAAAAGGGTGAGAGAGACAGGGGAAGATAGGGAGAGAGAGAGATACAGAGAGGGGGGAAGATAGTGGGGAGAGAGAGAGTGGGGGAGAGAGGGGGAGAGATCTTTTGGAAGATTAGGAAGAAATGTGAATATATGGTCTTTGTCCTCTTCTGCATAAAATTCTCTCTAGTTAATGGTTAAATTCTACATAAAATCTCTATAAAAACTATATTTTCAAATCTAATGCCAATTAGACATCTTTTGAAACTGTTTGAAAAAGGAGATGTATGGTAAACTTGTAAATTGATATGACATTATTTGTTATAGGTGAAATTTTAAAACATTCAGTTACTGAGTTATTCATTTGAGACATTTTTGATTCTTGTGCTTAATATTCTGCTTAATCTTTCTATTGATATTATGGAGGGCATGTTAAATCCTTAGAGCTAAGAATTATGTCAGTATCAAATCCAAGTTTCAGATTGTTTTTATGTTTTTTGCAATTTTGCAAAGTCAATTTTTCAGATATCACTATAAAGCCAGATAATGCAGAGTCTGGTACATTACTTTCAGGATTCTGATTCTTGTAATATGTGTTTTTTAAACAATACTCAATTTTAGTCTAATTACATTTAATGACTTTTCTCTGAAAGGTGAAAGATTTATACCATATGAAGAGAAACAGTAAACTCAACTTTGGATGAAAAAAATGAATACTTTTATATTTGTAATATTGATACTAAAATGTAATTAATGTTGATAGTTTTTCCCCATCTTTTCTATTCTTAGTATTCTATGGACTTATCAATTTTTAAATGTCTTAATTTAAACATGTTACTTGGTTCTTAAGCTAACCACTTATTAAGTGCATGATTAAGAGTATTTTGAAAAGTAATGTAGTGACTTGATACAAAGCAGCAGTAACAGTAAGTTTCAACATCCCTGATTCTGTTAGAGATGGAGCCTGATGTAGAATCAGTCTCATGGTATATTAATTAAGCATGCTTTTTAAAAGGTATTGTATTGTTAAAATAGTAAAATATAAAGGAAAAAAGTTTATGTTAAATAGTGACAATAGACATAGAATTAAAAAAAAACAATATGGGAAAACTTTCTAGGGGATATATTATTGCCTTCCATTACAAATGACTTAATTTGCCTTACTGTGTAGTATATATATGGGAGCCTTTAATTAAATTTGGTTACATTTGTATTATGTATATATAGTCAGCAATAGTGGTGAATATCTGTAGCTCGGGTGTAGGATGAGTGTGAAGGTTTGTTCTCCAAGCTTGTGGGTTGGTTTCTGAACATTTTGTTACCAGGCTGGGTAATCTTAACAAATGGGTAACATAGGTTACCAGGATAGGTAACATATATAGAGTTAATTTTGCCATTGCATATTCTCCATTTTTAGTTTCCAGTCTGATATTGTAGGCAGAATTTTTCTTTTCCAATGTTGTGCCAAATTTGTTCTTGCAGCTGTCAGCATATATCTTAGTAAATTGTGATATTTTTCATTTATACATCAAAAATATTTGTGGGTTCAGTTCAAATTTTATTTTTAGGATTTTCGGAATATTTTGATGTATTTATATAGTACTTTTGAGGGGGGGTTTTAATATAACCACCACAATTAAGCATGTGTAATGTGATGGCTGAGTAGAGAAGATAGTAATTGGAAAGTCACATAAACAGGGATCTGTTCTATAAAAGAATGAGAGAGAAGAGGGTTAATGGATCCATGAGGAAAGTGAAGGCCAGAAGTTGATTATATGGAGTGTTTTTAAGTTACATGTTTAGCTTTGTGTTTGTAGGTTTATGATGTTGTATGTTTATGTATTGTGTTTTTATCTGTTCTAGAAAAATTGAGTATCATTGAAACTTCAGTGATACTCAGTCCTTCTAGAATAGATCCCTGTAAATGAAGATGGGCAAATCATGAAATGGTAGCAAGAAGCCACATTGTTGCATGCCCCTTTCCTTGTGTGACACTGATTAAAGTTAATCATAGAATGGTTTGCTTTACTTAAAAAAAATAGCTGCCTATTTATCTTTTTTTGCCTTAGAAACGAAGTGTCAGAGATGCATTAGCAACTTCCTGTGTTGGCTTAAAAATGATCATATTTAAGTAATCTTAAGTGTCCCAGGAAATGGAAGTTTTAATTTTTCCTTTAGAGAAAAAACAGCATGCTTTAGTTCATAGAAGAGTAATAAGTACAGGCATACTAATTTTGTGTATTGAGAATAAACATTATTATAAGATACTTTCTTGTAGGCAATGGAACATGCAAATGGAATGGAGCTGGATGGTAGAAGAATCCGGGTGGATTACTCTATCACAAAGAGAGCACACACGCCCACCCCTGGCATCTATATGGGCAGGCCAACTCAGTAAGATATTCTTTTTATTTCAAGATTGTCTTACCCCTATTATTATGAGAAATCCATTTGCCATGGGACTTCAAGTGAAGTGTTCAGTTTCTTTAAACATGTTCTAGTCTAATGACTGCTTTATTTCACTATATTCTTTCTACAGATATATTCACTAGCTGGTATTTTAAGTGAGACCTTGGAGCCCAATGAATAGGAGTAAACACACACACACACACACACACACACAGACTTACTTTATTCCAAACTCGGAACGACATACTTCACTAAAGTGTTCCATCAGAATGTTTCAAAAGGATTGTGTTTCAATACAACAACTCCAAATAGTTCCAGTATTTTGCTATAGGGAACCAATGAAACTCAAAACCATTGTTTCTCTTCATGTTTTGGTCCTAGGGCTCCAGAAGTAGGTGCAATTGTAGTCTGTGCTGAGTACATCCTGAAGAATAAATAAATGCTTTGAAAATTACCATAGCAATCAATGGAAGCAACAGTTCTATTCACTTTTGCAGCCTTCCTTTACAATTTCGTTATTGCCTCAGAACCTAATCCAGTTAAGAAGCATTCAATTCAGGACAGGCCATGAACAACATTTTTTTTTTAAATTTATACGCTGCCCATCTCACTGTCTGGTGACTCTGGACACCTTAAAAAAGCAAAGATAGAAACATTAAAACAATATTAAAATGAACAGAAATTAAATAAAGCAGAAACCAGAATACAACAGGATGGGGTGGGGGCTTATTCCTAGTCCACTAACCACCTCCAGTGTGGAATGCCACCATTGGGGGCCAGGCCAATTGGCAGAGCCAGGTTTTGAAGCTCTGTTGGAAGGCCGTGTGGGTGGGTGTGTGCGTATTTCACCTTTAGGGGCATGATGCTCCAGAGGATGAGAGCTATGGCAAAAAAGGCCCTTCTCCTGGACCCCGCCAGCCAGAATTCCTTGACCAACGGGATCTGCAGTATACCCCTTCTGCCAGAACAAGTGGAGTGGGCCAATCCCATTGGGGTGAGACAATTCCTCAAGTGTATACATCCTAGATAACCCAAAGATGCTTTTTCAAGAGGCAACTAGACTTTCTGGTTTTCTTTGAAGACGTTTCGCTTCACATCCAGGAAGCTGCTTCAGCTCTGACTGGATGGTGGAGAATGGAAGGATTTATACTCCTTGCAGACAGCTGGTCATTTGCATTCTTTTAGTGGGTTGTTAAGGTCACCTGGAGGCTTATCTGTTTCATCACGGTCACCTGAGTGGTGCCAATGGGGGTGGGTCCTTCTTGGAACTGTTGAAAGGACTGTGTTGTAGATTGGAGATAAATGATGTCATATCCCTCCCCCTCTGTTGAGAGAGGGCTGTTCAATTTGGACATAGATTGCCTCTTTGACCCCTCTTTCAAACCAGTGATCCTCTCAGTCCAAAATACGGAATTTGTCTTCCAAAGAGTGGCCTGTGTCTTTTAAATGCAGATGGACTGCTGCATCTAGCCCTGATGTCAGACCTGGAAGCCATCTTTCTCCCTTTGTGCCTTCAGGCCTGCCAGAAGTCCTACCATGGGACGTTGGGAGGGCGGATAGTATAGAGTGAAGGAGACATGTAGTCAAAACAAAATTCTTTATAGAAAGTCAAGGCCAAGGTGCCCTGCAGCTGTGCTGAGAAGAATGGGAAGATATCTTCTGTTCCAGACTGTACATGATTGGATGTGTGGTGGACATGTGGGTGAGGGGCAAGGTCTTGAACTTTCTTTTGGGTATGGAAAACCCGGAAGCTCTCAGATTTGGGTTTTCCCAGATGTGCCAATATGACATCTCTAATAAAAGCTTTGAGGAATTTCAAGCCTCAGAGTTTGATTTTGTGGGGGGTGTTACTTGGAACCCTGACATTATCCCGAATCCACTTTCAACCTAAAGCAGCTTCCCAAAATTTCGGGGTGCTGTCCGGGGTCCTGAGCCCCAAGTGTCGACCCCGATACTTGGCGGCGCAAAGACTCAGGGAAGATGGAGAAAGAAAAGAAGTCCACGGAGGGAGCAGCGGGCACAGGCTCAGCAACTACTCCTGAGACCCTCTACTCTCCTTCCCCGGCTACTCTGCTGCCCCGCCAGCGCTCCGAGGAATGGGGATTCCCGCCACTGTCGTGCAGCCAGTCGCTAGCCGGTCTCTTGGAGAAGTTGAGCCAACTCAGCGTGAGCGGAATGACCCAGCCTTTCGGCACTGGCCAGCTTAGGTGGACATTGGCGTAGCCAACTTTCACCTTTCCGAGCCAGGGAGTTGCAGCGCAATGGACTGGAGCGTCAGCCTCTTTCCACTCGGTCCCAAGCGGCTCAACTCCCAGCCTGACGCTCCAGGCCGGCATGACTGTGGATTCCCTCCATCCCAGGGCACGAGTGACCCAGAAACCAGTCCTATTCGGCCAAGCCAGCCACAGAGTGCAGGTCCCGCCGCAGGGGTTCTGGAGTCTACCTGCCCTGCAACAACAACCCGGGCTCAGGTTGCCACCAGCAAGCCAAATCCCTCCCAGGTGGGCTTTCAGGTGGGTGTCCAGCTGCAGCCGCTCCTGTAACCCCAAGCTGCGATCCCTCAACAAGTGCCAGTGGTTCTGCAGCAAGCTCCGGTCCAGCAGCAAGCGCCTGGCCCCAAGCTGTGTAAGCCCAGCCGCCAGTCCCGCCAGCCGCTCCTCCCCCACGATTTCGGGCAACTTTCGATGGGACCCCTGGGAAGTTGGCCTACTTCCTTAACCATGTCTGGGCCCACATTGACCAATATGGAAATCAATACCCGTCTGATCGAGAATTGGTCTCCGCCATCTTGGATGGCATGAACGAAGGAGAAGCAGCAGAATGGATAGTTGAGCTTCACGATGAGGAGGCTCCTGAGCTAGAAGATGCTGATGAGTTCATCCAATTGATGCGGGTCAGATTCAACAACGTTGCCCAGCAAGTAGAAACTGAGACCCTAATTAAAACACTGAAGCAAGATGGAAGACCCACAAAAGAATTGGTATGGGAGTTCTGAAGACTGGCTGGAAAACTGCGAGACTGGCCAGAGCACCTGATGGTGCATACCTTCAAAGACGCCCTGGACCCGGATCTCAGGCAAGTCTGAAGCATAAGGGGGATACCGCACTGGATACTGTCGTGGTACAACACTGCCATTGTTCTGGACCTAGAGCTTCACCCTCACAGGAAACCAACAATGGACAAGCCAACCAGGAAACCCTTAGGGCACCAAGCACAGGCGAAAAAACCTGAAAAGCCTCCTTCCACCCCATCCAGGACTATCAAATGCTACCGGTGTGGTCAGCACGGGCACCGGGTTTCAGAATGGCTGGCTCTGGCCCCCATCCCCAAGACCAGGTCACCTGCTCAAGCTGGGGCAAAGAGAGCTCCATGGAAGTTGCCTGACAAGGGATGGGGCGTCAAACAAGCAGCAGAAAAACCACTTCTGCCCATCGAAGCAGAGGGGACGCTGGCCAGCGGATCTCCCCCAATCTCCCTAGGAGAGAGCAGTGGCGGCGATGACCCATTGGTAAGGACAATTATTGCCCTGTGCCTACGTGTCCAAAAAGCTCAATGACACAGAGAGACAATGGGCCATCTGGGAAAAAGAGTGTTATGCAGTTCGATGGGCTTTACTTTCTTGGAGACATTTCCTAGAAGGGAGTAAGGTGCCTTTCGAGGTCTGGACTGATCACAAAAACCTCAAAGCCCTAAAGACCCCCAGGAAACTATCTCCCAAACAAGTTCGTTGGGCTCAATATTTCAGATGCTTCAAATTCAAACTGAAATACATACCAGCAGGGAAGAACCTGTTAGCTGATGCCCTATCGAGGAAGCCTCAATTTGACAGCTGTTGAGAGGAAGTGGTCCACGCCATCATCCCGCCCCCCTCACAAGCAGCCGTCCAAGTCACCACAAGAAGTCAAGCCAGACGACCATCTGACCCAAAATGGGATGGATTGATGGCTAAATTAAAAGCGGCACTACCCTAAAATCCTTAGCTCACTGACAATAAAGACATCCTGACCATGAGGGATGGGTTAGCGTGGAAAGGATCCAAATTGTATGTCCCAGCAAGCTTATGACTGGAAGTACTTAAGCGCAGCCACGACTCCAAGATAGCCAGCCACTTTGGATTCCTGAAAACCCTACACCTCACTAGGAGACAATTCTGGTGGCCAAAAATGAAAGCAGAAGTGGAAGACTACGTCAAGAGCTGTGCCACATGTGCAATGATGAAACCGAGACCTGGAAAACCGCCAGAACTTCTTCGACAAGTGGCAACCCCCAGCAGACCCTGGGAAGAAATCACAATGGACTTTATAGTCGAGCTCCCAGAAAGTGGGGGGGGAACACAGTAATTTGGACTGTTATTGATCTGTTTTCAAAGCAAACCCATTTCACTGCTTGTTCTGGACTACCGTCCGTGAAGAAACTCGCAAAACTGTTCATCAAACACATCTATTGCCTGCATGGAGCACCCCACTGCATCATCTCGGACCGAGGAGTCCAGTTTACGACAAAGTTCTGGAGAGAGTTCTTGAGGTCCCATCGGGTCCACACAAGGACTTAGCTCAGCTTTTCATCCGAGTACGAATGGAGCGGCGAAACGTACGAACACCATGGTGGAACAATCATAAGATGTTATGTGGATTACCAACAAGAGAACTGGGCAGATCTATTACCGTTTGCAGAAGTGGCTTACAACAATGCAGTGCACAGTAGCACTAGACTGACCCCTTTCCAGGTCACCAGCACATGGAGTTTGTCCCCATGCCTGAGCTACCCGGTGAGCCCCACTCATCCATGTCTTTAACAGAATGGATGGACTCATTAAAGAAGGGGTGGGAAAATACTAAGAAGGTGCTGTCAGAAGCAGCGGAGGAATATTAAAAAAAATAGGGCCCAGTTATCTACGAGACCGCCTTCTGCCACCGACGACCTCCCATCGACCTGTGCGCTCCCACAGAGAGGGTCTCCTCGGGGTGCCATCGGCCAAGCAATGCAGGCTGGTGACCCCCAGGGGGAGGGCCTTCTCTGTGGGGGCCCCCACCCTCTGGAATCAGTTGCCCCCTGAGATAAGAAGAATCCATGACCTCTGTGCCTTCCGCCGAGCCCTTAAAACATTTTTTTCCAACAAGCCGGGCTGGCCTAAGCAAAACCTTTTAAGTAATTTTAAATTGGGGTGTTTTTTAAATTTTGGAGCCAATTTAGATATTCTTTTTAATTTGTTCTTAATGTTTATATTATGTGTTTTTACTTGGCTGTACACCGCCCTGAGTCCCCAGGGAGAAGGGCGGTATAGAAATCTTAAATAAATAGATAGATAGATAGATAGATAGATAGATAGATAGATAGATAGATAGATAGCAGACAAGCACCATTCGCACCTACCCCCCTTCCGGGTGGGAGATAAAGTTTTCTTATCCACTAAATACATATGGTTAAGGCTGCCAAGCAAGAAGTTAGGACCAAAGTTCCTAGGTCCGTTCCCTATAGTGAAAATAATCAACCCCGTGACAGTTCAATTAAACCTCCCTCACATGCTAGGGAAAATACACCCTGCATTTCATTGTAGCTTGCTAAAACCATCAGATGGGTCCAACATAAGAGCTCAAACCCAACCACCTCCTGCTCCTATAGTAATACAAGGAGAGACCCATTATGAAGTCAAGAAAATATTAGACTCTATAGGCTATATAGGGGTCAATTACAATATTTAGTACACTGGAAAGGGCACCCTTTGTCTGAAGCTATCTGGGTGAAAAGTTGGAATGTGAAAGCAGATAGACTAATCAAACAATTCCATGATAAATACCCAGACAAGCCAAAGGGTCCCCCGGGGGGGAGGGGTGGTTAGAGATATGATTAACCCCCTTGTATTATTCTCTTTTCAGGACAAGCATCTTTTCTGAGGGGGGGGGCAGCCTTTCAGACATCTGGGTTTTCCCAGATGTGCCAATATGACATCTCTAATAAAAGTTAGCTTTGAGGAATTTCAAGCCTCAGAGTTTGATTTCGTGGGGGGTGTTACTTGGAACCCTGACACCTGATGTGTTTGTTCTCCTATGTTGTGCCAGTGTTAAGGCTTCTGTCTTCCTTAATGTGTACATTGAAGTTTACAGAAAACCCACTCGCACAGATCAATATTTACATTTTGATTCCTACCACCCACTGGAGCACAAAATGGGAGTCATCAGAACCCTACAACACTGAGCTGAAGGTCTGCCTACCAGCAAAGATGGGAAAGAAAAGTAAACACATGAAGGAAGCCCTCAGGACGTGTGGCTATCCCAAGTGGGCCTTCGTCAAACCTCAGAAAAGACCCTACAGGAGTTCCTCTGTAACAGACAATGACGATAACAATAAACAAAGCAACATTGTCATTCCGTACGTTGCAGGCATATCAGAAAAGCTCAGAGGGATCTTCAGCCAACATAATATACATGCACGCTTCAAACCCAAAAATAAGAAGCTTGTCCACCCCAAGGATAAAACACCCAGAGACAAACTGAGCAATGTGGTATATGCAATACAATGCAGTGAGTCATGTGCAGTTCTGTTCCAAATTGAACAGCCCTCTCTCAACAGGGGGGGAGGGATATGACATCATTTATCTCCAGTCTATAACACAGTCCTTTCAACAGTTCCAAGAAGGACCCACACCCATTGGCACCACTCAGGTGACCCTAATGACACAGATAAACCTCTATGTGACCTTAATGACCCGCAAAAAGAATGCAAATGACCAGCTGTCTGCAAGGAGTATAAATCCTTCCATTCCCCACCATCCAGTCAGAGCTGAAGCAGCTTCCTGGATGAGAAGCGAAACGCCTTCAAAGAAAAAACAAAGTCCAGTTGCCTCTTGAAAAAAGTACCTTTGGGATTTCTGCCCTTATATTTCTCCATTTTAAAAAAAAATAGTCCACACTTCCTTATTTTAGCTTGCCTTAGCAGCCTTCTTCCTTGTTGTTTAACAAGAAATTCCCAAAATGGTGCAGATCTTCAAAAAGGAATAACAGGCTGTGACTAAACAGGCTGAGGACCCGGTTTGTGGGGGCAATAAGCTGACTTTGTATAAAATAGAACACCGCTTGGGGGGGGGTGGCAAAAAGCCCTACTAAGCAGGTATATACAAAAGTATGAAGGCTATTGCTTAAAAGCATTGTAAGCCGCCCTGAGTCTCCGGAGAAGGGCAGCATATAAATCAAACTAATAATAAAGAGAGCCTCTTTTAGCTTAATAAAGATTAACAGTCCTTAAAAATGATTAAGAAATGAAAGGCACAATTTAACTGTCCATTTGAAAAATAAATTCCAAAATGGCTGCTTCTTCAATGAACTGATTGCAGCCCTGCCCCCCCAGCTGCTGGCATGCAGGCTACTTTGAAGCACAGCTCCTGAAGCTACTTGCAGACCTTTTGCTATATCGGAGGATCTTGTGGGATGATTCTAGGACTTCTCCTAACCCAGGAGAGTCATAAACTAAAGCTGGTTCCTTCTGTTGGTAAGTTGAAGAAGCTACATTCCAGGGAAAAACCCCTCAGGGATCCTTCCCTGGGTGTGTCGTCAGTTGGCCATCTTTTCACCGGAAGCCTTGATTACTATATTTGTTAACTGGCCTCAGTCTTACAACTCTGGGTGGTATTCAGAAGAATAAAATTAAACAAATTGTAGAATAACAGTCAATTAGAAATATTACAGACATGTATACATAGAGAGGAATGACCACGTACCAGTCAACTGGGCCAGAAATGTTGCTAGAAAAGGAAGGCTTTCAGTGATCTTCCTGAAGCACATTCATTTTTTTTCCTGAGCTCAGAATAAGACTCAGGAGCACATTTTGTAAATGATTTTGGATATCTGATGCCAGTTTTAATAGCTGCTGAAATTAGGACAATTGTGACTCTCATCAGTTCCTTCATTGAGAGACTTTGTAATATACACTGTGTGTTGTCTTGCTCCTTGATCTTAATTAAATGCATAGCTTTCTGCATTACCTGGTCTCTCTTTGTTATAAAAGCAGTGGAGGTGGAGGAACTGGCCGTCGCCGTGATTCTTATTACGACAGGGGATACGACAGAGGATATGACAGATATGAAGAATATGATTATCGCTACAGGTACATACTCAGATGTGGAAGTTGTGGAGAGCTTCAATATAAACAATAAATTCTGATACACAAGTGGTGTTTAAAAGTTTGTGAACCCTTTTGAATGTTCAATATTTCTGCATAAATATGACCTAGACATCTGTTCTCTACACAGGTCCTAAAACTAGATAAAGAGAACCAAATTACATAACTGAGTCAAAAGTATACTTGTTCATTAATTTATTAATTAAAAGTGCCGTGGTGGCACAATGCGGTGAATGCAGTACTGCAGGCTACTTCTGCCGGCAATTTGGCAGTTCAAATCTCACCAGGCTCAAGGTTGACTCAGCCTTCCATCGCTAAAATGAGGACCCAAATTGTTGGGGGCAATATGCTGACTCTGTAAACCACTTAGAGAGGGCTGTAAAGCACTGTGAAGTGGTATACAAATCTAAGTGCTGTTGCTATTGCGGAAAATTATCCTAAGGTACATATTTGTGTGGCAAAAGTAGATGAATCTTTGCTTTCAACAACTGGTATGCTTCCACTGGGCAACAGTAACTGCAACTAGATGTTTCTGGTAAATGTTGATCTGTCCTGCATATCATCTTATTTAATTTTTTGTTAAATTTTTATGCTACCCATCTCCCCTGCAAGGTGACTGGGTGACTTACAGGTTATGAAACAAGTAAAAAATACAGAGTTAAATTATTATTAAGAACTATACTAAAACTGAACTAAGAGAGTGAAGAGCCGGACAGGATGGAGATGAGGTCTTATTACCCCATCAGCCACCTCCAGCAGTGAGCATCCCTCTTTGGGCATCCCTCAGATGCCCATCTGAGGCATCCCTCAGATACCCTGATCCCATGCCATGTAGGGCTTAAAAGGTAACAACCAACACCTTAAATCAGATCCAGAAGCAAACTTCCATAGTTTGCTTCCAGATCCAAGCTCGGAAGAATTTTAGCTCATTCCTTTTACAGAACAGTTTCAACTTCAAGGTTCTGTTTTGCTCTCGTCCATCTACAGAACATTTTTCCAATAGATTTGGGCTTATTCTTGTGGTCTTTCACAAACTGTAGATGGGCAGTAGTGTTCTTTTTGAAGAGTAGTGTTTTTTTTCTTGCAACCCTGCCATGCAGACCATTGTTGTTCAGTTCCTCCCGATGGTGGTCTCATGACCATTGACATTTGCCATTGGAAGAGAGGCCTTTAATTCCTTCAACTTTACCCTGGGGTTCTTTCAGATCTCCCAGAGTATTACAGGTGAATCTCGAAAAATTAGAATATCGTGCAAAAGTTCATTTATTTCAGTAATGCAACTTAAAAGGTGAAACTAAAATATGAGATAGACTCATTACATGCAAAACGAGATAGCTCAAGCCTTGATTTGTCATCATTTTGATGATTATGGCTTACAGCTCATGAAAACCCCAAATTCACAATCTCAGAAAATTAGAATATTGTGAAAAGGTTCAATATTCTAGGCTCAAAGTGTCCCACTCTAATCAGCTAATTAAGCCATAACACCTGCAAAGGGTTCCTGAGCCTTTAAATGGTCTCTCAGTCTGGTTCAGTAGGAATCACAATCATGGGAAAGACTGCTGACCTGACAGTTGTGCAGAAAACCATCATTGACACCTTCCATAAGGAGGGAAAGCCTCAAAAGGTAATTGCAAAAGAAGTTGGAAGGGAAAAGTGTGGAAGAAAAAGGTGCACAAGCAGCAGGGATGACCGCAGCCTGGAGAGGATTGTCAGGAAAAGGCCATTCAAAAGTGTTGGGGACTTTCACAAGGAGTGGACTGAGGCTGGAGTCAGTGCATGAAGAGCCACCACACACAGATGGATCCTGGACATGGGCTTCAAATGTCGTATTCCTCTTGTCAAGCCGCTCCTGAACAACAAACAACGTCAGAAGCGTCTTACCTGGGCTAAAGACAAAAAGAACTGGTCTGTTGCTCAGTGATCCAAAGTCCTCTTTTCTAATGAGAGCAACTTTTGCATCTCTTTTGGAAACCAAGGACCCAGAGTCTGGAGGAAGAATGGAGAGGCACACACTGCAAGATGCTTGAAGTCCAGTGTGAAGTTTCCACAGTCTGTTGATTTGGGGAGCCATGTCATCTGCTGGTGTTGGTCCACTGTGCTTCATTAAGTCCAGGGTCAACGCAGCCGTCTACCAGGAGATTTTGGAGCACTTCATGCTTCCTTCCGCAGACGAGCTTTATGGGGATGCTGACTTCATTTTCCAGCAGGACTTGGCACCTGCCCACACTGCCAAAAGTACCAAAACCTGGTTCAATGACCATGGGATTACTGTGCTTGATTGGCCAGCAAACTCGCCTGACCTGAACCCCATAGAGAATCTATGGGGCATTGCCAAGAGAAAGATGAGAGACATGAGACCGAACAACGCAGAAGAGCTGAAGGCCGCTATTGAAGCATCCTGGTCTTCCATAACACCTCAGCAGTGCCACAGGCTGATAGCATCCATGCCATGCCACATTGAGGCAGTAATTGATGCAAAAGGGGCCCAAACCAAGTACTGAGTACATATGCATGCTTATACTTTTCAGAGGTCCAATATTGTTCTATGTACAATCCTTGTTTTATTGATTTCATGTAATATTCTAATTTTCTGAGATTGTGAATTTGGGGTTTTCATGAGCTGTAAGCCATAATCATCAAAATTATGACAAATCAAGGCTTGAACTATCTCGCTTTGCATGTAATGAGTTTCACCTGTATTCTGGGATATTGCTGTTTTAAACAGAGAGAGCTGTTTAACTAAGAAATTTAGAGCACTAACAGTTGCATTAGGTATCATTGCAATAATTGGCTTTAACCTTACAATTCTATTCAGCATATAAAGGGAGTTCTGTACCATCTTCTGCCCAGGTGGCTGGTCCGTATACCTGAACTATTATTTCTGGAGGCCAGTCATCTTTCTGTGGCCATAATCATCAAAATTATGACAAATCAAGGCTTGAACTATCTCGCTTTGCATGTCATGAGTCTATCTCATATATTAGTTTCACCTTTTAAGTTGCATTACTGAAATAAATGAACTTTTGCACGATATTCTAATTTTTTGAGTTTCACCTGTACAAGTTCTTATACTTTTGATATACACACATAGCATTAGATCATTCTCAATTATCTGGCTTTAGGGCTTGTATAGGGAACCGATCATGTTTTAGGTCATTTTTATGCAGAAATACTGAAAATTCAGAAGGGTTCACAACTCAAGCACTGCTATATTATATGGGTTTCAGATATTAGTTTTCAATGGCATGTTCATATAACAAATTACGTTTTGCTTATTTATTTAGGGCATTTATAGCAGGGATGGGCAATCCATGAGCCACATGTGCATCCTAGTTTCCCATTTGTGTACACCAGACTGACCTGAGAGTACACTACTAAATGTGGGAGACAAATGATCAGTTATCAGCACTGCAACATTAAAATGTGGGATAATAGTGTATAGCCTACGTAAGCAAAATCCCACATGTAAATTTTTCTCAAAATGTGTGAAAAATATGCCAAAAATGTTCAGACCTACTGCTTTAAGGACATTACCAGAAGGTCTTTTGCAGCATCTGGAAAACTAAGCTACTGCTCATATATAACCAGGTTTTACATTTGTATTATATTTGAAGCAGATACAGTAATCCTCGATTTACAAAAGTTCATTTAGTGACCACTTGCGCTGAAAAAGTGACTGATGACCGTTTTTCACACTTATGACCGTTGCAGCATCCCCATGGTCACGTCATCAAAATTCAGAAAATTCAGGAGCTCCATTTTCGCTGGCAGAGGGCTGCAGGAGGCTGTCGCAGCTGAAAACGGAGCTCGGGAGCCCATTTTCGCTGGCAGAGCACTCGGCCCGACACGAGTGACGTCAAGATGGCCATGCCTACCCTGGCCGCACCCACCCTGGCCCCTCGAAGTCAAACACAACCCTGATGCGGCCCTCAATGAAATCGAGTTTAACACCCCTGACGTATTGAATATTTTTAAGATACTTGGTATACCACAATAAAAGAAGTCATATAAAATAGCTAGGGGGAAAAGGGTAAGGTGACCTTGTCTGTTTCCAACAAAATAGGAAAAAGAAGCAAATTTTCCCCTCCCACTGTTTAAAGTTTTCTATGGGTGCCATGCCCCTGATTCTGCTTGGCACAAAAAGGAAAAGAAAAAAGAAAAACCAGGATCATAGGAAAGGATTATTGTACAATTCCATATAAAGGTTTCATTGGAGCTCTACAAAAATAGTTAATACTAGTTCATTGTAATATTTTTCTGTCAGTGTAATTGCATCACTCTAAAATCAGAGGAAAGATATATAGTATTGTATAGGAAATAATAATGAAATAGGAGTGGAAGAAAATTGGTTTAGGAAGAAAATGTCTTAGAGGGTGCTTGGATGGCAAATAAGCCAATTTGGAACTTAACTTTTGCACAAAAAGATAGTGCCATGGTAAGCTACAAGTTAGGATGTTATTTAAAAATAAAATATGGATTTGTGCTAAGCAGATGATACATGTAGAGTGCTGTCACACAAACCAATACAGGAAGTCCTCATTACCAACCACAATTGGGACCGGCAATTCCACCCCTGAGTAACATGGTTGTTAAATTAAAAACATTACATGACCACACTAGACTGACTTCAGTTCCACTGTGGTCATTAAGCAAATCACAAATGATTAAACCCAACATTACATGACCACAACTTCCTGCTGGCTTCCCCATTGTCCTTGCTTGTCAGAAATTAACTCTGAAGGTCACAAATGTCGATGTGATCCTGGGATACTGAAGCCTTCATAAATGTCTGCCAGTTGCAAATTTCCCAAATTGCAGTCATGTGACCACTGGGACACAGCATTTAAACAGTCATTGAATGAGGCAGTAAGTGAGGACTACCTTTATATGTATGTGTACATATAACTCTGTTCTTCCACATTGTAAGCCCTAAAAAATGTCAATGAATACCATCAATCCTCATTAAAGTACAGTGGTTATAAAAATTCTACACAGCCCTGTTAAAATGCCAGGTTTTTGAGTTGTAAAAAATCAGACCGAGATGTAAAAAAATCAGACCAAGATAAATCAGTTCAGAATTTTTTCTACTTTACAATTCAATTGAAAAACAAACTGAAATCTTTTAGTGGGGAAAAAATAAAAATAAAAAACGTTACACTAACATAGTTGCATAACTGTCCACTCCCTCTTATAAGTAGGGATGTGGCTGTGTTCAGAATTAACAAATCACATTCAAACTGATGGTAAATAGTCAGTACACACCTGCCATCAATTAAAGCAACTCTGATCAAGTCCCTATAATAGTGATGGCTAACCTTTTTGCCATCGCGTGCCAAAAGCGGGGGGAGTGTGGGGCGGTCACGCACCCATGTGCCCACACCATTTAATGCCTCCCTGCCCCTGCGCATGCATGCTAGCCCCGCTTTTGGCACGCAATGACAAAAAGGTTACCAGTGAGCCCGGTAGGCCTGTTTTTCACCCCTCCCAGGCTCCAGAGGCTTTCTTGGAGCCTGGGGAGGGCAAAAACAGCCTTCCCCACCCCCCTGGAGGCCCTGTGGAGGCCAGAAACAGCCCGTTTCCTGACTTCTGGTGTGCCCGGAAGACTTGAAAATCAGCTGGCCGGTGCATGCATGCGTGCTGGAGCTGAGCTAAGGCAACGCTCGCGTGCCCACAGATATGGCTCCGCGTGCCACCTGTGGCACCCGTGCCATTGGTTTGCCATCACGGCCCTATAAAGTTCAACTGTTCTAGTAGGACTTTGCTGACATTTACTCAGTTGCCTCTTACAGCAAAAGCCAGGGTGTGCAAAGAGCTTACAAGGCATCAGAGGGATCTCATTGTTGAAAGGTATCAGTCAGGAGAAGGGTACAAAACAAAGCATTGGCTATACCATGGAACACAGGGAAGACAGTCCTCAACAAGTGGAGAAAATATGGCACAAGGGTGACATTACCAAGAACTGGATGCCCCTCCAAAATTGATGAATACACAAGAAAACTGGTCCGATGGGCTGCCAAGAGACCTACAGCAACATGAAAGTAGCTTCAGGAATTTTTGGCAAGTACTGGTTGTGTACTATCACGTGACAGCAATTTCCTGTATTCTTCATATGTCTGGGCTGTGGGGTAGGGTAGCAAGATGGAAGCCTTTTCTTACAAAGAAAAACATCCAAGCCTGGCTACATTTTGCAAAACCCCTACATCAAGTCTTGACAAAAGTTATGGTAGCAGTCTTCCAATATTTGAGGGGCTGTCTCAAAGAAGAGTGGGACAACCTATTCTCCAAAGCACTTGAGGGGAAAACATGAAGTAAGGGATGGAAACATATCAAACAGAGATCCAACCTAGAACTAAGAAGAAATTTCCTGACAGAACAATTAATCAGTGGAATGGCTTGCCTTCAGAAGTTGTGGGTGTTCCAGCACTGGAGGTTTTTAAGAAGAGATTGGAGAACCATTTCTCTGAAATGCTATAGGGCAGTGATGGCTAACCTTTTTGCCATTGCGTGCCAAAAACAGGAGGAGCATGGTGGGGTCACACACACGTGTGCCCACATCCATAATTCTATGCGCCCTGCCCCCCCGTGCTCCCCCCGCTTTTGGCACGTGATGGCATGGTGGTCCCGGTAGGGCCATTTTTTGCTCTCCCCAGGCTCCAGAGCCTGGGGAGGGCAAAAACGGCCTTCCTCACCCCCTCCAGAGGCCGGAAACAGTGTGTTTCCTGACTTCTGGTGGGCTCAGAAGGCCCGAAAATCAGCTGGCTGGCACATGCATGCGTGCTGGAGCTGAGCTCGTGTGCCCACCGATATGGCTCCGCGTGCCACCTGTGGCACCCGTGCCATAGGTTCGCCATCACGGCTATAGGGTTTCCTGCTTGAGCAGGGGGTTGGACTAGAAGATCTCCAAGGTCCCTTCCAATTCTGTATTCTGTATATTAAAGGCAGAAAAAATTCTGAAGTGATTTATCTTGGTCTGATTTTTTTACAACGGGTGTGCAGACTTCTTATAATTATATCCACTGTATATACAGTAGTGGCCAAAATTGTGGAAACCTTTTGGGAAAAGTGTATTTTCTAAAACTAGCTAATAACACTTTTCTTTCGAGTACTACCATAAAATTATATATCAATGGAAAGATAATTTAATCAAGAATGTAATGCAATAAGTTTTATTAAGGGTTTGCTATTAGAATAGCAGTTGCAGTATAAAGAAGATATACAAAAATTATCACATCAAAGAATGGATTTTATTGAGAAACACGAGAATATTGACTCTGGAAGGACATGACTTGCAATTAGGTTGGCACACTTTTCTTTGGTACGGGAAAAATAGGATACATGGCAGGGGTGAAATGCTCCCGGTTTGGACCGGATCGCCCGATCCAGTAGCGATGGAGGCGGGTGGTTCAGAGAACCGGTAGCAAAAATCCCTGCCCCCCCCCCCAATTGCCCAGCTGAGCCACGCTATCATCAGAAGCTTTTTTTTTTATTTTTAAAAGCATTTTTTCTACAACCTCTTTGGCCGAAAAAATGCTTTTAAAAGTAAAAAAAAAGCCTCTGATGATCGCGTGGCTCAGCTGGGATCATCAGAGGCTTTTAAAAGCATTTTTTCTACAACCTCTTCAGCCGAAGAGGTTGTAGAAAAAATGGTTTTAAATAAAAAAAAGTTGGCCACGCCCACTCAGTCATATTACCCCACCACCACCAAGCCATGCCCACAGAACCGGTAGTAACAAATTTTACATTTCACCACTGATACATGGGTATTTTCAGAGACATTATGTAAGGAATGGTTTGCTAACAACATGGGAGAGAGTGAAAGAAAAACATTATATGAAGATACCAATGTGGCTTCCAACAGTAGAAGCTTTGACGCATCCAAATATGATTAACATGAAAAATATTGTGAGATACAAGGATATCTTAACAGAGAAGGGAGAACTAAAAGAAACAAGAACTAGAAAAGCAAGGGATTGAGACAGATTGGTATACACGAGTGCAAATACAATCAAGATATGATAAAAGATTTGAAACAGTATGGTTTTAACCTGGGAAAATCAGAATTGGACAAGATACTGACTGGGACAGATGAAAAAATGATTAAGACGTATAATTATTTATTGCAAATCAGATTAGAAGATGAAGTAAAAGACTGATAACATGGGGAAAAAACCTTGGTTACACGATAGAATTAGAGAAATGGCAACAACTATGGGAAAGGAATTACAAATTAACAATGGCAACTGCATATAAAGAAAGCCTATATAAAATGTTTTTATAGATGGCATATGTCACCAGAAAGATTAGCAAAAATGTTTAAGGATAAATCAGCTAAATGTTGGAAATGTTTTCAATTGCCGGGATCATATCATATATGTGGTGGTCATGTATGGAAGCAAAAAACTATTGGGTTAGAATACAGGCATGGTTAGAGGAAATGTTACGGCAGCGCATAGAATTAAAACCAGAGGTATTTATTGGGTATATTAACGGAGAAATATAGCAAAGAAGATACTTATTTGATTATTCATATAATAACAGCGGCAAGAATTGTATTTGCACAAAAGTGGAAGGCAGAAAAAATCCCGTCAGAAGGAGAGGTAATAAGATTTTAAAATGTGCAGAAATGAATAGGTTAACATTAAGAATAAAAGATAAAGAGGAATCGGTGTATTGCAAGACATAGGGGCGATTTTATGCATGGCTAGAAAAGAAATATGAATAAAAGATTATAGATTAATAAATTAGATAAGGTATAAGTAAATGAGAGAGAAGACAAAAAAGAAATAGAAACCCAGATGACACCTTAGTAAATGGAAAAGGGGGAAGGGAGCGAGGAAAAAATGTTATTATATAAATGTACATTTATGATGATATGTGTGAAACCAGTAAAATAGAAAAGAAACTGAAAAGAAAGTAAATATACGTAGAAAATCGGGGTTGCTCGGATACCATATTGGAAAATATTGAAAATGAATACAACAATGGAGAGAGAATGGAAAGAGGAGTAGAGGGATAGATAGGGGAGAAGAGAGGAAGGAGAGAGGAACAGAAGAAAGGGAAAAGGAGAGGAAGAAAGGGAGGAGAAATGAGAGTAGGAGAGAAGGTTAGAAGGGAGGAAGAAGGGAGGTGTGGGGGAAAGAAAGGGGAAGGAGAGGAGGAAAGAATGAGGATAGAAGAACGGAGGGAAGGGAAAGATAGGAGAAGGAGAAGAAGGATTGTTGTAAAATAAGGGAGATGGAATGGTAGAAGAGCAACCCTGAGCATATTTAAATTGTTTAGGATGAAGAACGAACTAATATGAAAGTCAAAAGAGAATATGTATGATCAACAATAGATAAGAGACTGTACATTTAAGACATGTTTATGAGAAATAAAAATAACTTTTTCAAAAAAAATTATCACGTCAGTTAATACTTAGTTGGGTAACCTTTAGCATGAATAACGCCTTACAACTTCTTCACATGGAGTGAACCAAGCCTTTTAGTTCTGCAGCTGTTATAATGTGAAACCAAGATTGAATGATTGCTTCTATTAACTGGGTTTTATTGCTGGGTCACTTCTGACTAACAAGTTTCTTTAGTCGGCTCCATAGATTTTCAATTGGGTTAAGGTCTGGGCTATTCCCAGGCCATTCCAGCAGTGGAATATGATTATCTTGAAACTCCCCCCAAAAAGTGGTGTTATTCGCCATCAAACCTCAAAAATACACTTTTCCCAAAAGGTTTCTACAATTTTGGCCACTACTGTATCTGAACTCTTAAATTGTATGATCATGGGAATGAACCACTGTCAACAGAAATATTTTGCATTTTCTTCAAAGGAGGCGCTCACCTTCACCATACTATAGTCGTTACAGATCAAGATCAAGATCTCGTTCCTACAGTCCAAGTAAGCATAATTATATTATACAGAGTAAATATGCATAGTCTTAGTATAGTGAGATATGGAATGGCAATACAATATTCTATGCTGGAAGGAGGGAGAACTAAATTAATGTAGAAGCTGATGCAGAGGTATGTATTTATAGTTACAGTATTCTTTTTTTCTTTCAGGGCGTTATTGAAGAAGAAAAGCCAGTTACAGAGCAAATACCATTTTTAAATAGCATGTTCCAATCCTAGTTTTTCCTGTAGGGCCCCTACAGTTATCTAATACCTAATTAAAATATCCCCAGGTTCATTTAGATGTATTTTCTTTTGAAATACCCATTTTCATCTCTTCTTACTGTAATATTCCAAATGTAATTTGTAGTTTTATGTACTTAAATATCTTTAAGCAAAAATTAATGGGAATCCCAGAGTGGTAAAAGATTTTGTAATTCATGTTTTTGTTCATTTTTTTAAACAAGTGGATTTTCGTTGAACCTCATGAATGAAGAGATATGGTATGTGTCAATGCTTGCATGTTGTATTTTCAGTAGAAAGCTACTATTTTAATAACCTCTCATCTTTCTGGTTTAAAAAAACCTGTTGTCCTGTTTGTTCAGTTACAGCACAATTTGGTATGTAATCTTAAACCAGAATTTTTCTAGATTTTCAGTTTAATTAAAACAATATTAGATTGGAAGGAAAAAAAACCTTTGGAGGAAAAAAACCCTTATACCCTACATACACTGTTCAGTGGCGCATGATAAAATAAACTCAGTGCTGCTCAGAGGAATTTGCTTTAAACACTAAGCTGGCCTGCAAAGAATTCCTCCTATTTTTATTACCCCATAATCAGGACAAGCCTAACTGACTAGTTATAAGAAATATTTGGTCTGTCCAGACAAATCTATATAATATAGAAATTAAGATGGAGCAGGTTCTATTTAGTAGTATAATCAGAAATTCTTATTCTCATTCTCAAAATAAATTTAAATTGTACAAATACAGCTGTTCAGAATTTATTTATCATCTGCTAGAGTTCTTGAATTTGGGGCTGGGAATTTAATGCAAAGTAACAATACAACAAGGAATTAAACGTGTTGATGTGCTGAGGGAAAACTGCTTGTGTCTTATCATTGAACTCTATATTCCATGGAAAGATCACTTGAATTAACATTCTGAACTGAAAAATAGTACAAAAACTGAGATCTTAAAATTCAGTGTGTAAAAGTGAATTTAAGAATATGATTATCACTTTTCTATATTATTAAATGTTGGATTCTACATGCAAATATGCTAAGAGGGGAAAAAATAGGCCAAGGAAAACAAGACAAGTAGGGGTCCTCTAACTGGAAGAAAGGCCGTATATATGGCAGTGATTTTGTAAGGTCAAAGGCTGTATCTAATCCCAGCAGAATCAGCATGAATTGAATAGCTGGTGGCAGGCCTTAGTAGTAGGTAATATTCAGGTATAAGACATTGCCTGAAACTGGACAGTAGGCTGAAGGAAAACAAGAATTATATTCTGCACGGGATGAGTACACAATACCTACCCTTATGGAAAATTAGAGGTTTAAATCCAGTCTATTCTTTTTCCTAATTTTTCATTTCTGGAAATAAACTCTGTGATACAGCTGTAATGAATGCTCTGCCATATTGTAATGCCACATACTTTCCTGACAGTTAGAACAATTAATCAGAGGAACAACTTGCCTCCAGAAGTTGCAGGCGCTTCAACACTGGAAGTTTTTAAGAAGAGATTGGACAGCCATTTGTCTGAAATGGTATAGGGTTTCCTGCTTGAGCATAGGGTTGGACTAGAAGACCGCCAAGGTCCCTTCCAACTCTGTTATTCTGATAAACGTGCTGTTGAATTTAGGGTTGAACTGTGGAGTCATTGATACTCTCTGATCTTGGTTGTTTCCTTGCAGGAGTTTCATAGATCATCAGTGTAGGGTTTGCTCCTTGTTTATATGCAGTAGCTTGCTCTAGTTGTTGGGAAGCACCCAGCCAGGCAGGAAGGAGGGATCAAGAGTGGAGTGACCCTGGAGTCACTGCACAACTGCAAAAGAGCTAGGGCAGACCCTAGATAGGTTCCTTGGAGCCTTATCTGATTGTTCCCAGGAGTAGGCTGCCAGACCAGGGAGATACAGTATATCACAGGAGTACACCCCCTCACATTTTGTAAATATGTAAGTATATCTTTTCATGTGACAACACTGAAGAAATGACACTTGGCTACAATGTAAAGTAGTGAGTATACAGCTTGTATAACAGTGTAAATGTGCTGTCCCCTCAAAATAACACAACACACAGACATTAATGTCTAAACTGGTGGCAAGAAAAGTGAGTACACCCCTAAGTGATAGTGTCCACACGGGGCCCAAGTAGCCGTTTTCCCTCCCTGGTGTCATGTGACTTGTTAGTGGTACAAGGTCTCAGGTGTGAAGGGGGAGCAGGTGTGTTAAATTTGGTGTTATCGCTCTCACTCTCGTACTGGTCACTGGAAGTTCAACATGGCACCTCATGGCAATGAACTCTCTGAGGATCTGAAAAAACGAATTGTTGCTCTACATAAAGATGACCTAGGCCAGTGATGGCTAAGCTTTTTGCCATTGCGTGCCAAAACCCATAATTCAATGCCCCCCCTGTGCATGTGCACGCAACCCCCCCTTGCTAACCTTGCTTTTGGCGCGCAATGGCAAAAAGGTTACCGATGGGTCCAGTAGGCCTGTTTTATCACCCTCCCCAGGCTCCAGAGTCTTTCTTGGAGCCTGGGGAGGGCAAAAACGGCTTCCCCCACCCTCCTGGAGGGCAGAAATGGCTGTTTCCCAACTTCCGGTGGGCACGGAAGGCCCGAAAATCAGCTGGCCGGTGCACACATGCGTGCTGGAGCTGAGCTAGGGCAACGCTCGCGTGCCCACAGATACAGCTCCGTGTGCCACCTGTGGCACGTGTGCCATAGGTTCGCCATCACGGACCTAGGCTATAAGAAGATTGCCAAGACCCTGAAACTGAGCTGCAGCACGGTGGCCAAGACCATACAGTGGTTTAACAGGACAGGTTCCACTCAGAACAAGCCTTGCCATGGTCAACCAAAGAAGTTGAGTGCCCGTTGTCGAGCCGCGAACAGGCTCGCCATCACTTATGGGGGGGGGACGGAGATTAGAAAAGGCAGAACGCAGCCAGAGCTGTCGGACTTACAGAGTTACAGCGACACTCACAGCGGCACTTCACAGCAGGAGGCAGCTACAAACAAAGCCAGTAGCAGCGGAGACAATGGCAGGGAGGCGTGGCTGTTAACGTTTTCCTAAACGCGCTTCTGTGACGTGAACAGAGGTGCGGTACTGCCAAACAGCTGTGGAGGGAGGGGAGTGTCCCGAGGTTCTTTTATTTGCCGGATGTTAGGTTTGCTTTATGCCAAGTTCATATATATAGCGCCACCTGGCTGCCTCCTGTAGCGCTGACTTTATTAATTTTTCCGGCTTGTTCGTTACTTTGCCTTGTTGCTTTTGCTGTGTTCCAGTAAAGAGTTCTGGCTACTCCTTCTCAAAGTGTGGAGTCGTTTTTCACAGCAAGCTCGGGCGGGACGACAGGCCAAGACCTGTGCTCAGCATCATATCCAGAGGTTGGCTTTGGGAAAAAGATGTATGAGTGCTGCCAGCATTGCTGCAGAGGTTGAAGGGGTGGGGGGTCAGCCTGTCAGTGCTCAGACCATACGCCGCATGCTGCATCAAATTGGTCTGCAGGGCTGTCATCCCAGAAGGAAGTCTCTTCTAAAGATGATGCACAAGAAAGCCCGCAAACGGTTTGCTGCAGACAAGCAGACTAAGGACATGGATTTCTGGAACCATGTCCTGTGGTCTGATGAGACCAAGATAAACTTATTTGGTTCAGATGGTGTCAAACGTGTGTGGCGGCAACCAGATGAGTACAAAGACAAGTGTGTCTTGCCTACAGTCAAGCATGGTGGTGGGAATGTCATGGTCTGGGGCTGCATGACTGCTGCCGGCACTAGGGAGCTACAGTTCATTGAGGAAACAATGAATGCCAACATGTTCTGTGACATACTGAAGCAGAGCATGATCCCCTCCCTTCGGAGACTGAGCCGCAGGGCGGTATTCCAACATAATGACCCCAAACCAGTGGTGAAATTCAAAAATTTTCCCTACCGGTTCTGTGGGCATAGCTTGGTGGGTGTGTGACTGGGTGGGCGTAGCTTGGTGGTCATGTGACTGGGAAAACCAACTATCACACCTTACACAAAAATAACACAAAAGCTACACAACTGACTCACACACAATGAAAAAGCAGCTGGACTTCACACAAAATGGCCCCTGCAACAAGCAGGAACCTCACAAGAGTCACAGAGAGCTCAAAAACAAACTATCACACTATACACAAAAATAACACAAAAGCTACACAACTGACTTACACACAGTGCAAAAGCAGCTGGACTTCACACAAAATGGCCCCTACCTTTCTCCTCTGTACTCCCTCTGTAGCCCCCACTCACAGCCAGCAGCTCCTCTCGCTAGCCTCTGGGAAGTTAAAATGAAGTTAATTTGCTGAGTCTCTAGTTTAGACAAGCAAGGATTTGAGACCACATTTGCAAATGGGAGGTGTCTCATAAAGAGAAATGGGAATGTATATGCACAGGGCATAAAAGAGGATAATCTTTATGTGTTGCAAGGACAAAAGGTTCAATGTGCACAAACATTTGGAAATGTGCCACAACATGATTCATGTGTTCATCTCTTGCACAGAAAGTTTGGCCATGCCAGCTTCAGAGTTTTGCAAAAGATGGAACAATTTGGAGAATGATTGAATTTAAAGGGATGTAAGGCATACTTGGATTGTGCAGTATGCAAATCTTCAAAGTCCAAGGCATTCCCAATAAGCAAGAGTAGCACAAGGCAGACAACAAGAGCTCTAGAGCTGGTGCATGCAGATTTGGTTGGGCCAATGCAAGCCAGTTTGGGAAGAGCAAAGTATGCCCTGGTCATTGTAGATGACTACAGCAGGTTTGGTTTCTGCTATTTACTAAAGAGTAAAATAGAGGTGCTACAGAAATTTAAGCAATGGGTAAGCTTCGTAGAAAGCAGATATAAACAACAGGTATGTCAGCTGCAAACTGACAGAGGTTCAGAATTCATGTCAGCGAGTTTTCAACAATGGTTGGGACAGTTGGGAATAAAACACAGACACACAAATCCGTATACAGCAGCTGAGAATGACGTGGTTGAGAGACAGAATGGTGTCTTACAAACAATAAAGGACTCACTGCTGGAGGATTCTGGTCTGAGCAGGTCATATTGGGGTGAAGCCATGTTGGCTGCTAATTATTTAATTAATGGGCTGTGGAGTTCATCTTTTAATGATATCCCATATGCAGTGCTATATGGGAGGAAGCCATCTCTGGCACATTTAAGGGTTTTGGGGAGTAATGTGTGGGTGCATATTCCAAAAGCAATTAGAAGAAAGGGACAACCAAGGACTAGAAAGCTCAGGTTTATGGGATATTAGCCTGGTTCAAAAAGTTATTGCTTTAGCGATGGGAGCAAAAGAATAGTCATTTCCAGGTCTGCTAGCTTTGCAGAGCAAAATTGGAACAGAATTGATGCAAATTTATGGAATGATCCACTTAGTGACAGTAACTCATTTAGTGATGGTAATTCACTTAGTGACGGTGTCAGCATTCAGGGCGGAGAAGCTGAAAAAGATATGAAGCAAGAGAGGATTGACACAGAAGAGCAGTCTGTTAGGATATGGTTTGGGCCTAACCAGTTGGCCAGGCAATATATGTATACTGTAACTTTAAGCTGTAAATGTTACGTTCTTGCTGAGTCATGCTGTAATTGGATAATGACTAGTTGGAAGTATATTTAAACAAAGCATTGTAACATGGTCAGTTACTGCTATTGTGAAGAAGCTGCTATTGTGAAGGAGCTGCTATTGTGAAGGAGTTGCTATCTGTTAATCATTGTTTGATGGATCTGCTACCATCGTGGTTTGTGAACCAGAGTGAGTTTGTTTTACTGTAACTACTGGACTGATTTAATTGGTAAAGACTTGGAATTTGTTTATGACTATGCGACTGCTTTTTCCTACGATAAAGTAAACTTTTGCTAAACCAGTTTTCTTATTCATTGCTCTCAGCAACGTTTCCTTGTGCAGTTACTCTGCTGGTTGGTAACACAACATCAATATCCTTAACACAGTCAATGCCACGCAGGTCAGAACGATGGAACAAGGGGATTCCACCTGACAGGTATTCTGTTAGTAAAGTGTGTAATGTATGGTATGAGCCAAGAAACTATAAGGAAATATTAGCATTACCTAAAATTAAACAAGTAAAATGGAAAGAAGCCATGGACAAAGAAATGAAATCCATGGATAAAGTGTTCATATCTATGACTTTGCCACAGGGTAGCAAAACTGTAGGATGCAAGTGGGTATACAACAAGAAAGTACTACCCAACAATGAGGTACAATATAAAGCAACGTTAGTGGCGCAAGGTTTTTCACAGATGAAAAATGTACACTATGATGAGGTATTCACGCCTACAGTAAAGAGTGAAAGCATAAGGCTGGCACTAGCGTTGGCAGCGGCACATGGCCATAAAATTTGGCATTTTGACATAACCACAGCATTCCTCAATGCTGAGTTAGAGGAAGAAATTTACATGGTTCAAACACCAGGGTATGAAAGTAAAAAGCCTAATGGTGTATAAATTGAACAAGGCCATTTATGGGCTGAAGTAGTCATCCAGGAAGTGGAATATCTGTCTAGATTCAGGAGCCTGAGTGGCGTAGCAGGCTAATGCCTCCTATTAAGGCAGCATTTAACATCCAGCTGCCTGCAATTACTGCGAGTTCTAATCTCACCAGGCTCAAGGTTGACTCAGCCTTCCATCCTTTCTAAGGTGGGTAAAATGAGGACCCGGTTTGTGGGAGCAATAAGCTGACTTTGTATAAATATACAAAAGTATGACGGCTATTGCTTAACGCATTGTAAGCCGCCCTGAGTCTCCGGAGAAGGGCGGCATATAAATATAAATAAAAATTAAATTTAAAAAAAATACTGCATTGAAGGGTCTTGGGTTCAAGAGTTGCAAGGCTGATGGTTGCATATACACTGGAAAGTTACAAGGTGGGGATTGTCAACTATTAGCATTTGTGGGTGATCCTTGTTTCATTCCAAAGGATGTATCTTTTGGCCCGGCTAAGCCAGGCCTGTGCGGATACCCAACTGAAAAAAAACCAGGATCCGCTCTTGCTGGTTTGATGCAGGTTTTAATTTCACTACAAGCTCATTCTCAGTCCATGCCGAATCACAGTGGGGTAAAGTCAGCGCTGAGAGCTACTGCCTCTCAGCACCTTTTAACAACCCAGAACACCCACCACCACCCCCAGCAAACAAGCACCCGGCGTCCGAATCCCTCTCCCTCTCAGCTGTTCGGCTGGGCAGTTTAAACGACCCGCCCGGCTCCCTCCCGCGCGCCGGCTGCTGTGACGTCATCCGCAGTCGCCAGGAAGCCTGGACTGTGATCGTGGCTCTGCCGTCATCATCCGGCCATCCGCCCACCATCCCATGCTCCGTCGGCCATCCGCCCACCGTCCCCTGCTCCACCATTCGTCCTTCCACCATCCCGTGCTCCTCCATCCCGTGCTCTGTCGGCTTCTGTGTGCACCTCCTCTGCTTCTCCTGCTTCCCCCCAGGTTCATGTGTCAAGCCCTGGACTGGGGCTCAACAGGCGGCTCCCATCTACCAGGGATCCACCTGTAGGAGACAAAGCAGAGAGGTTAGTGTTAACGACCGACCACTGCCCCCCCCCCCCAGTTTGTGTGGGTACTTGTGATGGAACCACCATAACAACTGCGGCATTGATGTTATGCTCTGGCACTGAGGAGGCCTCCGCTGCAGGGTACCCCTTCCAGCGTAATAAGTATTACACTTTTCCTCTACAAAGTTTGGAGTCAAGAATCTCATCTATCTCGTAGTGGTCCTCGGCCACGGGCCTGGGTGTTTCGAGGAGGGGCCTCAACAGGTTTTAGTAGACTACTGTGGAATACAGGATGGATTTTGCTTAATAAGGGTGGTAATTTCAGGGCCACTGTTACGGGGTTAATAACCCGGGTCACTGTAAAGGGGCCTAGTTACTTGGGACCCAGTTTTTTACTGGGTGTCCGTAACTTTAAATACTTGGTGGATAGATATACCTGATCCCCCACCTGGAACGGTTTGTGGTCCACCCTTCTCTTATCGGCCTGCTTTTTATATTCCTCTGCAGCTCTCTCTAACGCTAGTTTAACCTGGGGCCAGACTTCCTGGATTTTATCAGCCCACTCATTTTGGCTCTCTGGGTTTTGGGGGTTACGCTCTAGTTCCGGGATGGGGAGAAAGTCCCTCCCAGCCACTACCTGGAAGGGGGTTAGACCTGTACTGCGGTGTACCGTGTTATTGTATGCTACCTCAGCGAAAGGTAGAAGGCCTGACCAGTCTGATTCCTGGTATGACACGTAACATCTCAGGTAGCGTTCCACCATAGCATTGGTCCTTTCAACTGCTCCATTGGTGCTAGGGTGGAACGCTGAGCTTAATCCCTGTGACAACCCTATTAGTTGTACAAAGTTTCGCCAGAACCTGGTGGTAAACTGCACCCCCCTATCCGAGACAATGCGACGTGGTACCCTGTGCAGGCGGTAGATGTGTTGGATAAACATTTTCGCTAACCTCCGTGCCGACGGTATACCGCTGCATGGTATGAAGTGTGCTTGTTTTGAAAATAAATCTATCACCGTCCATATCACTGTATGACCGTTGCTATCTGGGAGCTCGACGATGAAATCCATGGCGATTTCATCCCAGGGCCGACCGGGATTGGCTACAGATTGTAACAGGCCGAGTGGCTTACCCGGCCGTGGTTTGGTTAATGTGCAAACCGGACAACTCTTTACATAGGCTTCAAGTTCCATGTGCATTCATGGCCACCAGAACTGTCTCTGTGCGAGATGTAATGTTTTAAGGAAACTGAAGTGACCGGCTGGCTTAATGTCATGGCATCTCTTCAACATTGGAGGCCGAAGGCCTGTGGGAACATACAGCTTGTCCCCCCTCCAGGCGAGGCCCTCCCTGTGGGTTACTAATGTCTTATTGTCCACTAGCCAAGGGTCAGCTAGCAACGCCCTGCGTAATTCTTCGTGCCATGGGTTTACTGGCTCATCATCTTTTATCTATCCCACCGACTGCCTAGGTGGTATCATGGCCTGTATCACCTCTTCCCGTTTGCTGTTATACTGGGGCATACGGGATAAGGCATCGGCTAAAAAGTTATTCCCAGCCAGCACGTACTTCAGGGTAAAAGTAAACTGCTGGAAGTACTGCGCCCACCGCACCTGTTTTGGGGACAACTTCCTGGGGGTTTGGAGGGCTTCCAAGTTTTTGTGGTTGGTCCACACCTCAAATGGTTTCCCTGCGCCCTCAAGATGTCGCCATGTGAGGAATGCCCATTGCACCACGAAGGCCTGAGCTTCTGGGATGTGTAGGCACAAGGTTGTAGCCTACCCTGGCTGTTCTTTTCTAACAGGACAGCTCCCACAGCTACATCACTTGCGTCTGCCTGTACTACAAAGGGCAGTGTCGGATCAGGATGTTTCAGGACTGGTTCATGGGCAAAGAGTGCTTTTAGCTCTTCAAATGCCCGCTGACACTCAGTCGTCCACGTCAACGCTTGCCCTGGTCTTGGCCTTGTCATGGTGAGTTTGGTATGCAGTAAGTCCAATTTACTCAGGTGGCAATTTCACCTGAGCAAACAATGGAATAAATTGCCTGTAGAAGTTGGCAAACCCGAGGAAACTTTGCAACTGTTTCCTTGTTCTCGGGGCTTGACACTCCAACACCTCCTTGACCTTCCGAGGATCCATCTCCACCCCTTCGTGAGATATTTGGTAACCCAAATAGTCCAACTCTGTTCGGTGGAACTCACACTTGGAGAGTTTCATGGACAGTTTGGCGGCCAGCAACTTTTGCAACACCTGGCAAAACAACTGGATGTATTCCTCCATCATCCTGGTGTAAATTAGGATGTCATTCAGGTATACAAGTACACCCCGGTACAGGTGCTCATGCAGGACCTCGTTTATCAACTACATGAACATGGCCAGGGCCCCCTGCAACCCGAATGGCATCACTTGGAACTGATAACTCCCCAGGGGACAATTGAATGTTGTCTTCCATTTGTCCCCTGGTTGGATACGCACCCGGTAATAGGCCTCCCACAGGTCAAGTTTGGTGAAAAACCGGCCCATCGATAAGGTGGCAAGTAGATCCTTCATTAGCAGTAGAGGGTATACACACTTCGTTTAACCCACGGAAGTCTACACACAGACGTAGACCACCATCCTCCTCCCTGAACAGAACCGGCGTGGCCATGCGGGACCTGCTGGGTCAGATGAATCCCCTGGCTAGGTTCCTGTCTATGTAGTATCTTAACTCCTCGAGCTCCTTCGGTGTCATCGAGTACATATGGGGCTTTGGCAGTTTGGCTCCTGGTATCAACTCGATGGCACATCACATTCTTCCTCACTGAAGACATCTGCCAAATCCCCGTATATACTCGGGAAACCCCCATCCGTGGGTGCCTGATCCTGCTGTACACCTTTCCCTGCTCCTATTCCCCCTTTCGCCTGACTCCAGACTGGCAGCTCAGGACCGAGCACCATCCTTAGTTTCCGGAACCCCCCTTCCCACCTTATGGTAGGCTCCCATTTGTCCAGCCAGGCTAACCCTAAAATGATAGGCTCAATCATCCTCTCTACTACAATAAACCTGATTTTTTCCCATTGCTCCCCTATTTCTAACCTAACTGGCTCAGTGACATGGGTAGCCGGCGCTCCTCCAAGTGTGGAGTCATCCATTTGTTCAAACTTAATGGGCGCACGCAGCCTCATCATGCGAACCCCCAACTCATCGACCACAGCACGGCGCATTAAGCACCGGGTGCAACCTGAGTCAATTAACACCCCCTGCTTAACCCCCTGGGAGGTGTGTAGGTTCTGAACAGTCACCAGGATCACGAAGGGACAAACAGGGTTGCTCACCATCGGGTCATTCGGGTTCTTGTCGTTGCTGTCACTGGACACCACCAGGAATCGTCCAGTTCCTGGCGGGCTCTCGATCTCCTTGGCTGGTGTATGGGCGTCAGTTGGATGTGTCTACGTCGCTACCCAGGACTGTTCCGGAGTCAGGCGGGGCCATTCCCTGGCATTTTCTCCGGTCACTGGTGGTTTTGGCGCCGGCGTTCGTGGTGGTGGCATTGGACACTCCGTGGCCCGGTGCCCCACCTGGTTACACCAGAAACAGCGGAACAGTGGCCTCCGGGTCTGATCAGTAGGCTCTGGGGCTACTAAAGGATGTCTTACTTCCCTGGGAGGCATTGGCCTGTCTGCAGTCCTCCTCGACTGACTCAGTCCTCCCTCCCTCCATGGCCGGAACTCACTTAGTCCAACGTCCAAGTCCATGGCTGCCCAGAACCAGTCGGCTAGACGGGGCGGTAGGCCCCGGTAGACACATGCTTGCCTGAGCTCCCTATCCAGGCCCATACAGAATTGATGGACCAGCAGGTGCTCTGCCTTCCAGCGATTTTACAGAATTTGTGCACATATTCCTTTGCCAACCAGCCCCTCTGCTTAAGTGCCACAAGCTCCCCCTCGGCCAGCTGTGCCCTGGACTCATCTTTGAACCTCACCCGCAGTGCCTCTAGGAAAAGTCCCATATTCACCAGTTCTCTGGTGTGGTCACTATGGAGGTCAGCCATCCAATCTGCCACCTCCCCTGTCGGCATTGCCATGACCGCCACAACCATTGCCCACTGGGATGGGTAAAAGCGTCCATAAAGGTCCATACGGCTGATGATTTGACTGAGGAGCTTCCATCAAAGGTGGCCTGTATAGGTGGTGAATCCCATATCACCTGTTGAGGCCACTCTTGGCTCGCTCAACAAACCTGGGTGTACTAAATGACTACACTTCAGTCAAAGTGCTTCAATGATGAAAGATTCACGCTCCAGATCTGCCATAGACAATGCCGAGTTTAATGTAAGTAACACAAAGTCAGCGCTGGGAGCTGCCGCCTCCCAGCACTGGTTAAATAGCCCATGCCGGCACGCCCTCCAATCAGGCTTTATTCCCAGGTTCGCGTCTCTGCTGCTGTTGCACGGTCTGTGACGGTGTATTCCCTCATAACGACATGGCGGCATGGCAGCAGGGTTCCAGCATGGAGATGCCTCACCCGGCCACAGCGTGCCCAACCACCTATCCCAGCACCATCACCCACCACCACCATCGTGTGCACCACCTACCCATCCACCCCCCCAAGCCCTACAAGATCTGTGCATAACATCGGATAACATCCGGGGTGTCCAGTAGGTGGTGTCTGGGGTCTCCGGTTGAACGGTTCCCTAACCCCTGCTGTGTCAAGCCACAGTGAGTCTCGACAGGCAGCCCCCTCTACCAGGAGTCCACCTGCAAGACATAAAAGCGAGGGGTTAATACAGTACTACATCTACGTCAGGTCCTCGCCCCCGGGTTTGTGTGGGTGTTTCTGATGGAACCTTCTAAGTAATCTCTTGGCCTTGAGATCAGTAACTGGTACCCAGGACGCCTCCTCAAACGGGTATCCTTTCCACCTCACTAGGTACTTAAGTTTTCCCCTACTGTATTTAGAATCGAGAATATCATCTATTTTATATTGATCATCCTCCACTGGCCCGGGAGTCTTTGTAGATTACCTGACAGTTTCCACAGGTTTTAACAGACTACTATGGAACACTGGATGGATCTTACCCAGCAAAGGCGGCAGTTTTAAAACCACAGTTACTGGGTTTATTACTCTGGTGATTGGAAAAGGTCCGAGGTATTTGGGCCCAAGTTTTCTACTAGGTGTTTTTAATTTAATGTATTTCGTGGACAAATAGACTTGATCCCCAACTTGGAATGGTTTGTGGTCCGCCCTCCTCCTGTCAGCTTGGCATTTGTACTCCTCCGCTGCTTTGGTTAATGCCGCCTTTACCTGTGGCCACAGTTTCCTGATCCGGGCACCCCAGCCCTCCGGAGACACATGCTTCTGACTCTATCCCTCAAGTTTGGGGATCGCAGTGAATTCCCTGCCGATCACAACCTGAAAAGGCGTGACTCTGGTGCTACGGTGTACAGCATTATTATACGCTATTTCAGCGAACGGTAGAAGATCAGACCAGTCGGATTGTTGATAAGATACATAACAACGTAAATATCACTCCACCATGGTATTAGTCCTTTCCGCCGACCCATTGGTACTAGGGTGGAAAGCCGAATTTAATCCCTGTGAAGACCCTATCATGGTAACGAAATTGCGCAGATATTTTGCCATAAATTGGACACCCCGTCCGATATAATCCAACGAGGGGTCCCGTGCAGTTGGTATACATGTTGTATGAACATCTTTGATAGCTTCCTAGCAGAGTGTAGCCTGCTACAAGGGATAAAATGGGCTTGTTTTGCGAATGGATCTATTACAGTCCATATTATGGTATTACTGTTACTTTCCGGGAGATCTACAATAAAATCCATAGTGATTTCATCCCGTGGTCTGCTGGGTTCTGCAACAGACTGTAATAACCCGAGAGGTTTTCCAGGTTGGGATTTTGTTATTGCACACACTTTACAACTTTTTACATATCTCTCAATGTCATTATGCATTTGTGGCCACCAGAATTGACGTCTCATAAGGTGTAAGGTTTTGAGGAAACCAAAGTGACCAGCTGGTTTTGTGTCATGGCATCTTCGTAATATCGAAGATCTCAATGTTTTAGGTATATATATATTTTTGTTCCCATCCACGCAAGACCATCTCAATGAGTCATTATTGGTTTATGCTCTGCAAGCCAAGAATCCTTGCTCAACTCTAGATGTAATTCATCGTGCCAAGAGTTCTTGGGTTACGTATTGTATGACCTCCCTGCCTGCTGACTTCCTGGTATCATGGCTTGTACAACCTCCTCTCTCTTACAATTATATTGAGTCATTCGTGATAAAGCATCAGCCAAAAAGTTTTTTCCCGCTGGAACATATTTCAATTCGAAATTAAATCATTGGAAGTACTGCGCCCAGCATACCTGTTTCGGCAACAACTTTCTGGGAGTTTGGTGGTCTTCTAAATTTTTATGGTCAGTCCATACTTCAAATTTGTTACCAATGCCTTCAAGTAAATGTCGCCATGTGAGTAGCACCCATCTTACCATGAATGCCTCTTTTTCCCAAATTGCCCAACCCCTCTCTGTGGGTGTCAACTTCCAAGAGGTAGAAGCACAAGGATGTAGCTCACCCGCTTTGGTTTTCTGTAGCAATACAGCTCCAACAGCCACATCGCTAGCATCTGCCTGCACTATGAACGTCAACGCAGGGTCAGGATGTTTAAGTATTGGTTCCCGAGAAAAAAGTGTTTTCAAGTTCTCAAATGCTTTTTGACACTCGGGTGTCCATGCCAATACTTGCCCTGGCCTTGCCTTGGTTCCCGTATATTTGGTACGCAGTAGGTCAGTTAAGGGTAGGGCCACCTGAGCAAAGCTGGAATAAATTGTCTATAGAAATTTACAAATCCAAGGAAACTCTGTAACTTTTTCCTTGTCCCCGGTGCTTGCCATTCCAGTACTGCTTTAACTTTCTTTGGGTCCATTTCCACCCCATCCCCCAAAATGCGATATCCAAAATAATCTAACTTCGTACAATGAAATTCGCATTTCGACAACTTTACGAAGAGCTTTGCTTTTAGTAATTTGGTCAATACTTGTCGCACCAATTGGGTATGCTCCTCCATTGTCTTGGTGTATATCAAGATGTCATTCAGATATACAAGTACTCCCCGATACAAATGTTCATGCAGGACTTCATTTATTACCTGCATGAACATGGCCAGAGCGTCCTGCAGCCTGAATGGCATCACCCAGAATTTGTAGCTACCCAAGGGACAATTGAAGGTGGTTTTCCACTCATCACCCGGTCATATATGTACTCTATAATAGGCCTCTCTCAGATCGAGTTTCACAAATATCCGCCCAGTGGACAACATAGCTAAGTGGTCCTTAATTAAAGGCAAAGGGTATAGATGTTCAAAACAAACAGCGTTCAAGCCACGGAAGTCCACACAGAGACGTAAACTGCCATCTTTCTTCTCCCGGAACAATACTGGTGCAGCCATATGTGACCTACTGGGCTGAATAAATCCCCTAGCCAAGTTCTTATCAATATATCTCCGGAGTTCATCTAGTTCTTTTTGGGTCATGGGGTACATGTATGGTTTTGGTAGCTTAGCACCAGGCACCAACTCTATAGCACAGTCGGTTGCTCTATGGGGGGGCTAGCACCTCACATTCCTCCTCATTAAAGACATCTGCCAAATCCTTATATATCTCTGGGAACCCCTCATGCTGAGACCCCTGTTCATAGTCCAACCCATCTCTGACCTGTCCATTCTGCTGCTGGTACTCCAGTTCTGGTTCTGGCCCGACGACTAGCCGTAATTTCCAAAATCCGCCCTCCCACCAAATGGTAGGTTTCTATTTGTCCAACCACGCTAGACCCAATATGATAGGTTCTATCATCCGCTCTACAACTATACAGCAGATACTTTCCCTATGCTCTCCTATTTCCAACCTAACAGGCTCAGTTACCTGTGTCACCGGCGCTCCTCCAAGTGTAGAGCCATCCATTTGTTCGAACCTTATTGGAGTTCGCAACTTTAATGTATGGAGGCCCAAGCTATCGACCACTGCTCTACATATCAGACAATGGGTGCACCCGGAATCAATCGGAGCTCCCTGATGAACTGTAACAGATGTGTGTGTATTTCTCAAAGTCACTTGAATAACAAACGGATGTATCGGATCACTTACCATGGGGTCATTTGGGTCACTATCATCACTGTCATTAGATACCACTGGCAAACTCCCTGCTCCAAGGGGACCCCTTGCTTCCTGTGTTGTAGAGCGGGAACCGCTGGTTGGGGTCTAAGCGGCTGTTCTAGACCGTTCTGAAGTTGAACGAACTCGCTCCCGAATCTTCCCACCTGTCACCGGGGCCCGGGAGGTTGAAGGTTGTACAGGAGGCATAGGACACTCGGCTGCCCGATGTCCCAGTTGGTTGCATCAAAAACATTGAAACATTCCTTTCCCTTATCCGCATGCAATTTTGGACTAGCCAAATGGAAGCAGCTGTCTGTACTGCCGTGTGTTCCCACTCCTCCTTGCCAGGTGGTTGAGGTTTCGACTCCTGTTGCCCAAAGCTGCCATGAAGGAGCATCCCTGAAGCTGGCTTCCCCAAATCTCTCTCTCAATACATCTAAAGTAGTGGTTCCAGGGCCAGTAGAGTAGCTCCGCTCCCCTTCCTCATCCTATATCCACCTCCTTTCTCTTCAGCCTTGAAACGTTGCTTCACCTTGATGGGGGGTTGGTGGCTTGGTCACAACAGGACAAGTAAGAGCCGAACTATGCCACCATTCACCTGAAGAGGACTTTGTCCCGCTGGGAGCAGAAGCCTCCAAGTCCTCAGAAGCACTCTCCCACTGCTGTGTCTTCCTCTCCTTTGGTCGTACCACTGCAGGCTCACTGGCACCCTGGGCTTCTGGTACCTCCAGTACCATGTCCTCGCCCACCTCCTCCGTCACCGGCAAACCAGCCGTCATACCCTCTGCCATCCCACCAGCTCACAGTCAAGCCAAACAAGAAAGGAAAAGAAGCAGCGCTGACTTTCTCTTGGCTCGCTCAACAAACCTGGGCGTACTGAATGACTGCGCTTCAGTCAAAGTGCTTCAATGATGAAAGATGGTTTATTCACTTTCCAGATCTGCCGTAGACAATACCAAGTTTAATGTAAGTAACACAAAGTTGGCATTGGGAGCTGCCGCCTCCCAGCTCCGGTTAAATAGCCCACGCCGGCACTCCCTCCAATCAGGCTTTATTTCCGGGTTCGTGTCTCTGCTGCTGCTGTGCAGTCTGTGACGGTGTATTCCCTCATAACAGCATGGCGGCATGGCAGCAGGGTTCCAGCGTGGAGATGCCTCACTCGGCCGCAGCGTGCCCGACCGCCTATCCCAACACCATCACCCACCACCACCATCGTGTGCATCACCCACCCATCCACCCCCCCGAGCCCTACAAGATCTGTGCATAACATCGCATAACATCCGGGGTGTCCAGTAGGTGGCATCTGGGGTCTCCGGTTGAATGCTTCCCTAACCCCTGCTGTGTCGAGCCACGGTGACTCTCAACAGCCACATTCCCGGGGTCCATAGCAGAGCCTGGTCGGGTGCTCAAGCAGTGCCTAAACCTCTACTATTTGCCCGGTGGGGCCCTGGTTGTTTCCTGTGTCCTGGTTGACCCACTTCCTTCTCCACAGGGGCCCTGCATGGGACTTGGTTCCGAGTCTCTTACCACATCCCCCAGAGAGGAGGCCTGGTCCCAAGTGGCCTGGCATTCTACTCCCCTAGACCGACTGGGCACCTGTTCTAAGCGTATCTTCGGGCTGGCAAGGTGGAAGCACGTCTCCGACCCATGTCCAGTAACCCCCCCCCCTTGCCACGTGGCTGAATGTTCCACCCCCGTTACTCAGGGCTGCCAGGAATGCTCATCGTGGAAGCTGGCCTTGCCAAAACTTTCTCTCAAAACATCCATAGTATTGGTCCCAGGGCCCGTGGAATAACTCCACTCACCCTCCTCATCCTCATTCCATCGTCTTTCCGTCTCTCCACCCCTGGAATGGGGCTCCAGCGTGAGGGGGTGTTGGCATCCAGGGCCCACAGTCCCTGTTAGAGCAGAGCTATGCCACCAATTTCCAGTCAAGGATTGAACAATCCCAGTCCCAAGAGCCTCCTGGCCCTCCACCGGACAACCCTCACTCCGGCTCTTGCATTCCTTGGGCCTCACCACAGGCTGGTCACTGTCCTCCAGAACCTCTGCCTCCAACTCCTTCTCCTCCACCACAGCCTCTGTCTCCAGCTCCCCCATTGCTGTTCCCTCCGCCATTCCTGGCCCATGCCTACTCACACAAGAAAGAAAGTGAGACGAGCGCTGACTTTCTCTCGGCCCGGCTAAAAAACCCAGGATCCGCTCTTGCTGGTTTGATGCAGGTTTTTGTTATGTCCGCGCAGGTGTGAGCAGAGGCTTTCCTTCTGCCACGCAAGTGTGGGACATATTTTAAAGTTATTGGTTAAAGGCTGACAGTTTTCCAGTTAAAAGGGGCTGTCAGCCAGAAATTACATGTTGGTTTTACTGAGTCATTATCTGCAATAAACATTGCCGCTGGAAGTTTGGCTTCTTGTCTGTGTTCCTACACCCACACATTCCATTGGTGATGAAGGTGGGATTCTTGGGCGCTGAGCCAATGTAGAGATAAAAGAGGCACGCGTGAGTGGCTACTGTTTGTTATGGAAAGAGAATGGCTAACTCACCACAGTTTATTTATTTATTTATTTATTTATTAGTCATATTTCTATGCCGCCTACTCTCCAAGGACTCTGGGCGGCTTACACCAAAGACAGTATACTAAATAGCATATTGCCCCCAACAATCTGGGTCCTCATTTTACCCACCTCGGAAGGATGGAAAGCTGAGTCAACCTTGAGCCGGTGAGATTTGATCTGCTGATCTGCTAAACTAGCGGTCAGCTGAAGTAGCTGCAGTACTGCACTCTAACCACTGCACCACCTCGGCTCAGTTTGTTCCATTTGATCCAGAAACACAGACGTGGGATTCTTATCTAATCCTTTTTGACTGTATATTGGAAGCTAATGACTATAGAAATATCACAGACAATCGTAAATGAGCACTTTTTTTGAGCATTTGTGGAAAAGAAGTGTTTGAGATGGCGAGGGCCCTCATTGCGCCCCAACCTCTGCAGACAGTTCCTTGGGACATATTATTAAGCAAATTGAGGGAACATTATGCTCCTCAAACATCTTGCATTGCTAGAAGACATGCTTTTTACCATAGGGACCAGGCGGAGGGTGAGTCTATCAGTTGTTATATGGCAGCCCTCAGGAAAGCAGCTGTCTATTGTGAATTTAGCAACTTAGATGAAGCCCTTCGAGACAGATTGGTCTGTGGGGTTCGGGATGTTCAGTTACAGAGACGATTATTGGTGAAACCAACTTTAACGCTACAGACAGCAATAGAGGAGGCGCAAGCCGCCGAATCATTGAATAGATTGATGGAATATATACAGAAGTTGGGCAGCCCCCTGGCGGCTAGAAGGGGGGAAACCGTCCATCGGGGAGAGGTGGAATTACGGGAGGACACTGAAGATGAAGGAAATAATCATGATGATGTCCATTGGTTGAGAGCAGCCAGCAAGGATCGCAGATGGACAGAGGATCAAAAGTTGTTCTCCTCATGTATAGGGTGCAGCAGAAACCATCTGAGAGCTATGTGTTGCCATAAAAACACCATTTGTAGACGGTGTGGGAAGAAGGGTCACCTAGCACAAGTTTGCCGTGCTGCGTTTCCTGCCCCCCCCAACTGGACAGACTTCAATTCGTAATGGGGGGAGGGAAGTGTGGCCCACCAAGGCTAAGAACCCCAGAGGACGAGTGTTTTACTATTAACACAGATGCTTGTTGTTCAGAGAGGGTGAGCAATCAAACCGGGATTCCAGGAAGTAGTAAAATTTACATTACTGTCCTTATTGTGGGATCTCCCTGCCAGATGGAAGTGGATATGGGGTCGGCAACAACAATTGTATCTTGGCAGACTCTACAGAAATTGGTGCCACATGGAGCCGAGCGGAAACTTATGTGTAGTCGTATTCGTTTGAGAGATTATCAAGGAAATAACATCTCCATTAAGGGTAGCGGATCGTTCCACGTAGAATATAAAGACTTCTCCGGGCCACTTAAATTGGTTGTTGTTGAAGGTGCACTGACTAACCTCCTGGGACTGAATTAGTTTGCAACTTTGGGGTTAGAGATTACTGGGGTTCATAAAATCCAGGAAGAAACCATCGGAGAGTTGAGTAAAGCGTTCGCCGATGTGTTTGATGGAAAGTTGGGAGAATATAGGGGTACCCCGATATCCTTCAGTTTCGACCCCAAGGTGGCACCAATAGGAATAAAACCGAGGAGGGTGCCATTTGCACTAAAGCCCAAGGTTGATGAACAACTAGATAAATTGATTCAGCAAGGCGTACTGGAACCGGTGGACTGTGTACAGGCCACAACAGTGGGAGACCCTATTGTGACGCCAGTGAAACCAGACGGGTCGGTCCGAATTTGTGTGGATTATAAACGTACGTTGAATAGGGCTCTTCAACATAATGCTTATCTGTTACCAGTGCTGCAGCACTTGTTACGTTCGTTGGGGGGGTGTTAAGTTCTTCGCAAAGTTAGATCTTGCCCAAGTGTATCAGGAGCTCCCTGTAGATGATGCCACTGCCGAAGCCCAAACAATCATAATGCATCGGGGGGGGCATTCCATTGCTGCCGCCTACAGTTTGGGGTGAGCGTGGCCCCGGGGTTGTTTCAAAGCCTGATGGAATGTTTGCTATATGGCATCCCTGGGGTTGTGCCCTATTTCAATGACGTGCTCATCTCCCCTACCAATAAAACTGAATTATTTGAATGACTACGACTAGTGCTAAAAAGATTTCAAGAGGCTGGGCTAAAGGTAAAGGAAGAAAAGTGTAAAGTAGCAGTAAATCAAGTCGAGTTCCTGGGATACCTGGTTGATGTGTCCGGATTGCACCCCACCAAGGAAAAAGTACAAGCAATGCAGGCTGCGCCAACACCAAGGAATAAGATGGAACTCCAGGCCTTTTTAGGGCTTCTCAATTTCTATAGTGTGTTTTTGAGACAAAAGGCATCTGTCGCTGAACCACTACATCGACTGTTGGGGAAAAAGGTGCCATGGGTATGGGGGCGCAGAGAAGCAGCTGCATTTGTGGGGGTAAAAAAATTAATTTCCTCAGATAGCGTCTTAGTTCAGTTTAATGAACGTCTGCTGTTAGTCCTGACGTGTGATGTATCCCTGTTTGGAGTCGGGGGAGTTTTTTTTTCCCAAATAATTTTTTATTTTTAAACTTAACAAAACATAAAACAACCATCATCCATTACAATCACAGAAAGTGTGTCGATTGGTTAAAAATCTTTTGTGCTTAATCCCATATCCACAATTTACAAATTATTTAATTTCTCTTATTTGACAATTTTATATATCCCTTTATGTTATTATTCTCATTTAACAATTATTTTAAAAAGTTTGACTCCCATGGAAAAAAAAATACTTCTTATATTTTATCATTACATTAATTTCATATTTCATACTTCATTTCCATGCCTTATTATCTAGCCATTGGTAAAACAAATCCCATATCAAATAATATTATTTGTCTTCCTGTTCTCTAATTTCAAATGTCAATTTACTCATTTCAGCACATTCCATAATTTTCTTAATGACTTCATCTTCAGTAGGTATTTTCTCTTTTTTCCAATTTTTAGCAAATACTATTCTAGCCTCTGTTAAAGCATTCACAGTTAAGTATCTCAGTTCTCTATTATACATTTCTGGTAGAATCCCTAATAAAAATATCTCAGGTTTAAAGTCAATGTGTTTCTTTGTAATTTTTTCCAACCATGTGTGGATTTGAGTCCAATATCTTTTAGCTTCTGCATATGTCCACCACATATGGTAATATGATCCTGGAGTCTGATGACATTTCCAACATTTCTCCGATTTGTTCTTGAACATTCTGGCTATTCTCGTTGGGGGTAGATGCCACCTGTAAAACATCTTATACAAATTCTCCTTATATGCTGTAGACATTGTCATTTTATAGTTTTGCAACCACAATTTTTGCCATTTCTCTAAATCAATCCCATAGCCAAAATTTCCCCCCCCCATGCTATCATTGTTTCTTTAACTTGTTCTTCTTCCAATTTTACCTCTAATAGATAACCATACAACTTTTTAATTACATAGTCATTAGAACCCATTAAAATTTTATCTAAATTGGTCAAAACATTATAAAAACCTTCTTGTTTAAAATCTTCATATCTAGAACGTATTTGCAAATAAGAAAACCAATCCATTTTAAAACCTTGTTCTTCCAGTTCTTGCTTCGATTTAAGTTCACCCTTTTCATCCATTAATTCACTATATCTAACAATTTCTTCCCTTCTAAATATTACTGAATATGAAAATGCTTCAATCGTTGATACCCAGACTGGAATTTTCAAATAGTATTGTTTTTTAATCTTCTCCCAATTTAATAACAAAGCCTCACGTATATGATGCCTTCTAAAATACCCCTGTAGTTTTGTTCCTTTATACCATAAAAAAGCATGCCACCCCATCAACAAATCATGACCTTCTAAATTCAATAATCTAGTGTTTCTTAACGTTATCCATTCTTTAATCCACATCAAACTTGTCGCTTGATAACAAAGTTCCCAATTGGGTAACCCAAAACCCCCTCTCATTCTAGCATCTTGTAACAACTTTAATTTTATCCTCGCCTTCTTTCCCTGCCAAATGTATTTTAACACTATTTTATTCAATTCTTCAAAAAAGTCTTTCCCCAATCTAATTGGAATTGTCTGGAACAAGTATAAAATTCTAGGCAAAATATTCATCTTAATAGTTGATATCCTTCCAATCAAAGAAAGCTGTAAATTTTCCCATTTTGCCAAATCTGTCCCTATCTGTTGTTTAAGTTTATTATAATTATTTTCTTTAAGCGTGCTACATCTTGCTGTCAAGTATATCCCCAAATATTTGACTTTATTTGTGACCTGCATCTTTGATATATCCGCCAAGTCTTCTTTTTGCTTTACCAACATATTTTTAGTCAGAATCTTCATTTTGTCTTTGTTGATTTTCAAGCCAGCTACTTTCCCAAACTCTCCTATTTTATCTATCAGTGTAGTTATCGATGTTAATGGTTCTTCAAGAATAAAGACCAGGTCATCTGCAAATGCTTGCAATTTGTATTTTTCTTTTCGAATTTTCATTCCTTTTATATCTTTTTCTTCTCTAATACTTCTATTTAGCACTTCTAATGTTAATATGAACAACAGAGGGGACAGTGGACAGCCTTGTCTGAATTTAGCAGGGATATAGGTCTATAGTTTTTGATTTGTTGTGGGTCTGTATCCTCCTTAGGGATCAATGTAATATATGCCTCAGACCATGACTTGGGTATTTCCTTCTTTGTCATCACTTCATTCATGACTTCTAAAAGTGGGAGACTCAAAGATTCCTGCAATGTCCTATAACAGTGATGGCTAACCTTTTTGCCGTCGTGTGCCAAAAGCGGGGGGAGCACGGCGAGGTCGCCCACGTGTGTGCCCACACCCATAATTCAATGTGCCCTGCCGCTGTGCATGTGCACCCCCTCGCTTTTAGCACGTTATGGCACAGTGGGTCCAGTAGGCCCGTTTTTCACTCTCCCCGGGCTCCAGAGGCTTTCTAGGAGCCTGGGGAGGGCAAAAACGGCCTTCCCCACACCCCCGGAGACCCTCCGGAGGCTGGAAACAGCCCATTTCCCAACTTCCGGTGGGACCGAAAGGCCCAAAAATCAGCTGGCCGGCGCACACATGCGCACTGGAGCTGAGCTACGGCAACGCTCGCGTGCCCATTGATACAGCTCTGTGTGCCACCTGTGGCACCCGTGCCATAGGTTCGCCATCATGGTCCTATAATATTCCGCTGGCAAACCATCTGGCCCTGTTGCCTTCCCATTCTTTTGTTTCTTAATTGCTTCAATTAATTCCATCATCATTATATTTCCCCCTAGCATCTCCTCAATATCTTTGGGAATCCAAGGTAAATTTGCATTTTGAAGATATCGTATCACATTTTCCTCCTCTATCTTTTCTTTCTCATACAGTTGTCTATAGTAATCCTGTATAATTTTTTTCTTCTCCTTATTTCCAAATTTACTTTGTCCTTGATCATCGATTAGTTGTATTATTTTTCTTGATTCTCTCTCTTTTTTCAATTTATATGCTAACCATCTTCCTGGTTTATTAGCATTCTCAAAGTAGTTCTGTTTAATACTTCTAATTTTTTGGGCTAATGCTTCTTTCTCCAGTAAATCCATTTTATGCTTTATTGTATCCATTTTCACTTTGACATCTTTTTTGTGTGGACATTTCTGAAGCTCTTTTTCAAATCTCTTATAATCATCTTCCAATATTTTATGTTTGTCTTTTCTTAACATTTCTCTTCCTTGTATAGTCCATTATCAAGCCTCTGGCATAGGCCTTCATCGTGTCCCAAAGATTTTGCATCGATGTATCTTCTTTCCTGTTCTCCTTAAAAAAGAAAGCCAATTCTCTCTCCATTTTCTGTACAAAGTCCTTTTCTTTTAGTATAGTATTATTTAAAGTCCATCTAAGTCTTCTCCTTTGTCTTTTCCATTTCACTGTCATTGGATTATGATCTGCCCAGGTACTTGCTTCTATCTCAATTTGTTCTATATTCAAAGTCAATTCCATTGTTGTCCATATCATATCTAATCTAGACCAAGATGAATGTCTGTCAGAATAAAAAGTATATTGTCTGTTTTTTCCATTTCTATCTCTCCATGCATCTTTTAAATTTATTTCCACAATCCCCCCCTACTGCACCTTCAGCTTTTTCAATCATTGCTAGTTCCTCTTCTTGAAAATGTACTGGTACTACTGTCGTTTGGAATTACATTTCCATTCCCTTCTCTTTAAAGAATTCTGCATAAAATGCTTTCGCTTTGTCTATTGTATCAATTCTGTATCTTTGGAGTTGCCACGTTAACACTAATCCTTCTGGTATCAGCCATCTGTAGTTGACACCTTTTTGAAGTAATATTTTAGTCAAAAATTGGTATTCTCTCCTCATCTCCCTCACTTTTCTTGGTATTTGCTTCAGGACCACAATTTCTTTCTCCTTATACTTCAGTGCTTTTTCTCTGGCAATCTGCAGTATTTGTGCTTTAATTGATTTCTTAGTAAACCTTATATGCACTTCTCGTGGTAGCTTATTGCGCATTGCATACCTAGTATAAACTCGATATATCTCATCCACGCCATCCATCATCTTCTCCTTGGTAATTTCTAGTGCTTCTGCCAAAATTCCTATCATTATTTCTGCCAGATTCTCTCCTTTCTCTTCTTCTACATTTTGAAATCTGAGATAAAATTCTGATCTGTCCATCTCCCATCCAATTAATCCACTCCTGTCACATTAAACTTCTCCCAATCTATTGTCTATATCTTTAATTTTTTCCTCCTTCTGCTCCTCATTTTTCTCAATTTCTTGTAGTCTCTCTTCATATTTCAACATCATTTGTTGTATACTCACCACTTTTCATCTGTCTTTAATTGTTGTTGTTCAATCTTCTGGACTACTTGAAGAATCATCTCTAATGTTGTATCTTTCTCTCTTTTTCTTTTTCTTTCTCCTTCTCCTGCTGAAGCATTGTCTGAATAGATCGCTGTCCTCCAGATGGTGACGAGGAGGGCGTAGTTGAGGAGGATCCAACTGCTGTTACCTTTCTACTCATTCTGTCAGGTAGTCACCAATAGCCAAAAAAAAGAAAGAAAGAAAGAAAGAAAAAGCCAAGAAAAAGGAGAATATAAAAAAAAGAGGGAAAAAGGAAAAATAAACAATTATTCAGGTTCTTCAATACCCTAATCCACTTCAAAAAAGACTTAAATTAATCCCAATGTCAGTAAAAATAAGCTAGAGGAAAGCCAAGCTAAAAGGAAAAAAAAGAAAAAAGCCAAATACCAACCAAAGAGAAAAATAAAAATAAAAAATCAATCTTCAGGCACTTGTACACCTTAATCCAACTTGGTTATATATGAAGAAAGAAAAAAAATCCATTAAAGATATTTAAGCAGGGGAAGAGTACAGAGAGTTATCACTTAGCAGGAACAAGAAAAATAATAGAGAAAGATTTCAATTCTTCTGCAGTACTTCTGCCCAAACATTAACAGGTCTCTCATTCTGCCTCAGAATCCTACTTCTTTTTTTTTTATTGAAAAAGTTTTACACATACAAATTTTCCCCCCCTTTTCCCCCATTCCCCAACACTATAAAATACATATACCTATGCAAAAGATATGTTTCCCTCCCAATCCCACCCTAACCCTCCCCCCCACCCTTTTCCCTCCCAACCCCCTTGACTTCCATTATATGCAATACTAATAATTCCAAACAATATATATGTTAATCATCCTTCCATATCTTTTCTCTATTTACTAGCATAATCATCAATCTCCCTCAGCTGAAAGCTACATGATATTTTCTAATCTGATACTTATTCTGTATATACCCAATCCATTTATTCCAATCCTGTATATACTTCTCATGAGTCTGATCTTTTAAAAAAGCTGAAATCTTCGCCATTTCTGCAAATCCAGCCATCTTCTGAGTCCATTGGTCCACCGTCGGTAAAACATCGCTCTTCCAATATTGGGCAATCAACAACCTAGCTGCTGTCACCATATACAGAATCAATTTTGTTTCACCCAGTGTAAGATCTTTAACTATACCCAATAAAAATAGTTGCGGAGAAAATTGTATCTTTTTCTTTAAAACATTTTGCATAACCCACCAAATTTTTATCCAAAAAGCCCTCGCTTTTTTGCAAGTCCACCAAATATGATAATATGTAGCATCTAAACACTCACATCTCCAACATTTTGGCTGCATGTTAGGGTACATACAAGACAATTTCTTGGTGTCTAAGTGCCATCTATAAAACATTTTATAAAAATTTTCTCGTAAATTTTGTGACTGCGTAAACTTAACATTCTGAACCCATATTTTTTCCCATGTTTCCATCATAACTGGTTGAGAGAAATTCTGTGCCCATTTAATCATACAATCTTTAACTAACTCATTTTCTGAATCCCTCTCTAACAAAACATTATAAACTCTCTTAATATGCATTGGACCTGTCTCTTTTATCTGTCTAACCAATTCTACTTCATATTCCATTAAACCAGTTTGTTGATCTTCTTTCCATCTCATCTGTAATTGATTGTACTGCAACCAAGTCAAAGAAATCCCTTCTTCCAACAGCATGTCCAAAGTTTTCAATCGCCATCTGCCCTCTTCAAAATAAAGTAACTCTTTATATAAGAAACCCCCGAGTGACTTAATATTTGTATTCCACATGGTATCAGCAAGATCCAGCCAAAACGGAATCTTATAATCCCAATTGGTTCGGTGCTTCCTCCAGATTCTCATCAAGGCATTTCTAAGTAGATGACTATTGAACACTTTATCCACTTTATTGTCATAAAATAAGTATGCATGCCATCCCCAAACAAGGTCATGACTTTCTATATTCAACAGTTCAGTCTTAGTTTTCCCAAACCAATCACTTATTTGTGTCAATGCAGCTGCTTCATAATATAATCGAAGGTTTGGAAGTTTAAGACCACCTCTCTCACGAGTATCCTGCATAATTTTCAATTTCACTCTCGGTTTTTTTTCATTCCAAATAAATTTATT
>WNWU01013019.1:69491-94499 GCA_012654045.1 Ptyas mucosa | reverse complement strand
TTTTGGCAGAGTTTCCCAGTCGTCCGGAGCTTCAGCGGCTTGGATAGGGAGTCCCACCCTGTTAACTCCCCAGAAGCAAAAAAAACTTTCTGGGGGTCTCACAGGGGACTCTACCTGCAGCCGCCGGCTCTCCTCACAAGACCCTCACGTCTTGGAGTTTTTCGAGCCGTTTCTGTTGCCAAAACGGCTCTTTTACGGGCGATCGGGCTGGCGGTCTTCAAAAGACCATCAGCGACGGCTCGCGGCAACAGCGGAAGTCCAGAATCCTACTTCTGATAGTTCCCCGAAGAACACCTGAGTAAACAATACAGATAGTTCCAACTTCCTCAGATGTGCTTCTAACTATCTTATCTGCAAGAGAGTTCAGAGTCCTTGAGTTGTAGCAAAAATATGATACAATTGCTTCAACTTGCTACTTGAGTAAAAAAGAATAACAAAGTTTCCAGTCCAGTAGATGGCAGTATTACACACTCTCCTTTCTCCCCCGCTAATATAATCCAAGGGTTCTTTGTCAGTAAAATGAAAAATTAAAACAATCTTCAGAAAAAGAAGGAAGAAATAAAATTAAATCCCAAGAGAAAAATATTTTAAAGTAAAAGGCACAAAGGCTTAAAGATGTAAAACAGCCTCAATTCTGTCAATCTTTTTCAATCCAGTCCTGGTCAAAAACAAAACTAAGATTTATAGCTCCACCAATATAAATGGTTTAAAAATAAGAAATAACTCCAGCTTAATTTCGCTGCTTAATTTCCTTTTATCACCAATTTGATTTCCACTTCAATCTCAGGGTGTTCTTTTATATTGATTTAAATTGAAAGTCTCTCACTGTCCTTCTATTCTTCTTTTGGAGCTGTCCCAACTTCAGCAGCTACAATGGCTGCCGCCCCGCCGCTAGAAAAAGGGCTTCTCCCAGATCAACCAGGGACTTTGCGGTGTCCCTGGGATCATCAGGATGTGCCCTCCACTATCACAGTCAAAACAAGACTGTGAGGTCCAAAAGGGACCATCCGGCAGCGAGGTTTTCAGCGGCAATCCTGGAGCTCAGGAATCCTCCAACCATTCCATCGCAATGTCAGCTCCTTCCCCCGGAGTCGGGGGAGTTTTGAGTCATCACCTTCCAGACAATCGTGAGGCTCCAATAACATTCTTTTCTAGGACATTATCATCTGCCGAGAGGAACTACAGCCAACTTGATAAAGAGGCGTTGGCTGTGGTGGCTGGAATTAAGAGATTTCACAAAAATGTTTATGGAAGGAGATTTGATTTAGTGACAGATCATAAGCCGCTTTTGGGACTAATCGCAGGGGACCAGCAAACACCGCAGGTCCTGTCCCCAAGAATGACGTGTTGGATGGAGTTCTTAGCAGCATATAGTTATCGACTTATACATCGACCCGGCATAGAACTGGGCCATGCTGACGGCCTAAGCCGATGTCTGCTACCTAATCTAATGGAGGATCCAGCTTCAGTAGCATCAGTACTGCTGATTGAGACCATGCCGTCTGTTCTTGATATGGCTGCGGAAGTGGCAACCCAGTCAAGAAAAGACCAAACGATCATGCAAGTGTTAAACTGGGTGTGGAGGGGATGGCCTAAAGAGACAGGGAGTGTAGAGTTTAAGCCATTCCAGGCAAGGCAATACAAACTTTCAGTGCAGAAGGGTTGCCTATTGTGGGGGAATCAGGTAGTGATACCCTCAAGGCTAAGGAAATCATTATTAGAGACTCTACATGAAGGCCACCCTGGAATTGTAAGGATGAAAGTGTTGGCCCGTAGTTATCTGTGGTGGCCAAATATGAATAGAGATATTGAAGAGTGGGTGGTGTTGTGTCAAGCATGCCAGGAATCGAGACTGGCACCTCCTGCAGCACCACCACGGGACTGGGAAACACCGAAAGGCCCCTGGACTAGAAGATATCTCAATTTTGCAGGGCCAATAAAGGGGTTGTCCTTCCTAATTGTTGTGGATGCCTATTCCAAATGGCTGGAGGTGGCACTAATGAGGTCAACCACGACGGATGCTGTTGTTAGAGTATTTAACAAATTTTTTGCGACACATGGGTTGCTGGACGTGTTGGTATCGGACAATGGTCCGCAATTTATGGCAACAGCATTCAATGTATTCCTAGTAAACCGAGGAATATGTCACGCCCTTGTTGCGCCATTTCACCCCATGAGTAACAGGCAGGCAGAGCGGATGGTGCGAACGATGAAAGAGGCGTTGACTCGAATGGGTCCAGGGGACTATCAGGAGAAACTTGTTAAGTATTTGTTCAACCAACACGTCACTCCCTGTGTAGCCACCACTCACTGGCTGAGAACAAATTTAGATAGAATACACCCCGATTATTCGACAGAAACCCTCACAGACTGGGAAAGTACAGTCAGAACCTTTGAGCAAGGTGATCTAGTATACACCCGGAATTATACCAGTCAACCCATATGGGTGCCGGCACAGATTACAGAAGTTACAGGTCCCTGTTCGTACCAGGTGGAGCTCGAGGATGGGCTCCTGTGGCGCCGACATATTGATCAGCTTCGGAGACAAGTGAGGGGGACAGCCGTTAGGGAGCTGGAAGAAGTAAACTGGGGAGGGAATCCAGAAGAGTGAGAGGGACGACAACGCAGTGAAAGGGTATCTGAAGGGCTGAGGCCAGTGCAGAATGAAACACCTGTTATTGAGGGTCCATTGCCATGGAGCTTGTCTCGCTTTTCCCCATCTCCGACTGAGGGATATGTTGGGGGGGGGGGGCAGAGAGTATTTGTAAGCCATCTGATGTAGTTGAAGAATCATTGAGAATGCAGTCGATGTGTGAGGGCCCGACAGAAATACAGGAGAGCCGCCAGTCAACCCGAAGCTGCTGTATCAGGATGATTATGTTTGTGGTGTATGAAGCTTCCCCGAGGAAGGGGGAAGGGGTATTATGTCCGCGCAGGGGTGAGCAGAGGCTTTCCTTCTACCACACAAGTGCAGGACAGATTTTAAAGTTATTGGTTAAAGGCTGATAGTTTTCCTTTAAACGGGCTGTCAACCAGAAATTGCATGTTGGTTTTACGGAGTCATTATCTGCAATAAACATTGCTGCTGGAAGTTTGGCTTCTCGTCTGTGTTCCTACACCCACACATTCCAGTTTTAATTCCGCTACAAGCTGGTTCTCAGTCCACGCCGAGTCACAGTGGGGATGCCCTTGAAGTGATGTCCCAGTGCCTGGAGGCTGTACGGATCTGGATGGGGAGGAACAAGCTCAAGCTCAACCCTTCCAATACTGAGTGGCTGTGGTTCCCGGCATCCCGATATAGTCAGCTGACTCCATCGCTGACTATCAGGGGCGAGTCTTTGGCCCCCGTGGAGAGGGCGCGCAATCTGGGAGTCCTCCTGGATACGCAGCTGTCCTTAGAGGAACATCTGACAGCTGTAGCCAGGGGGACCTTTTCTCAGGTTCACCTGATTCGCCAGTTGCGCCCCTTTCTTGATCGGGATTCCGTGTGCACAGTCACTCATGTCCTCGTCACCTCTTGCCTGGACTACTGTAACGCTCTCTACATGGGGCTCCCCTTGAGGAGCACCCGGAGGCTCCAACTGGTCCAGAATGCGGCCACACGGGTAATTACGGGAGCTGCATGGCGCTCCCGCATAACACTGTTCCTGCGCGAGCTGCACTGGCTCTCAGTGGTCTTCCGGGTGCACTTCAAGGTGTTGGTTACCACCTTTAAAGCGCTCCATGGCATAGGACCTAGTTATCTTCGAGACCGCCTTCTGCCACCAACGACCTCCCATCGACCCGTGCGCTCCCACAGAGAGGGCCTCCTCGGGGTGCCATCAGCCAAGCAATGCAGGCTGGTGACCCCCAGGGGGAGGGCCTTCTCTGTGGGGGCCCCTACCCTCTGGAATCAGTTGCCCCCAGAGATAAGGAGAATCCATGACCTCCGTGCCTTCTGCCGTGCCCTTAAAACGTTTCTTTTCCAACAAGCCAGGCTGGCCTAAGCAAAGCCTTTTAAATGATTTTAAATTGGGGTGTTCTTTTTAAATTTGGGCCAATTGAGATATTCTTTTTAAATTTGGGCCAATTGAGATATTCTTTTTAAACTGTTCTTAATGTTTATATTGTGTGTTTTTTATTTGGCTGTACACCGCCCTGAGTCCCCAGGGAGAAGGGCGGTATAGAAATCCAAAAATAAATAAATAAATAAATAAATAAATAAATAAATAAATAAATAAATAAAGTCAGTGCTGAGAGCTGCTGCCTCTCAGCACCTTTTAACAACCCAGACCCCCCTCTCCCCAGCAAACAAGCATCCGATGTCCGAATCCCTTCCCCTCTCAGCTGTTCATCCGGGTGGTTTAAATGACCTACCCAGCTCTTTCCCACACGCCGGCTGCTGCGATGTCATCCGCAGTCACCAGGAAGCCTGGACCACGATCGTGGCTCCGCCATTGTCGTCCGGCCGTCCTCCCACCACCCTGTGCTCCGCCACCATCCCGTGCACTGTCGGCTTCTGTGTGTTCCTCCTCTGCTTCTCCCACTTCCCCCCAGGTTTGTATGTCGAGCCCTAGACTGGGGATCAACAGTATCACAGTAAAAGGGTTCTCAGGTATTTTTTTTTTTATTGAAAAAGTTTTAAAAGTTTTACATACATTTTCTCCCCCCTCCCCAACCACCCCCCCGACTTCCCAGAGCAAATACAAAATATAAAATACAGCTTAAATCCCCTAAATTCAACTCCATCTCTCACTTATCATAATCATTAAACAAATAGATAAAAGGAAAGCAAGTCTTCTTTCTTCTTATTCCATCTAATTCAACAAAATTAGTATCCATTTATAATTACAGCAGTTAATAAAACAATTAAGTATTACCTAATCAAACCTATCATTACTCAATTTAGCTAATAGATAGTTAACAGATTATTAGATCTATACAATTTAACAAGATATTTTATAACTTCTTTCATTTAAAACAAAAAAAGAAACCTCATTCAAAAACCCCCAATTTAAGATAAAATATTATATAAACTCTTCCGTCCTCCACTTTTAAACCATCAAGGTCCAATTATAATTAAAACACTTAATAAAAAAAATTTTCTAACTAAAAAATAATAATCAAACCTCTTATTAATTTATCAATACATATTAACAAATCAACTAAAAACATCATTTAATAGCTATATCAAACATTTAAATTCTTCATACTAGATTAAACCAGTTGCTAATCTTCTTATGTTCACATCTTCCAACAGCATGTAGAATGTCTTCATTTGCGTCTACCCACCTAAATAAAAATTGCTTCTTTATATAAAAAACGGCGTCCAGCGATGTTGCGATCCCAGCGGAAGTCCGGGTTCTCAGGTATTTGAAGGGAACTGTGAATGTGGGTCTTCAAATACAGGTATCTGAAGAATATTAAGGTAATTGGATTTATGTCTATTCCAGTCATGAAGGGAGGAGTGTCAGAATATTCATGAACTGGAACAGAGGCATAGCAACAAGGTCAGCCAATGGGAGCTGAGACAGGAAGGAGCCTGGGCGTGGCTCTGTAGCTGTGTGCTCAGCTCTAAAATGAAACTAGTCTGTCTGTCTGCTGAATTGAAACTGAAACTCATCTCTGCTGTACTCTGTGTGTGTTTTGTGCTTACAATCTCTCCTCTCTACCATGTTGGAAGAATCAACCATTGGTATTGTATATTTATCTTCATGTGTTATATGTATATAAAGAGAAGTTAATGAATCCTGCTGAATCAGTTATCTGTGTGTGCTTTCTGGATGTGATTTCTGCAACAAACTCTGATACCTTCATAGGTCAAAGTGAGTTGTTTATGGGAGCCTGAGCAGCAGAGTTTCCACTCAAGGGTGTCCTTTGTGCTGAGTTTGTTAATGGAGTCAGCAGCTCAGTGGACACTACCAATCATTGAAGGCAACAATCTAGTCATGGATAATTACCAGAACTTTATGGACCGATTCGGGGAACATTTCAGAGACTGGATATGAGATGTGAAAACTAGCTGCAGGATTCACCAGGTCAGGCAGGGTAACCGAAGGGTCAGACCAGTGGTGAAATGTAAAATTTGTTACTACTGGTTCTGTGGGCGTGGCTTGGGGGGGGTAATGTGACTGAGTGAGCGTGGCCAACTTTTTTTTTTTTTTTTACTTTTAAAAGCATTTTTTTTGGCCGAAGAGGTTGTAAAAAAATGGTTTTAAAAGCCTCTGACGATCAGGCAACTCAGCTGGGATCGTCAGAGGCTTTTAAAAGCATTTTTTTCTACAATCTCTTCAGCCAAAGAAAAAATGCTTTTGAATGCCTCTGATGATCCCAGCTGAGCCGAACGATCATCAGAGGCTTTTTTTTTAAACTTTTAAAAGCATTTTTTTGACTGAAGAGGTTGTAGAAAAAATGCTTTTAAAAATAAAAAAAAAGCTTCTGATGATTACGTGGCTCAGCTGGGCATGGGGGGGCAGGGATTTTTGCTACTGGTTCTCCGAACCACCTGCAGCCATCGCTACCGGATCAGGCAATCCAGTCCGAACCGGGAGCATTTCACCCCTGGGTCAGACTGTATATAGAAATTCAAGTAAGTAGCAGCTGATATGGATTGGAATGAAGCAGCCTTAATTAACCAATTTACACAGGATGTGGATACTCAAATCTGGACCAAACCTGTGAGGCAAGGAGTGTCTTGGAACCTGGAGCAGTTGTACCAGCTTTGTGTGCTCATAGACTCACACTTGGAAGAGATACAATGGGAGCTTGGGCAGCCAAAGGAACCAAGCCCAAGGTCTTGCTACACAGAATTTTCCCTGTTGAAAAAATAGTTCCACTGCAACTAACAATTTAGGAGCACACCAAGCTTTTGCCTCTTTATGTAACACACAACCTTCACGTCCCAATCATCCTGGGGTCTTCATGGCTGAAACTTCACAATCCTGCAATAGCCTGGGAAAGAGGAACTCTCTATCTTTTCTCTCTCCGGGTTGCCAACTCCATCACATGCAAATAACGACTTGCAGCAGATTGCCAATAGCCCATGGGGGAAGGAAGGCATCAGTCCTTCCCCTGTATAGAAACTGTGTGTGTGTGATCAATTTGATCACAGAGCTAAAATTCCTGCTAACAGGCAGTATCCCATGTCAGCAAAAGAGCTGTCAATCCTGAAATATATTTGGAGTCCAATTTGCAGAAAGGATTTATTAGACTTTCTAAGTTGCCAGCTTCAGGTCCTACATTTTTTGTCCCCAAGAAGCAAGACTCATACATCCCTAACCCCAGCGGTGAACTCCCCTTGCGCACAGTCCATGATTACAAAGATATGAACAGGATCACAGTGTGGGGCGAGTACTCACTGCCCTTATATTGGATTTAGAATGCATGCATATTTACCAAGGTAGACCTCAGAAATGTGTATAACTTCATTAGAGTCAAAGGAGGACATGAATGACAGCATTCAAATACCAGGTACATCTTTTTTTTCATTTTTCATTTTTCTTTTTATTATATAAAATACAAAAAAAGAAAGAAAAGAAAATAGGAAATTAAGGGAGGGAAAGGGAACGGGGAAAATGGGGTGTGAAATACAAAGGGGAAGAGAAAAAGAAAAGGGGGCATTGACTTCTAACTCTTCCTAGCACAGTACAAGATAAACACACCTCAACTTTGGTTTTACACATTAATATATAACTAGCCATTTCTATAACATCAAATCTTTCTAATCAACAAAACCAAGATCAAAGTTTCATTTTTTTCTTCACAAGCACAAATTCCAGAAGTGATATCCAAATAAGAGCATATTTTCCTCTTTAAATAAAGTAATCAATTTAACCATTCCTGCTTTATCTTCCTTGCTATGGAAATAAAGTATTTCTATTTGCACCTAGTAATCTTTGTGAACTGTCACCATTTTTATTTACAAAGTTTATTATATTCTTTCACATTCTTTGGCCTAAAAAAGGGGAGGGGGGTTTCTTTCACCCTCCTTTTTCCTTCAAAGTAGTAAACTTTTTTTTAAAAGCACTTTTTAAAAATCAAAACGTTCTCATACATCTTATTCTTTGACTTTAATATACAAGCTTTAAACTTCAATATTGCATTTAGCTCCCTCCCTCCAGACTACCCTCATAGAATAATTATTATTTTTCTTTTATAAACATGCTTTTTAACATACAGAGTTTTTCTTTAAACTGGTACAACATTTTCTTTAACTTTCTCTTAATACAGGTACTCTCAAATACATTTTCAATAGCTTTTGCCTACTTTAAGAGTTACTTAAGCATTATATATATGTAAAAAAATATACATTTTCACATTTTGGATTAAACCTTTCAGTTGCACATATCAAGCAGAGAAAAATGCATCCTGATTCCAGTTATCTCATTAAGTTTAAGTCACTCCTTCCAGCTTATCTTCATGGAGTAAAATCTTTTTCTTCTTTGGAAGTATCAAAGACTTTTAGTCCATTCTTTTTATCATGAGATCCTCAACCTTGTTAATTTCATTAAAGAAAAAGTCCAAAGTTTTTCTTTTTTCTCGACGTTCTTCTTTCAATTGTGTTGAGAGGTTTACATTTGAATCATAGTAATGAAGTCAAAAGTGAAAGTTAATATCTGGAGAATATTAGAACAGAAGAATATTAACGATAGAAGGACATGACTTACAGCAGGGATGGCATGCCTTTATTTGGGAGGGAAAGAATAAAGCCCATAAATATTTTCAGAGATGCCAGGTGAGAGATGCCTTATTAGAGACTTGGCTGAAAATTAAAAGAAATTTTTATACAAAAATGCCTAGATGGATATGAACCATGGAAGCAATGGTTTACCCCAACCTAATTGACTTGAACAGGATAGTAACTTACAAAGAGCTATTAGGGAAACTCAAATCAAATCAGGAACTACAAACACAGGGAATTAAAATAGACTGGTGGCTGTACCTACAGATCCAAACAAGATATAAAAAAGATTCAGAACAATACGGGTTTCAGAATGAGCAACAAGAATTGGATAAAATATTAACAGGTCCGGATGAAAAAATGATTACCAAAACATACAATTGCTTGCTTAAATTTAAAATGGAGGGGGAAACTGTGAAAGAAACAATGATAATTTGGGCCACAAATTTTGGGTATAACATTGAATTGGAGCATTGGGAAAAATTATGGTGAAAAAATTATAAAATGACGATGTTGGCCGCATACAAGGAGAACATCTACAAAATGTTTTATAGATGGCATTTACCCCTGGTGAGATTGGCCAAAATGTTTCCCAATAGACCACCAAATTGCTGGAAATGTAACCACCAACAAGGGACCTACTAACACATGTGCTGGACATGCCCCAAAGCCAGGGGGTATTGGACAAAAATTAAAAAATGGTTGGAGGAAATTGCTGTACAAAAAATTGATATGAAGCCAGAGTTATTCCTTTTGGGTATAATAAAAGGTAATATAAGCAAAGAAATTCAATACATCATGCTCCATATAATCACCGCAGCCAGAATCACATTCGCCCAAAATTGGAAGCAAGAAAACACGCCATCAAACACAATGATTATAAACAAGGTGCTAGAATATGCAGAAATGGACAAATTAATGATGGAATTAAGGGACAGAGAGGAAACAATGTATTATGAGACATGGAACAGGTGGTATAACTGGCTTGAAAAGAAGTCTAAAATTAACGTATAGTGAATGTACAGAAATAGATAATCAACAGATAAAATGTATATTTTAGAGTGTAGTAGACATGTAAATATTGTATATAGTATAAAGATAAGTAACTATGAAATAAGAATATATATGTATAAAACAATAGGCCTATAGATAAGTTGAAATTAAGAAAAAATTCTGATAACGGAAAGCTGTAATAGTGTAATTGTGATTTTAAAGGTTAAAAATGTTGAATAAAAATTATTATTTTTTTAAAAAAAGAAAGTTAATATCTGGTTCTTCCAAAGCTGTGATACACTCCTCTACATTTTCAGCTACTTGTAAAGTTGCCTCTGCAGTTTGGTAACATTCTCCACATGTTTGCATCAGGGATGGGTTCTACTTACCTTTACTACTGGTTCGCAACGGGGACGCGCCAACATGCTCCCTCCCCATTGCCCCACAGATTGTAGCATAGAAATCCTCCTTGGGGCGGCTGACATCGGGTGAGATGACGTGCCTCACGGGAAGCTCCGTGGGATTGTCAAAATCCCAGCTGCCGGGCTGTCCTAATTGGATCTAAATCGCCTCGTAGGGGCGATAAACGAGGGGAGCACACTCCATCGATCTCAGGGAACCCACAAACTCCCTGATTGATCTGGAGAAGGCTCCCTAAACTGACAGCTGGGAAGGCAGCCATTGTGAGCCGCTACGGAGCCGGATCAGTCACCGGAAGAGTGAGAAGAAGGAAGGTGTGATCGATCTGGGTGAGATACTTTTAACACAGGACTTTTAGACTTTTTAAACTTTTTAAAGAAGAGCCTCCTGGGGAACAACAGAGGAAAGTTTGACTCAGAAGGAGGAGGTGAATTCCCCCCCCCCACACCTCTGGAAGAAAAGCTGCGAGGAAGGCTTTTGGAGCCATTATATAAAAAAAAAGAAATTGGCTTAGAAGGATTTGCATGAAGAGTAAAGTTAGAAATCTGGACTGGGTATCTTAACTTTTAAATTTTGAACTATTGGTCAATACAAAAGTGACTATATGAACTTTGTTTTTCTTATAAACATCGTATTTTACAACTTGCTTTGAGATATATAGCAAAAAGAGGAAGAAAGAGGGGAGCAGAGCAACAGTGCCATGTACAGGCAAAAGTGAAAACTGAAAGACATAAGAGAGAGAAAAGGGAAGTAACCTTGAGAGCCTGTGAACTAAATTGATAAGAAGCTGCTTTGACTGAAGAACTAAGATAGAGAGCAGAACACTGGAATACTTCCTTTTTTGATTAGTGTAGCTCTTGGAACTTAAAAGGGAAAATACATGGTAAAGTAAACAGAAGCTGAATAAGGCAAACTTCCTTTGCTCTTTTAATAAGGTTTCTCTCTCTCTCTCTCTTTGTTTCTTTTCTGCTGCTGCTCTGTGAACTCTCTCTTTGGATATAAACATTTGGTGATTGTATTTTTGGGGCTTGATGGGCTTATTTGGATTACAAATTATTATTTTATCAACTCCTTTCCCTGTGACAATTTGGATTAGGGTTTAAAGAACCTGAAGAAAAGAAGAACTCTAAGAACTCTAAGAAGGATATATAAAGTGACAAGACTCGGATTTGGATTATAAATTATTTTTCCTTTGGATTATAATTGAATTATATTACTTACACTTGGTGGATTACAAATACTAAGATATTGCAACATGAGGAAAGCAACATCAGCACCATCTTCAGTGTCATCGTCTACAACCTCTAGCCCTGCTAGGCAGAGAACATTGGATGCCATGCTACAGCAAAAGAAGACCAATACAATGCAAACAGAATTAAAGACTAAAGAGTGGGAGAGCTTGACTATAGACTCACAGTGGCAGATCAAAATAAAGAAAAAACAATAATATCTCTAGAAATGGATAGGGCAGATTATTACTTGAAATTTCAGAATATGGAAGAAGAAAAGGGAGAAAATTTAGCAGAGATAGTGGCAGACTTGTTGACGGAAGTGATGGAAGAGCCCAAGGAAAATTTTTTGAATGAGATTGATGAAATATTCAGAGTGCACACTAGATATGCAATGAGAAACCGATTACCTAGAGAGGTTCATGTTAGATTCACCAAGAAAGCAATAAAAACAGAGATTCTGCAGAGAGCAAGAGACAACCCTTTGAAGTATAAAGGGAAAGAAATAGTAGTGTTAAAACAAATTCTGAGAAGGGTTAGAGAAATAAGAAGAGAATATCAGTTCTTGACAAAGTGTTTAATTAAAAAAGGAGTGAACTTTAGATGGCTGATACCAGAGGGAATATTGGTGACTTGGCAATAGCAAAGACATAGATAGACTATGAAGGCGGAACAATTTTTTAAAATGTTTTTAAAAAAACATTTTATTCATATTAAAATATTGGACACAGTGCAACCATCCTGGCGTTATCTCCACCATACACACTAAAATATAAAGCAAATATCATATAGACTCATCATACATTACTGATAATATACAATTATACTGCCCAATATACTCATTTATATTTACATATATTACATCACATTTTGTGACTACAAATCCTCATTATTTCCTGTTCCAACTCCCACCTCTCAGTTCCAACCATTGGTAAAATCTATTCCATATATCATGATATTCTGTCTCTCCTTTATTTTTTTAATTCTAACGTCAATCTATCCAATTCTGCGCATACCAATATTTTCTTTATTATCTCCCTTTCTAAAGGTATATTTTCACTTTTCCATTGTTGGGCGTATACTATTCTCGCTGTTGTTATAATGTGTAGTATTAAATATGTTGATCCTTTACTATAGCCCTCTGTTATGATCCCTAATAAAAATAGTTCTGGTTTAAATTCTAATCTTTGTCCAACCATTTTTTCTAACCACATCTGAATCCATCACCAAAATTCCTTTGCTTTTTTGTATGTCCACCACATGTGGTAATAATACGTGCCTGGTACTTGATTGCTTTTCCAACATTTCGATAATATACTACTAAACATTTTAGCCAATCTTGCCAGAGGAAGGTGCCATCTATAAAACATTTTATATAAATTCCCCTTGTATGATGTGGCCAGTGTTAGTTTCCTATTTCTTTCCCACAGTTTTTGCCACTTTTCCAATTCAATGTTATACCCAAAATTTTTGGCCCATACCACCATTGTCTAACTTGTTCTTCCTCTGTTTTATAATCTAGTAGATTACCTTTGTCAATTTCTCATCTGTCCCCAATAAAAATTTATCTAGTGTTGTTAATTCTCTGGTAATACCCCACATTTTCACATCCTTCGCATAACATGATTGAATTTGTAGGTATGACCACCACTCCAATTCTACCCCTTGTTCTTTTAGTTCTAGCCTAGTTTTCAATTCCCCTTTTTCATTTAGTATATCCTTATACAAGACAATTTTTCCCAAGTTGATGAGATTTGGGTGTACCAGTGCTTCTAGGGTGGAAAGCCAGACCGGTATTTTAATGTAATTCTGTTCTTTAATTTTGTTCCATACCACCATTAGAGCATGTCATATATAGTGCCTTTGAAAGTATTAATGTGCCGAGTGTCTTCCATACCAGAGAAATGCATGCCACCCTAGTTCAATATCATGACCCTCTAGTGTTAGTAATCTCTTAAAGTTATCCACTCTTTAACCCAAGTAATTGTTGCAGCTTGATAGTACAATTCCCAATTGGGCAAACTGAACCCTCCTCTTTCTTTTGATTCTTGCAATAATTTCAATTTGATTCTTGGTTTCTTTCCTTGCCATATAAATTTCAACATTATTTTATTCAGGTTTCCAAAATATTTTTTCTCTAATTTTATAGGTATGTTTTGAAATAAGAAGAGTATCTTTGGCAGAATATTCATTTTTATTGCCGCTATTCTGCCCATAAAGGAGAGTTGCAAATATTTCCATCTCTCCAAGTCTACCTTTATTTGGTTTGTTAGTTTAGTATAGTTATCCTCCTTGATCGTTATACACCTTGCAGTTAAGTAAATTCCTAGATACTTCACTTTCTTCACTAACTGAATGCTTATTCCCTTAGTCAAGTCATCTTTCTGTTTATTTGTCATATTCTTGGCTATTATTTTAGTTTTTTCCTTATTTACTTTTAGTCCAGCTACTTCTCCATATTCCTCCAATACCCATAAGCCTCAGGCCCGATTGCAGTGGTTCCTCTAGAACAGGGGTCCCCAACCTTTTGGACCTCAGGAACCACCAAGGTAATAATTTTAAATCCCGAGACCACCAAATTCATAATTTTAAATCCCGCAAACCCTAATTCATAATTATTTAAGTCCCGCAGACCAATAATATGAATTTTTTTAAAAAGATAAATACATTTGTAAAATAATGATCAGAGAACTTCCATTTTATTAATATGAAATGCACCTATTTAATATAACAAAATTATAAATGCTTATTTAATTATAACAAAATCTTTAAAGGTTGTTTAATTGTAACAAAATTATTAAAGTTAGTGCAATTATTACAAAATAATTGAAGCTTATTTAAGTATTACACATTTTTAGTGTGATATTTGTTCCTGCTTCTTTGAAATAAGTTTATGGATTTTTGGCTCCAATGACGATACTGCAACTGGAGAGTCATTTTTATTTTGAGCCAGTACCGACTTTTAATTGCTGTGACAGCTGAAAATGTCTTTTCGCACAAATATGTTGTTGAAAATTGAATCAAAATTTTCATTGCTTTTTCACTCAGCAATGGGTATTCACTTTTTACGGAGAGCCAGAAATGAGGTTTTGATATGGATGACTGGAATTTAGCTTTGAGACCATCATCGGATGATAGATCGATGAGGCTTTCTTTTTCATGCATACTTAAATTGCTATCTTCAATGTTTGCTGCAAATGGATCTATTATCCACATATTGCCATGTCTGGGATCTTCTTTCTTTGGGTAGTAATGACCAAAAGATTCTGTGAGTGATTGTAAGTGCTGTTGAACAATGGTTGCCACCTGTCGGTTGACATCCTTCTCTCTCATATATTCATCAAAATTTGAAAACATCTGCAGATCTTCTTCAGCCAATCATGTTTGCCACAGTAATATTTTCTTTTGAAAAGCATCCATTTTATCTCATAGTGTGAACACGTCCTTAAGTTGTCCTTGCAAAGATACGTTTAGTTCATTTAACAGCGAAAAAATATCTGCCAGGTATGCAAGCTTGGCTACCCACTCATCGTCGGACAAGAGTTCTTGAAATTTTGGATTATTTTGTTGGTAGAAAAATAATTTGACTTCTTCACGCAGGGTGAACAGTTGGGTTAGTACTTTGCCCCTTGACAGCCATCTCACCTCAGCGTGTAGAAGAAGGTGAGTATACTCGGAACCCATTTCTTTTTTTTTTTTATTGAAAAAGTTTTACAGATACAAATTTTTCCCCCTTTCCCCCCCATCCCCCAACATATCACAGTACATAAATCAAGTTAACCTAAAAAATACAATACCCTCCCTTTCCCACCCTATCCCTCCCCAACCACCCCCCCCCCCCGGACTTCCCAGAGCAAATACCGGATATAGAATACAACAAGCTTAATAAAAACGCATAAAATAACTATCAATTTAACTCCCTCTCACACTTCACACAATCATAAAACAATTAAGTAAAAGGAAAGCAAATCTTCTTTCTTCTTCATCCTTCCAGTTTTACACAATTAAAATCCATTTACAATTGAAGCACTTAGTAGAACCCTCCAGTATTACATAATCAAACCTAGTATTACTCATTTTAACCAATTTATACTTAACAATTTATTAAATCTAAGCAATTTAGCAAAATATTTTATAGCTTCTTTCCTGAAAACCTCATTATAAATCCATAAATTTAAAACAAAACATTATATAAACCCTTCTTCTATCCTCCCATTATAAACCATTAAGGTCCAATTATAATTAAAACACTTTTAAAAAAGATGTTTTCTAACTAAAAAACAATACTTAATATAAAAACATTATTTAATAATTGTATCTATCATTTAGTCCATCTTCGTACGATATCAAACCAGTTCTTAATCTTCTTGATTATTCCCATCTTCAGTTTTTATAATATCTTCAATTGCCTTCTACCCCCCTGCATAAAAAATACTTCTTTATATAACCCCCCCCCCGAGTGACTTTATATTTGTATTCCACTTGGTATCCGCCAAATCCAACCACGATACAATCCCACCACAACGGTATTATATAGAAGAAAAAAAAAGAGTCGAATCATTTGATACCATTACATAATTTACTATAAAGTCCTTCGACTAGATCATTGAATTCATCATCGTATTAGGGTAACCACCAGATCCCTGCAATTGCCCTAGGCCTGTAGTCTTCTTGCCCTATGGCTATTACCCTCAAACAAAAAAGCTCAAATTCGCTATCATATTCAGTAAAACTTCTGCGACTGCAATTAAATCCATCTTTGTTACAGTCTTTAATAAAAGGTTGCAATTCACTCAGGCCAAGGCTTACTTCACAACCAAAAACACCAGCATTGCAGTGATCTGTTTATTCTTCTCAAAATATTCCAAAATGTCTATAATTTGCCTTTCATCATCCTTCCTCAATTAAATAGCTGGCATAAACTGTTAGGTGTTTTCTTCCAAAATTCAAAATCTATATACACTTAAACAAAATATTTTATGGACTTATTCTCCTCATCTCCAGTCTTTTTTCCTGGCTTTTTTACGGACCTTTTTCTTCACTCTAATTCCTCCACCTTTTTTTTCTCTAATACACTCTTGAGTTTTCTGAGATTGATGTATACAACATAGCTTTCGCAAAACTATATCTTCCAGTGAGAGCAGCTCTTTAATTGCAATTAGGACTTTGTAGAAAAAATATAAAATTCCATTTCGTGTCTCCATGATCCCAACAGCTCCCAAAAAGTCTTCCTTCTCATTCTGCAATTCCTCCATTTTATTTTCCAAAATCACTGTAGGCTGTTCTCTTTCTTCTCCCAACTCTTCATTCAACACCTCACTGTTAAGTAAGAATACAGTATCTTCGTTTGTTTCTTTATTTCCAACTTGAAAAAAAGTATCAAGCCTTTCCAATATAGCAGAGGTAATTGAATTGAAAACTTCTTCAAAAGGGTCAAACCGTATTTGTGGGTTAACTAACCCATCATTGCTTTCAAAAAGACCAGCCATCTTCCCACCCTTCTTCCCTTTCCAAGAAGACAAAATAGAAGGGGAAAAAAAAGGGGGAAAAAGGTATCAAAAGAAACCTTTCACTTTATACTTTATACAACTGCTTCAATTGTTACTATTATTTCCATCCTTGATTAATCCACTTTTTAAAATAGAGTCCTATATTTCAAACTGGGGCTTTATCAGTACATTTTTTTTAACTTTCACTTCTTCACGCCCCGTTAAAACTAGAATGCCATCTTACTTTCTCTTTCTTCCCATAGGAGTTAAAGGAAAAAGAATAACTCTTAAAATTAAAGTATAAGATACTTGCAGTTCGAATTCCTCGTGCATTTGCTCTGCCAATTAAAGTCAAAAATAGATGTTTAAAGTTGTTTATTGGGGTGGCCGCGGCATCTAGCTCTGCCAGGCAAAAACTTCCCCGGCAGAGGCATCCCAGGTCCGGAGCGTTGACAGGCTTCACGGGGAGCTCTCATCTTCGAGCACCAGATTATTGGTAAAATCTGGCGCTCTTAGGGAGCTCTACCCCACCCGTCTGCTCTCTTTCCCCCCTTCTTCCTGGGGGGAAAGTTTCCGAACCGCAAGACAACTGATTTTCGCTGTTCTTGCAGTTCTAACGGAGTCCGGGACTGGCGCTTCGCAAAGAAGCGTCTGGCGATGCCGGCAGCGCCACCGGAAGTGGAACCGATTTCTTCACAAAGTGCCTCAAACATTCGAGAATTGAGTGCTTTGTGTCGAATTTTATTTACAATTTTAATAACATTTGATAATACTTTGTGTAGTTCTGGGAACATTTTTTTTGCTGCAAGTTTTTCTTTTTTTTTTTAATTTGATTTATATGCCGCCCTTCTCCGGAGACTCAGGGCGGCTTACAGTGCGTTAAGCAATAGCCTTCATACTTTTGTATATTTATACAAAGTCAGCTTATTGCCCCCACAATCTGGGTCCTCATTTTACCCACCTTAGAAAGGATGGAAGGCTGAGTCAACCTTGAGCCTGGTGGGATTCGAACTTGCAGTAATTGCAAGCAGCAGATGTTAATAGATGTTAATAACAGGGTGCTTTAAACCACTGTACTACAGGCTCTGTTACAGTTGCTCACAATGTATAATGCAGTGTGTAGACAAAATGTCTGGGTGGCCAACATTTTTCATCTTTGCAACAATTCCTGAAAGATGTCCAGTCATGTTTGCAGCACTGTCTGTACATATCCCAATACATTTTTTCCATTCAATTCCATGTTCCAGGAAATATCTATTCAGTGCTTCAAAAATCTCAAAGCTAGTTGTTCTACCCAGCAAGTTGAGTGAACAAAGTAGTTCTTCCTTTAATTCTCCTTCACACTCAATCCTCACAAAACAAAGGAGAAGTGCCTTGTTACTTATGTCTGTTGATTCATCAAGTTGAATTGCATAAAATGGTGAATGAAGAATTTTCAATATCTTCAGCCATGTCTTCAATGCTGCGCTTGACAGTGGTAGCGAACATAGGAATTGTTTTCAGTTTCTGGACAGCCTGCTTTCCCAAAACCTCTTCACTGGCTTGTAACATGCAAGGCTTAACTAATTCTTCTCCAATTGTATATGGCTTTTTATTTTTTGCAATCTGAAGTGCTATCAGAAAAGAAGCCTTTAATAAGGACTTATCTTCAAGTGTCATTTTTGTTAAAGCACTTACTTGCTTTTGCATATTTACACACATTCTTTGAAAATATTCAAATGATTTGTTAGCCAAATCCAGGTGTTTTGAGTGCAAGTGTCTTCTGAGTTTCAAAGGTTTAATGCCATCATTGGATAAATTCTCAGAACACACAACACAAAGCGGCCGTGGATCCGGCTCACTACCAGGTTCTTGAATAAATCCAAATTTCAAGTAGTTCAAATAATATCTTCTTGATACTTTGCGTTTTTTCTTTTTTCCGCCTCCAGTTTGAATGTTCTTCCTAATGGTGACTGATGAGGACTGTGAAAGCTCTGATTCATTAATCAGCTCACAATTAAGCGAAGTACACATATTGTTATTGCTACTATTATCATTAGTAACATTATCTTTTGTATTACTAAAGAAATGCAAAATATTCCTTTGCGTTTTTCACTCATCATGGAAACCATTCAAATCTAAAACCAAACAAGAAAATCAAATTGATGCCATTAAATATTACAGTTAAAAAAAATACAGTTAAGATCAAACTTAACTAAAAAGAGCATCTGAGAAATAAGTAAAACAATTGGATGAGAATCGGTATCCTCAGAGCAGGGTGACTGTTGTAATGGTCGAAACAATAATGAAGCATACATTGCCTCATTTTAAGATTACCCTGACATCACCCTGCACCCAGCACACTTCACTGAGGACTACGATCATCCTTGTCCTAAGGATGGAGGTAATAATTTCCTCAGGATACATTAAAAACCAAAACAATGTGGGTGCAAAAGGCAGGCAAAGGGGAAGCAAAGGGCAGGAGGAAGCCCAGGGCGAGGGTGGGCAGAGCGGGCCACCCCACCCTCCAAAAAGGGGAAGGAAAGTGGCAACAGGTGTCCTGTTGGTCATGTGGTGAATTCAGCAGCAGCCTTCCTGGGTAGAAGGGTGGGACACTGTGCGCCCCTCTTGCCCAGAGAGCCTGCAAAAGGGATCCGCGTGAAAACCTCCTACGGATTAGGTGGGGGGGAGTGGGGCAGAATAGAAGTAACATTCCTTGCCCCCGGACTGCAGATGGGATGGGAAGGCATTTGCGAATGAAGCAGTGTCTGACATCCTCACCCCAAGCCGCCCTCCCCCCTCCCTGAGAGCCCAGTTCTGTGCTGGCTGCGGACTGCGTGAAAGGAGTCGCATTTGGAGAGAATCTGGAGCACAGCCCCGGTGAAGGTCCACTCGGCCGTGCTCGTCCAGCCCACCTCCACCCGCCTTGCGCAGTATGCCCTCCCTGGGAGCCTGCAAGCCGGACTGGGAATAAGGAAGTGCCTTCCGTATCTCCCCCCCACCTTCACTGCTGGCAGCACCAGGCACCCCCAGAGCGACTCCGGTGCATCCCGTCCATTCTCAAACGCCTCCAGAGGTGCCCGTCGACCCATCGTAGGCGGCCGGATGAACATGGTCCCAACCCCCGCTAGGTCCAGCGGCCTTGGCTCTCCCAGTGCCTTTCGAAGCACGGGATGTGGCAATGGCCGAGCCCCTCCAGAAAAGCCATCAGTGACCCCCACCTTCCCCCGGTCCAGGCTGGCCTAAAAATGCCTGCTGCCTCTGTTACATGTGCTGGGTACCATTTTCCTCAGCAGCCTCTCACCTTGTAGCAAGTGCTTCATGCCACCAGGCTGGCTGGCAGGCTTGCCTTCCTGGCTGGAATGGCTCCGCAACTGCGCCGCTTCTTTCCCTGGAGCTGGAACAGCTCATCCCCCTCTCAGGCTCTGAGCTGGGTGACCCTGCATCTCCAGCCGAGGCCAGCCAAGCAAAGAAAGTGGGGCTGGCCCAGCTGAGGAGAGCGCTTCTTGGGCGGGCATGTGTGCACCAGAGTGTTTAAAGAAATTATGCACGTTTAAGAATGGGGGCTGGCATGTGGGTGGGGTGATGTGAAAGATTTCTCTGGGGACCACCAAAACTTTCTCTCGGACCACCAGTGGTCCGTGGACCACCGGTTGGTGACCTAGGCTCTGGACCATAAAGATGCACCTAGCTTTTGGGGTGGAAAACAAGAAAACAAAAAATCTGCCTCTGCCTCCCAGTCCCAGCACGTGGCTCATCAGGGCTCTGCTCCATTGTGCCCACCACAGGTCAGCTGAGTGACAGCTGGATCCCAACCTTCTGTAGCCCCACCTATCAGCGGGCTGGCAGACCAGAAACGGAATTATTGCTGCCTCCTCTGTGTTTGCTGCCTCCGGCGGGGAATGCTGAAGCCTTCATCAGCGTTCCCTGGCTATCGCCACTGCTCGCCGCCACCACCACTGCTCACCACCACTCGCCGCTGCCGCCTATCGGCAGTTGGATTAGCCTCCCAGATTACCGCCCATCAGCCCCTTCCAGGCAGCAGGGTGAACGGCAGCAAACAGCAGCGAACGGCGGCAAACAGCGGCGAATGGTGGCGAAAGGCATCAAACAGCAGCAAATGGCAGCAAATGGTGGCAAACGGCGGCAAACGGCGGTAAACAGCGGTGAACGGTGGTGAACGGTGGCGAACGGCAGTAGTTGTGAGCAGTGGCAGTGAATGGCGGTGGCGAATGGTGGCGGTGGTGACCGGCGGCGATAGGCGGCGGTGATCCCTGCTGTCTGGAACAGCTGATTGGCAGTATTCCAGGAGACCGATCCAACCACCAATAGGTGGCAGCGGCGAGTGGCGGCGATAGGAGGCGGTGACAACAGGCTTGAGCCATTTGGAACCGGGCCGTGGAAGTGGTGGATGAGTGCATGCATCCCCACTTGTTTGAGCAGCAGGTGAGTGCATGTGTGCCTGCTTGCCCACTGTTCACGTGGAACCATTCCTTCCCCCCCACCCCATCAGCAAAGCCGGAAAGGTTGGGGAACTTTGCTGTAGATTATTGGATTCATCATGGGCAGAATAATGGAATACATTATTGTAATTATGAAATCAAGGTCTGGTGGGCTCCCGGATATGGGTCTTAGGTAAGCAAAGGACCAATAAATATAAATATGGTGATGATGAGGTGTGGTAGGCAAGTACAGAAAGGGTTTTTTCCCCTTCCTTGAACAGAAGGGATTCTCACAACAGCACAGAGAATCTGCACATATGTAGCAATGATGAAGACAAAATAACCAAATACTAATATAGAACTAAATATTTATACCTCCAACTTCAATTACATGTGAATCTGAACAGGCAAGCTTAAGTAACTGTGGGGTTTCACAATAATATTGATTTATCTCATTAGAGCAGAAATGAGTCCTGGTGGCGCAGTGGACTAATTCACTGTTATTAAGATCAGCTGCTTGCAATTACTGCAAGTTCAAATCCCACCAGGCTCAAGGTTGACTCAGCCTTCCATCCTTTCTAAGGTAGGTGAAATGAGGACCCAGATTGTGGGGGCAATAAGCTGACTTTGTATAAATATACAAAAGTATGAAGGCTATTGCTTAACGCACTGTAAGCCGCCCTGAGTCTCCGGAGAAGGGCGGCATATAAATCAATTTTTTAAAAAAATAATAAAACTTCCAAAAGAGCTGTTGGGAAAAAATTCCAGGTCCACTTCCAAGCTGGGAATAAAATGGACGCTAATTAAGAAAGAAAGTTTATTGATGAACAGAACCATCAACAGCATGTGGTTCTGGGACAGCTGACAAATTAGCTTGATGAGTGTGAGGGTTTATATTTATATTTATATTCCTTGCAGACAGAAGGTCATTTGCATCCTTTTAGAGGGTCGTTGAAGCACTTGGAGGTTTATCTGTGTCCTCAGGGTCACCAGAGTAGTGCTCCTAGTTCCTGTAGTCTGCAATTTTTCTACAGGAAAATTGTCTGCAAGGAATATAAATCCTTCCATTCCCCACTATCCTGTCAGAGCTGAAGAAGCTTCTTGGATGAGAAGTGAAACATCTTCAAAAAGAAAAAACAAGAAAGTCCAGTTACCTCCTGAAAAAGCACCTTTGGGACATACAATTCTAGAGTTTCTGAGGCTTGCATCCATTTGGTGACTTCAATTGCATTTTCCTCAGTCCATTTAATTTTCACCTGGATATTATAATCATCAAGCCTTGGTGGATAGATTGAGTTAGCTCTTAGAAATTTCCAGTGGGATGACTTCCGGTTTGGCGTCGCGGGGATGCAGTTGGGAAATGATGGGGCTCCGATGCCGCTGAAAGGTCTGCAGACCTACCCTGTCCTGAAGGGACAGGGGAAAAGAGAGGGACCCCTTGGGCAGCCGAGAGGAATGGGCAAGTTCCTTGGAGGCCAGAGGCAATCCTCTAAGTCAGTGGCGGGGGACGGCAGCCATGGCGGCTGTCTCAAGTCTGCGACAGATCGGGACAAGCAAAGTGCAGGAGGAAGGAAGAAAGGATGAAATGCTTCGGAGCCGAGTGATTGACACTAGCCCAGGCGAGAACAACGTGTTAATGAGGATACTTATAAATAAGACCCCCAGCTTTACTAGCGGCTGAAGATCTGAGGGGCTTGAAGATTTTGGGAAAAAAAAAGGGGGAAAGAAGTTTTAAACCCTTTAAGAATCTTATTTCACCACTGATTGATTGGAGGGAATTGCTTATTAACTAAATAGAGCTGGATATTTGAACTTTTTTGCTAAAATTGAAATGAACTTGAAAAGAGAAAAGCGAAATTAAGGATTTGCCACCTTTAAAAGCCAGACAAAAAGATCAAACGGATTGCTACATAAATGCTTCAAAATGGCGATTGAAGCAGTGACTAAGTGACTAAGTGACTAAGTGAAAGTGTTGATTGTGGAAACTTGTTTTTTTTCTGAAAAGAACCTACTTGACTTGTTACATATTGTGGATTAGCTTGAAAAGAACTATGGCTTTGAACTTTGGAGATTCCTATTCTGTCGTTTGATGGCTTTACAGAGAAAGAAGAAATACAATGTTTAATAAACTTTTAACTAACTAGCGCAGCAACAGAAGTCTTGGCACAGGACCAGAAGTCGAGAAGCTGATGTTTTACTGGAAACAGACTTTATAATGGAATCAAAAGGATATGCAGAGTTTTAAGCGTGGAAGTATTGACTTTGAACTGAAATGTATATGGACAGATAAGGAAAAGAAAAAGCAAAATAGATAAATTGAAGAGCAACGTTTGAATGTTTAATTGTTTAAAAGCCTCAAAATTTAAATGAGCTTTAAATAAAAACAAGAAGTGTTTATGGTAAACAAAGATAGAAATATTATAAAAATAGAAATGGGAAGCTAAGGTGACTAAAAGTGATATGTTCATAAAAGCATAACTTGTTGTAATATGCGTAGTTTTAATTTGATAACGAAGTGGTGGATGATAATTAATGATTTTTGATGATGTATTAAGGTACACAGATGGAAGTTATAATTGTGATTGCATTTAATATATGTGGGGAATGAGTAATATTAAGAAATAAATGGAGAAACACCCTGGAAGAGTACAGTTGGAAATAGTGGATTAATAGATAACATATGGAAAAAGAAATTTTTTATAAGTTAGTAGAATAGAAGTTGGAGTTAATGGAGGAGAATATGCTGAGAAATCAGCCAAATAATGAAATGCTGGAAATCAGCCAAATAATAGGTGGAGTTGAGGAGGAGAATGCTGTTAATCAGCCAAATAATAGGTGGAGTTAAGGAGGAGAATGCTGTTAATCAGCCAAAACAAAATATGCTGGAAATCAGCCAAAATAATGGAAAATGCTGGTAATCAGCCAATTAAAAGGGGGAGTTAAGGAGGATAATATGCTGAAAACTCAGCCAAAATATGCTATGCTGGAAATCAGCCAAATAATAGGTGGAGTAATGGAGGAGAATGAGGAGAATATATTGAAGAATAATTATTAATAAGGGGTGAAAAAGAAAATGTTGGGTGATAATTAAAATGAAATGGTAAATTTTGAGATTTCTGTGTAAAAGTTTAAGAACATGATAGGATAGATTGGGTTTAGAAAACGAGAAAAATAAAAAGAAATTTTGATTAAAATTGAAATAAAAATTGAGTTGTATACACTTGGAAATTAAGATTTGTGGTGATAAAATTGTAAGGTAAATATATAGATTAATAGAATTGATTGTCTTTGTGTCTAATGTTGATGCTAAAAGGAGCAAGGGATAAAAAATTTAGATAAAGCGGTATTGAATTTTGATTTATAATTGAATTTATAACTGAATATAAAAAAGAGTTTTGCCTTAGTAGGAGATGAGGATGTATGATGAGATAATAGAAAAATTTATTAAGATGTTGGAATTTATGCTAAAATTGTTTGTTTTTCATTTGTTAAATTAGTGTACCCATTTGTGACTGGACCAAGACTTCGTTCTTGAAAAAAAATTATTTTTTATGTTTATGTTGGAAAAAAATTAAAAAATTCTTTACAAAAAAAAAAGAAATTTCCAGTGGGATGTCAAAGTTAGAATTACTGGATAGTGGTCACTTTCCAGTTGTGAATCTATCTCCATCTTCTGTACAAAATTCAAAAGGTCACATGATACTATCCAGTAATCAACTGTAGATTTTTCTTTTTCTTTCTTTTTTATAAGTTTTATGTGTATTTCTCTTTAGCCAGGTTCTACCTACGTAAGCCAA
>WNWU01013019.1:0-54632 GCA_012654045.1 Ptyas mucosa | reverse complement strand
CAAGCACTAAATTTCAAACTGTACTGCTCGCTCCGGTTTTTTTTTCCCTTTTCTCTTTGATTATGGCAGCGATGAAAAAATGCAACTTAGGTCGCTGACAGCGCATACACCTCACGTAAATTCACACCTATGGAGAGGGGCTGGGCTATTTGGGAGAAGGAAGCCTTTGCCATAAGGTGGGCTCTTCTGACATGGCGACATTTGCTGGAGGGGGCGGAGAAACAATTTGAGGTTTGGACTGACCACAAAAATTTAATAGCTCTCCAGACTCCAAGAAAATTAACCCCAAGACAGGTGTGGTGGCCGCAGTATTTTTACCGATTTAATTTCATCCTGAAACACGTACTGCTGGGAAGAATTTCTTGGCAGATGTGTTGTCTCGTATGCCACAATTCAACAGTAAGAGGGAAGATATCATACAAGCCATGATACCGCTGGGACAAGTGGCAGGGCAGGTACATGGAATTGAACCCACAAATCCGTGGCTTACAGCATTACGGGATGAATTAAAACAGGATGAGTGGCTTCAGAGCCACACTCTGTCAGTTACCTGTAGGGATGGCCTTGCTTGGAGGGGCAATAGGCTATACATATCCCTAAAGCTCAGAGGACCTGTGTTAAAATGATGACATGACGTGAAAGCTGCTGGGCATTTTGGGTTCTTCAAAACGCTGCACCTCGCAAGGCGCCAATTCTGGTGGCCGAAAATGCAATCCCACATAGAGGAATATGTACATGATTGCATGATTTGCGCCTTAAACAAACCACAACAGGGGAAACCCTTAGGTTTGTTACAAACAGTAGCCAAGCCCAACCGGCCATGGGATGAAATAGCCATGGATTTCATTGTAGACCTTCAGGAAAGTAACGGCTGTACAGTAATTTGGATGGTAATTGACCTGTTCTCCAAACAGGCACACTTCATCCCATGTCCTGGGCTTTCTTCAGCCCTTTGCTTGGCTAAGCTGTTTATACAACATATCTACCGGTTACACGGAGTACCGTGTCGCATAATCTCAGATAGGGGGGTGCAATTTGGGGTGGAATTCCACCAGTACACTGATAATATTCAGCTGTACATCTCCACCCCAGGCCACCCCAACGATGCCCTTGAAGTGATGTCCCAGTGCCTGGAGGCTGTGTGGGCCTGGATGGGGAGGAACAGGCTTCGTCTCAACCCTTCCAAGACCGAGTGGCTGTGGCTTCCGGCGTCCCAATATAACCAGCTGGTGCCATCGCTGGTTATTGGGGGTGAATCATTGGCCCCCACGGAGAGGGCTCGCAATTTGGGCGTCCTCCTGGATGCACGGCTGTCTTTAGAAGAGCATATGACGGCCGTGGCCAGGGGGGCTTTCTATCAGGTTCGTCTGATACGCCAATTGCGTCCCTTTCTGGATCGGGACTCCCTACGCACAGTCACTCAGGCACTCGTCACTTCCCGCCTGGACTACTGTAATGCTCTCTACATGGGGCTCCCCTTGAGGTGCATCCGGAGGCTCCAGTTGGTCCAGAATGTGGCCGCGCGGGGGATTATGGGAGCAACGGGATGCTCCCATGTGACACCTCTCCTGCGCGAGCTGCACTGGCTTCCTGTGGTCTTCCGGGTGCGCTTCAAGGTGTTGGTGACCACCTTTAAAGCGCTCCATGGCTTAGGGCCAGGGTACTTACGAGATCGCCTTCTGCCGCCAATAGCCTCCCACCGGCCAGTACGTTCGCACAGAGAGGGCCTCCTTAGGGTGCCATCCGCCAGACAATGCCCGCTGGCAACCCCCAGAGGGAGAGCCTTCTCTGTAGCGGCACCCGCCCTGTGGAATGACCTACCCCCAGAGATACGCATGATACCTGACCTCCGGGCTTTCTGTCGAGCCCTGAAAACACATTTATTTCATCTAGCCGGCCTGGCTTGACCCTATTGTTCTGGTTTTAAATTGTAAATTGGTTTTAACTTGGTTGTTTTAAATTGTGGGCCAAAACTATTTAATTATTTTAAATTGTTTTTTAATTTTGTATGCTCTGTTTTTATTTTGGCTGTTCACCGCCCTGAGTCCAGCTGGAGAAGGGCGGTATACAAATTAATTAATTAAATAAATAAATAAATAAATAAATAAATAAATAAATAAATTTACCACTCGTTTCTGGGGGAATTTCATACAACTGATAGGATCATCACAGGGGCTCAGTTCAGCTTTCCACCCCAGCACCAACAGAGTGGTTGAACGAGCTAATGCAATGATAGAATGATATTTACGAAGTTATGTGTCATATCAACAAACGGATTGGGCTGGGTTAATACTGTTTGCTGAAGTAGCCTATAATAACATGGTGCACCGCAGTACATGACTTACTCCATTCCGAATAGTAACTGGACAGGATTTCCCTCCTATCCCAGAACTGGAACTACAGTCTTCTGGGACAGGGTCATCGATAGAACTAGCTGGGTGGGTCAATAAGATTCGTGAGGTATGGCCGCAAGTTAAACAGGCATTACAACTAGCAGCCCAGGAATATAAACAGCAGGCAGACAAGAGAAGGTCTGATCATAGACCATTTCAGGTTGGGGATCAAGTGTATTTGTCCACAAAATACATAAAATTAAAAATACCCAGTAAGAAACTAGGCCCTAAATACATTGGCCCCTTTACAGTCACCAAGGTAATCAACCCCATCACAGTAGCCCTGAAACTCCCATCCCTGTTAGGAAGAATTCACCCAGTGTTTCACAGCAGCCTATTAAAACCTACAAAAAATGTTACCCCGTTTGATGCAAAGCCTGGACCAGTGTGTGATGACCAGTACGAAATAGACGAAATCCTAGACTCTCGGTGGTACAGGGGTAGAGTGAGGTATCTGGTAAAGTGGACGGGATATTCAAACACAGAGGCATCATGGGTAAGGGAGGAGGATATCAACGCCGACAGGCTGTTAAGGCGGTTCCACGGAAAACACCCTCACAAACCGGGGGGAATCAGTAATCTCTCTCCTTTATTTATTACAGGTGGGCTCCTAGTAGAGGGGCCACCTGTCGAGCCGCGTCCTCAGCTCAACACATGAGCAACAAAACGAAATAGAAAAGCCGAAAAAGCAGAAGCCAGGTGGGCGTGAGAGCAAGCAACAGAAGACCGGCTGAGGCGGGGGAGGGGGGGAAACTGCAATGAAGACGGGACACATATGGTGGTGGTGGCACAGGGTGATAACAAACTGAACTTACAGCTTTGGCAAATGACACTAGGAAGCGTGAGTGGGCAGATTGCTTCACCTCGACTGCAAAACAGCTGCAAAGACTGAAAGAGCAGCAGACATGCGCCTAAGGCAATAGGAGAACAATTAGAGGGGCGAGGCCTTGCCTTGAAAGCCAGCGCTGAGAGGCAGAGGCTCTCAGCGCCGATTTTGTATTGTTAGAACTCAGCATTACTTGTAGCCAGCTTGTAGCTGGAATAAACCCACTTCTGGCAAGCATTTCATGCGTGTTTCAATTTAATTCAAGGGCTCAGCACAAGTGTGGCCAGGCGGGCTGAGATGAGAACAATAAATTTTAAGCAAATTTTTACGGATGAAGAAGGGAGGATTTTGATGGTGGAGATAACAATGAATTACAAACAGATACTCTTGGTAGCAATTTATGCACCAAATAGCAATCAAGAGGACTTTTATGGTAAACTCCATATGAAAATAATAGAATTGGAGTATGAAAATATATGTGTAGTAGGAAACTTTAATGCAATTGTAGATGCGGAACTGGATTATAAAACTAGGAAAGTAAATAAAAAAGCTAGGAAAACATTTCCAAAGGCTTTCTTTAAAATGGCAGAAGAACTAGGTATCCAAGGTGTATGGCAAGAGATACATCCTAAGGAAAATCAATATTCATTCTATTCAAATAGTCATATGTCCTGGTCAAAAATAGATATGATATGGATGTCAGCTGAACTAAAATCTAATGTACAAGATATAAACATAGAAACAAATAATTGGGCAGACCACAATCCAGTAAAAGTCAAATGGAAAGGACAAAAAAGAAAATTAAGATGGAGGTTGAACCAATCAATATTAAAAGATAAGGAATTTATTCAATTCATGGAAAAAGAACTAGACTTTTTCTTTAAAGAGAATAGAAAAGAAGAGACCTCATTATAAAATGTATGGGATACAGCTAAGGCATATATTAGAGGTTTAGCTATAACTTATATGGGAAAGAAAAATAAGAAGAAGAAACAAAACCAAAAGATATTAGAAGAAGAATATAAGAGGCTAGAGATAGAACTACAAAAAGAAACACAAGAAAAGAACTTAAAAAACCAAATGGAATTAATAAAACATAAGCTGAATTTAATAGATAAAGAAGAATTAGCACAAAAAATTAAAAACGCTAAACAAAATTTCTTTGAAAATGCAAATAAACCAGGAAGATGGCTAGCATACAAATTGAAAAAGGAGAAAGAAAAAACCTGATACACCAATTAATGGATGAGGAAGGAAACCTTCACCATCAAAATGATGATAAAAAGAAAGTAATCCAAAATTACTATGAAAAATTATATGATCAAGAGACAGTTTCAGAAGATAAAATAAAACAATACCTAGAAAAAGCGGAATTACCTAAAATACCTGAAACAGTGAAAGCTATGTTAGATGAATGTATAACAATGATGGAACTAACAGAAGCAATTAAGAGACAAAAGAATGGCAAAACACTGGGCCCAGATGGTCTACCAGCAGAACTCTATAAAGACTTACAAAATATTCTAAGTATACCAATGTTGGAAGAGTTCAATGAAGTATTGTTAGAAGCGAAAGTACCAAGTTCATGGACGGAAGCATATATCACTTTCATACTGAAAGAAGATTCAGACTTACAACAGATAAAAAACTACAGACTGATATCCTTATTGAATGCTGACTATAAAATATATGCCTCAATAATTGCAGAAAGACTGAAAAGGTTCTTAAACCAGTTTATACATTCAGATCAAAATGGATTTTTACCTAAGAGAAAAATTAAAGACAATATGAGAATAATTTTAAATACACTGGAGTACTACGAAGCACATCGAGGGAAGCAAATGGTGTTGATTTTTCTAGATGCACAGAAAGCATTTGACAATGTGAACTGGCAATTTATGCTAGTACAATTAAAAGATATGGATTTTGGGGAGAGATTTATTAACATGATTAAGGAGATATACAGTATTATAAGCAAACAGCAAAGGTGATGGTAAATGGAGATATGATAGAGAAGATTAACATTAAAAAAGGTACAAGACAAGGATGCCCCTTGGTCTCCCCTATTATTCATATTGACACTGGAAGTATTAAACAGAAATATTAAACAAGATATAGAGATAAAAGGTATGGAAATAAAAAAGGAAAAATATAAACTACAGGTATTTGCAGACAATTTAGTCTTCATTCTGGGAGATCCACAAGAAACAGGGCCTAAATTAATAAAAAAAATAGAGGAATATGGCGAAGTGGCAGGATTGAAAATAAATAAAGAGAAAACTAAGATACTAGTTAAAAATTTTACAGACACGCAGAAAAAAGAGTTAATGAAGAGAATAGATATCCAGATTACTAAGAAAGTAAAATACTTAGGGATCTGACAGCAAGATGCGTAACTATTAAGTGAGATAATTATTATAAACTGATGCAACAAATTCTTCATAACACAATTCTTCAGCCTTATCACCAACCTTGGTCTAATTAGGCAACCTGCCAAAGGCTTTTCTTGGCAAAAGTTCAGAAGCAGAAGTCGCCGACAAGAAATAAATGCAGCAAGACAAGAAACAAATCTATCAATGTTGTTTTCCGACAAAGAGCCCAAGAGCCATTGCTGGTCTTTTAAGCCTTATGGGAGGGGCCAATCATCTCTTGGCCCTACTCCCGAGTCGTCCTTTTTGCTTTAGCTGCTCTTGCCTTCTGGCAGTTCTTCTCATGCATGGTGTCAGGTTCCGATGTTATCTCAAATAAATTTCATTCTCAAACACAAAGTCTTTGATGAAATCTCTCATTTATTGAAGAATAATGATCTATCCTGAACTCATTTGCAGCCAAAACTGACTCTTTGATCCCAAACCCCTCCCTTTCCGTTCCTCAAATCCCAGTGCCTCATTGGCCATCTTCCAAATCAGTCTTTCATCCCGGCTGCTACAAATCACAAGAATTTCCCCCCCTCCCTCCATTACCTAGGTGACATTATCTGCCGAGGAGAGAAGAAACTGGGTGAAAAGCCAAGCTGCTAGAATTCAAACTGCTACTTCTAATTTTTTTTTCTTTCATGTCAGCGATGGAGCAAGAATGATTTAGAGCGCTGACATCCGGCCCCTCTCCCTTCATTTCTCAAGGGCGGCCTGCCGAGGAGAAAAAAATACACAACAAGTTAAGCATCGTTATCGATGAGGTGGCCGGCCGGAGTGTGTTTGCAGTAGCTCCTCCTGGTTTTTATTTTATTTTATCAATTTTTAGTATACCCATTGGACCCTTTTTATTTAAATAATATTTTTCGGAGACGATAACAGAGTAGACCACAACACAGACAAAGTTTTGGCTGATAAGGACTAATAAGGCATGGGGAAAAGAAAGAAGCGCCACGGCACCAGCCCGGGATCTCTCCCACCATTGAAGAATGCAAAACAACCAAAAATTGACGAGCACTTTGCTGACAAGAGATTTGTAAGTAAAAATATCCCTCCTTTCATTTCCAACAATTTGGAGAGATTAGAACGGGACCGGCAAAGAGATTTGACAAAACAGCAGATACTAGACTTTCCTGATCTGGGGGGAGGGGAGCAAAATGACAGCCAGCTGTTTTCACAAATGAGTCCAGCTACTGCCTGTATGGAGACTGAGATAAAGTCTAAAAAGTTTAACAACAAACTAATCCAGAGTGTGGAGAGCTTACCGTGGGAGAATACAACAGAATTTATGGCAAAGCAATGCCTTCTTACAGCACAAACGGTTGTTTCAATATTTGAGCAACTAATAACCATTCAACATGATGTAGAGACACTGAAAAATGATTTAGCTGTTTTTCTGCAAGAACAATATCGGGCTACAGGCACCTTCACTAAAGTCCATACAGCAGACGTGGGTAAATCGCATACTCATGGTAAGGAAGAGGAAAAAGAGCAAAGACCCAGGGAAACAGTTAAAGAGCCTGCCAAAAAGTGTCAGCCCACTCAGAAAAACAGTCCTTCTCCACATAAAGCATCAAGAGGAGGAGGTATTAATAGAGGAATTAATAGAGAAGTTCCATTGGAAGACAGTAAAGCATCTCCCCTACAATTACAGCAATCACATCGCTCACTACAAACACATCAGGTTGTGCTTAGAATCCATATGAACAGAATTAATTATGGATGCTGGATTACCAGGAGTGCTATACTAAATTCCCTAAACCAGCTTCTTCACTGTCACTGGGGGCAGATTGATCTCTGTGCTGTGGAATGGCTTCCTGAGGCCCAAAATTGGAAGCGAATTCTTCTGTCTTTCAAACAGCCGACCATACCACTGATGCTATTCAAGATGAAGGCACATCTAGCCTCCTTTCAAATCTTTCCTGTCAGAGTTTTCTGTGAGGAAGGGTTAAACCCTTAATTGTTAACATGTGAGCTCCCAAAGTTGCCGCATTCTCAACCTTGGAAAAGAGAGAGGAAGAAAGTGGGAGTAAGCCAGCCTTGTCCAGCGAAGATGCACTTAACAGCACAGAAACCGGTCTCATTAATGCCTTTGGCGCTCTCCCAAGGAAAGAACAAGATAACATTCTATTCAAACTAGAAAATTTAAAGAAATCCTTATTGGACATAATCAACACAGCTGAACCACTTATTGATCTGGTTTCCCCTATAATTGAGCCTCTTACTTCTCCCCCAGGGGGCAAGGATTTGCATGAGAGCATGGAAACCAGAAGCCAAGATACACAGGGGCCATTAGAGGCCCCAGTAGAGAAGGAGATGTTAGCATCCTTATGTGATCATCCTATGACACCTTTAGCACCACATCAAGAAATTGAGAGAGGACCTGCGTCAGTGTCATCAGCTCAAAGCCAAATGGAGCACGACCGAATAACCCCCTGCTCTACACCTAGAGAAGAGGCTTCGGAATGGCAAGCCTTGTTAGCTGGTGCTAAATCCTCTTACCCTGAACAATTTTACCAGGAGTCGACACAGAATTTAGATGGGGCACCTCTCCTTTTAGAGAAGGCCAATTTCGGGCGTGACGACATCTCAAGCCATTGCAACAACCATACAGCCTCCTTTTGTATAAACCAAATTTCCTGATGAGCTGCAAAAGAGGATCCTCTCTCCATCATAACCTGGAATATAGCTGGGTGGACTGTTCCATCAAAAGACCAACTGTTTTTTGATTATATATCACCATTTGATATTCTCTTTTTACAGGAAACCTGGGCCTCCACAGAGATACAATTAGATGGATATTGGGTTAACTCTATCCCAGCTGTCCCAAGTAAGGTGGGGGGAGAGCTAAAGGGGGTATTGTAACATTAGTGAATACATCCTTGCAATTTAAATGTGTATCACTGCCATCTCTGCAGCCATGGGTTGTGACTACCTTACTCTTATTTAAACAGGTGGAGATTTTGCTCTTTAATATCTACATTCCCCCAATCAATAAGAATAATTTGATCAACAAGATTTGGGACGGCATAGAAGATTTTATCCTGAGCTGCTTAGATAAATACCCTTCAGCAGCAATAATTATTGGGGGGGACTTAAATGCTAGGATGGGCCCAAACGATCAAGCATTATTTAATCAATTTAAGATCCATTATGATGAGAATGTACCAGGAGAACCCCTGCATCCCAGACAATTTAAAGACACTAAGGCAAATCGGGCAGGACAGTGTGTAAGACAGATGACTGAACGCTTGGACCTTTGTATCCTGAACGGTTCCACCTGGGGGGACTACCCAGCAGACTGTACTTATCGGGAAGCAGGAAGAAAATCCACAGTTGATTACTGGATAATATCATACGACCTCCTGAAGTTCTTGCAGAAGATGGAGGTAGACTCGCGTCTGGAAAGCGATCACGATTCACTTATCCTTATTCTTACATTACACCAGAAATGACTAAGGGTTGGCTCAATCTATCTACCCAGATTAGAGAGCCAAAATACCCAGGTAAAAATTAAATGGACCGAGAAAAATGCAAAAGAAGTCACTAATTGGATGCTAGCTCCAGAAACCATAGAATTACATGCATCTCTACTAAGAAATAAGTTTGAAGGACCATACTTAGAGGAGTTTGAAACTTTAATCTCAAATTTGAAGTCGGTTCTCACTAAGAGAATACTAGCTCACTCCAAAAAGCCAGTTTTAAAGGACAAAAAATGGTTTGATAGAGATTGCATGCAGTTAAAAAGAATATATAATAAGGAATACAGAATAAGTAAAAATGACCCTTCTGAGGATCACACTCACTTCTTAAAACAGTTGAAAGCACAATAGAAGACCCTCCTAAAAGAAAAGAAAAGTGCGGCTTTGAAGGAGTCTTGGCAGAGATTAATTACATCAGTCAGGACAAAAAATACATCCCTCTTTTGGTACATCACCAGAGGATTGGGGAAATCCCCCCTACCCCCAACTAATCAGGTACCGATTCAGGCCTGGGAAGAATATTTTAGAGACCTATATACAGACCCTGACTATGTAAGTAAGGAGAGCCAAATTAGTTTGGACCAAACTGCTTACTGGCCCCCTGTAACACCAGAAGAGGTATCCCGGCTGATCGAAGCCCTCAAGACTAATAAGGCACCTGGTGCTGATAATGTCCTCCCAGAAATAATCAAAAAGAACACCAGTTGGTGGGCCCCACTTTTAGCATCACTGTTTACATTTATAGATAAAACGGGCCGTATGCCAAGAGATTGGGGATTAGCAATTATTATACCAATCTATAAAAAGGGTAATAGAAATGATCCAGGAAATTATAGACCCATTAGCCTTTTGAGTGTTATTAGTAAATTGTATGCTAAACACCTAAACAATAAACTCCAGGATTGGCTAATTTCAGGAGAGATAATCAAGGATGAACAAGCCGGTTTTAGAGAAGGAAGATCTACGGTAGATCATATCCTGATACTTCACCATCTGGTGCAAAAATATACCCACAAAAAAAAATCCTCCCTCTACGTGGCTTTCCTTGATTTTAAGCAGGCCTTTGATTCAATATCCAGGAACACACTATGGGAGAAATTAGAATCCACTACAATCAATAAACGTCTCCTTTTTCTCATACAAAAATTGTATGCCAATTCCACCTTGAAAGTGAGGTGTAATCCGCAAGGGACTTTAACTGGCCCACTAAGGGTTCAAAAAAGGGTACGGCAAGGCTGCATCCTGTCCCCCTCCCTTTTTAACTTCTATATTAACCCCCTGATTGATCTCTTACAGAACCCTGACCTACATCCTCCTAACATAGCACAACACAAAATCCCGATTCTCCTTTATGCCAACGATGCTGCTATAATTTCACAAACGCCCATAGGACTGAAGAGAGCAACTAGGGCAACACTTGGCTTCTGTAGACAGAACAAATTGGTCCTTAATTTTGATAAATCAAAAATTTTAGTTTTTGCTAAAAGACCCAGACAATACTCTTGGAAAATTGAAGGACACAGATTGGAACAGGTTAGAACATTTAGATATCTTGGGGTGGTCTTCCACTCGCAAGGGACATGGAAGGCACACCTGGAGCAAACATTGCAAGCAGCCAATAGGTCCTCAAATGCAATTAAACACTTCTTTTATACAGGCGGAGGTCAGTTAGTACCTGCTGCCTTAAAACTTTTTGAGGCCAAAACATTGGCACAAATTCTTTATGGGGCACAAACAGGAATCCTAGCAAAGAAAAACTTGCTAGAAACTATACAAACCAAATTCCTGCGAGCCATCTTAGCTGCACCCAATGGAACTCCAAATGCCCAGATAAGAATTGAGACAGGTATGCCTCAAATTCAGGTAAGAGCCTGGAAAATGATGATCATTTATTGGCTGAAAATTCATTACTTTCCAGAGGGACTGTCCCCGCTAGTGCTGACTGACAACTTCCCCTCCCCCTGGAAACAGGCGATAGATCACAAGCTGGGCTCTTATGGGCTTTCATCTGTATTCCTAATGTCCCTCGGCTTTGACAAAGCAAAGCAAGTAGTAATTGACAGATTAAAGGACATGGAGTTCCAAGAAGAACTAAATAGGTTGCCTCTCCACAGTAGGGACAGAATCAAGCAGGGTGTGTGGGAATCAGCAGGATATCTAAATGATCTGATCTTCCCAAAACAAAGAATAGCTTTCTTCAGAGCCAGATTTAATATTCTTCCCTCAGCACTTCTCCAGGGCAGGTACAAGAGAACACCGATAGCAGAACGGGTATGTATATGTGGAAAGGGAGAAGTCGAAGATATCTCACATGTTTTATTGTACTGTGAGTTATACAGAGTATGTAGGTCAATATACATTCTCCCCTTACTAGAGAGATTGCCAGGGAGGACAGAGGACTTTTATATAGGCTTTCTCCTCCAAGACTCTAATCCGGCTATCACGCGTGCAGTGGCAAAATTTTGTGTCGCTGCAATATCCACAAGAAAAAAATTGGTTACAATTTATAATATCAACTGGTGCCAATATTTTGAGATCTATAACAATACATTTACCCACATACTTACAAGCATGTAAATTAGGATTGAGATAATGTATTTTTATAACAGAGATGTTATTCACAATTAATGTCAAAAGTAATTTTAATCCATTGTATGTCTATTGCTGGTCAATGACGGTAATAAAGTTTTATTCTATTCTATTCTATTCATTCTATTCATTCAAGCATCGTTATCCCATCCGAGGGTGTGTCCCCCTCTCCCGGCTTGCCCGGGTGATCTGCATGGAATTTGGCTATAAGGCAGTCAGCTTGGATGTTTGTGCTCTTCACCCAGGAAGCCTCTGATAACGGGTAACCCTTCCATTTAATTAAGTATTGGAGGCGCCCCCTGTGCCACCTTGAATCAAGGATTCGCTGTACCTCATAGTGAGTTTGGCCCCCAACGACCAGGGGACCGGGGGTGGGGTCACGTGGTATCGGCCTTAAAATTGACCCCACTACAGGCTTTAGGAGGCTGTTGTGGAAAACGGGATGTATCTTCCCTAGAAGCCGGGGCAACTGCAGTTGTACTGTAACCGGGTTGATTATTTTTACTATAGGGAACGGTCCTATAAATTTTGGACCCAATTTCTTGGTCAGGAGTCTAAGTCTCAAATACTTGGTGGAGAGGTAGACCTTCTCTCCCACTCGAAATGGTCTTTGGGGAGTTCGGTGCTTGTCTGCTTGTTTCTTATAGGATTGTGCCACCTTGGCCAATGCCCTCTTAGCGTTCTCCCAGGTTTCTCTCAACATTGCCATCCAATCGGTCAAACTGACTGAGGAAGGGGGCTCCCTCAGGCACTCTGGCATGGGGACGAAGTCCATACCACTCACTATTTTAAACGGGGTTAATCCCGTGCTACTGTGGACAGCATTATTATACGCGACCTCCGCAAAAGATAGGAGGTCTGCTCAATTGGACTGTTGGTAGTCGACGTAGCATCTTAAGTATTGCTCTATCATGGCATTTAGTCTCTCTGCCCCCCCATTGGTGCTCGGGTGAAACGCTGAGCTGAGGCCTTGGGACGACCCTATGGATCGTAGGAACTCCCTCCAGAATTTTGCTGTGAACTGGACCCCTCGGTTGGAGATGATTCTTCTGGGGACTCTATGCAGGCGGTAGATGTGTTTCAGGAACAGTTTGGATAACTGGCGGGCCGAGGGCAGCCCGCTGCAAGGAATGAAGTGTGCCTGTTTGGAGAATAAGTCTATTACAGTCCAGATCACTGTATTTCCACCACTCCTTGGTAGTTCTACTATGAAGTCCATTGCAATCTCCTCCCATGGTCTTGTTGATTCAGCTACTGGTTGCAGTCCGGGAGGGCATCCTGGTCATGTCTTCATCATGGCACAAGTGGTACAACTTTTTACATAACTGTCTACGTCCTTTCTCATGTGGGGCCACCAGAACTGTCTTCGTACTAAGTGCAGAGTCTTTAGGAAACCGAAATGTCCCGCTGGCTCCTACTGAGGATCAGGGTGCGTAGGGTCTGTGGGACATAGAGCTTTGTCCCCTTCCATGCTAAGTCATCCCTTTTTGTCAAGAGATGTTGATTGTCTCAGAACCAGGGGTCCGCCACTGTTTAAGTTTTGAGCCTTGTCGTTATGTCGCTTGCAAGTTGGCCCTGCTGGTCGCGCCGTTGCCGTCTGGTGACCACCTGACCCACGACTTGGGCAGAGGGGATGATTGCGTTCACTACCTGCTCCCACTCACTGTTATATTGGGGCATCCGGGAGAGTGCATCGGCCAAAAAATTTCTTCCCCCTGAGATGTGCTTAAGCTCGAAGTTGAAACGATTGAAGTATTGCGCCCAGCGGACTTGCCTGGGCAACATCCTCCATGGGGTTCTAAGGGCCTCCAGATTCTTGTGATCAGTCCAAACTTCGAACGGTCTCTGGCCTCCCTCTAGTAGGTGTCACCAGGTCAGCAGCATCCATCTCACTGCGAACGCTTCCTTCTCCCACACCACCCATCACCTCTCTGTGTCGGTGAGCTTTCGGGAGGTGTAGGCACAAGGTTGTAGGCTCCCTTGGCCGTTCTTTTGGAGCAGCACGGCCCCTACTGCCACATCACTGGCATCTGCTTGGATGACGAAGGGTTGTTCGGGGTGAGGATGCTTTAAGACAGGTTCTTTTGCAAACATCTCTTTCAGTGCTTCGAATGCCCACTGGCAGGTCAGGTCCCACTGTAGGGGTTGTCCCAAACGGGGCTTCGTTGTGGGACTCCCTGTCTTTAGGAGGTCCATCAGAGGTTTGGCAATTCTTGCAAACGAGGGGATGAATTGTCTGTAGAATTTCGCGAACCCTAAGAAGCTTTGCAGTTGTCTGCGGTTGCGCGGGGGTTGCCATTGTAGAACTGATTGTACTTTGGCTGGATCCATCTCTACCCTCTCGTTTGATATTCGGTAACCTAAGTAGTCTAGGCGTGATTGGTGGAACTCACATTTTGACAGTTTGACATACAGGTTCGCCCTCAGCAGTTTCTCCAATACTTGGCGGATGAGGGGTAAGTGTTCATCTAAGGTTTCCATGTAAATGAGAATATTTTTCAGGTAGACAAGAACCCCTTTGTAGAGGTGGTCATGTAGGACTTCATTTATCAGCTGCATGAACACCGCCGGGGCTCCCTGCAGTCCAAAAGGCATCACCTTAAATTGGAAACTCGCTAGGGGTCAGTTGAATGCTGTTTTCCACTCATCTCCTTCCCTGATGCGTATTCAGTAGTAGGCTTCTCGGAGGTCTAGTTTGGTGAAAACTTTTCCTTTGGCCAGGTGGGCTAGCATGTCCTTCATGAGGGGAAGGGGATATAAGTTGTGTATGCAGACAGCATTGATACCTCTAAAATGAACCACCAGACGCATAGAGCTGTCTTTCTTCTCTTTAAGAAGGACCGGTGCCGCGACCCGTGGTTTTGCTGGCTCAATGAAACCCCTTTGTAGGTTCTTGTCTATGTAGTTCCGCATTTCTTGCATTTCGTGGGGCGTCATGGCATATAGTTTAGGCTTAGGTAATTTTGCTCCAGGGATGATCTCAATGGTGCAATTGGCCTCGCAGTGGGGGGGGGTAGAACATCACACTCGGCCTCGCTAAACACCTCCGCAAGGTCTTGGTACTCTTCGAGGATCTGTTCTGTGTTGTGGAAGCTATCGGATGCGGCTGCCAGTTGCTCTCTTGTACCCTCAGGGAGGGGCCCTTGCATTGGCGGCATCGTCCTTTGCTGGGGTGGGGAGGTTTGGGGCCCCTGCATGGTGGGCATCTCCCCTGGTTGGAGCAGGAGGGGTTGGGGGCCCTTTGCAATCCTCAGACTGCGGGTTCCCCCTTGCCACCAGATGATTTGGCCCCATTTGTCTAGCCACGAGAGTCCAAGTATGACCGGGTCGGTCATTTTGGGGGCTATTATGAACCGAACCATTTCCCAGTGGTCTGCTAGCTCCAGCCTCACTGGCTCGGTCAAGTGTGTGGCGTAAGCTCCCCCCACTAGGGATCCATCCACTTGTTCAAATCGTATTGGGTGGTTGAGCTTTTTTGCACAGATTCCCAACTTTAGGACTGTGGGTAAGTTAATCAGGCTTCTTGTACAGCCTGAATTTATTAGGGCTTGGAAAGTCCCTTGGGTCCCTGTCTTAGGGGCTGTTAGGCATATGGGGAAAAGAAAGGGGTGGATGGGTCCACTCACCATTGGGTCGTCTTCACCCTTGTCGTCGCTGTCATATGACTCAGGGGATTGATTTCCCTCATCTGGGGCCCCTCTTGCTTCAGTCAGGTGGGCGAAGACCTCTGGGCCCTGGGGGGCTTTCTGTGGCGCATTGGTGGCGTGTTTGGGTCCTCGTTCCGGTCGTGCCCTGGGCGGTGGGTCTGGCCTCGGTCTCGGGGTTCCACACACTGCTGCCAGATGACCCATCCCTCCGCACCTGTAGCACCTCAGCAGGCTCCGTGGGATGACTGTTCTCTGGGTGGGCTGTGGTGCTGCAGTTCCTCGTCTGCCGGGTGGCCCCTGGTCAGGTTGGCCCCTCTCCCTGCTATCTGGCTGCTTCGACATGTTGTTGGCTCGCAGTCCCCTATTGACTTTCATCACTACTTGGAACCATTCAGAGAGTCGGTTAGGGATGTCTCGATAAGCGGTCACTTGGGCAATTCGCTTATCTAGGCTCGTTCTAAATAAATACACCAGTAGTCGCTCTGGCAAGGGAGGTAGGGTCCCAATGACTCTCTTGAACTCACGGATATGTTCCCTGATAGGCTTCCCCTTCTGCATTAGGTTCCTGAGTTCGTCTTCCACAAAGGGGTCCTCTTCTGCCTCTTCGAACCGGGTTCGTAATAGCTGTAAGAACCCATCTGCATCTTGCAGTTGGGGGGCCCTGTTCTTGTAGAGGGCTGCTGACCATCTTCTTGCTTCTCCCTCCAACCCCTCTGAAATGGCACTGACTAGGGCTTTGGGAAATGGATAGAGGTGCCCGTAACGTTCGATGTAGATCTCAGCTGTGTCGAGGAATTGTGCCAGCTGGTTTGGGTCGCCATCGAACTTCCCTCTGAAGCGGCGTGGGTCCTCCCTCGCTGCTCTATCCTCCCAGTGCGGGGCTCTGTAAACCTGCTCTTGGTGCCACTGATCCTCTTCTTCTCCTCTCGTTCTAGGGTAGGGAGGTGGTGTCCTGTCCCGACGGCTCTGCTTGCTGTGCAAGGGAGGAACCCATGGATGCGGTTTTGGGTTTTCTCTCCTTCTGCCATGGGGGGGGGAAGGGCTGTGCCTCCGCCTAGGGCGTCTAAGTTTGGCAAGCTTGACTAGTCCCCCCCTCTCCTTGGGCCTGCATGATGGCTCCTCCTCCAGAAGGGTGGCACGATCAAATTCCTCCTTCAATTCATCTATGGGGCGGTCGAGGGGTTTCCCTGAAGCTTTCTGGTGCCTGGCCTGCTGCCAGTCCAATAGCCAGTCCACCCTCCCCAGCTCACTTAGGGGCTTCCCCTTTCCCTGAACGTTCGGGAAGGGAAATTCAGCCTCTGCAGATTTTGGCAGGAGCCCCGAATACTCATCTCTTTTTTTCTTGGCTTGCGTCACGGTCGTCCGACCTTGGCTGTCTTGCAGCTTCGTTGGGGGAGGGAGAAGGTGAGGCCCCAAGTTATCCAAGCTGGCTGGAGTCAAGACTGGCTCTTTTCGGGAGGCTTCCGGTTCCGGATGGCAACGGACGCTGCCTGGGTGAGCTCTTGCCCCAGTGTCTGAACCCACCGCTTGGAGGCCCCTCGGGGCCGGGTGCCCTGGTTTTGGGGTATCCGCCATTAAGGGTGGCTCGCCAGGGGTCCCCTGCCTCAATTCCAGGGGCTGGGCGGCCAATGCTGGCGCGCCCGAGGCTCCGGCGAGTGGGGGCGGCGCACAGCGGCCATTCTCAAGGCCGCTGACCGCGCCATTGCGCCTGTAGGACCCGGTGTATATTGAAATTAAGGCAGCACGTAAAGAGGCGATCGGAAGAGGAAGGGATGCAGGCCAGAGAATAAGCAGAAAAGGAGAGACCTTGATTGGCGAAGCGACGAGGTGTCCTGTGAGTGAGAGGGGGAGGCGAAGTTTTTCTCCCCCCCCCTTGTAGCTGGGAAGGGTGCCGTGGCTGAGAGGAAAGAGGAGGAAAAAAGAAGGAGACCTCTTACCTTGCTGATTTTTTGTGGAGAATGGTGGAGGCGGAATTCAAGAAGGGAGGCTGGAGGCCTCTCTCTTTGCTGGAGAGTTATGGCCGGGGCCTGATTTCCTGCTTCTTTGTACACAATTGATGACATCACCCACCTCTGGTTTCCTGTTTGACCTACTCTACGAGCCGGACTCGTTGCTTCTGTGAGCGCCCTCTGGTGGATTGTGAGGAAACAGTGCTGACTTTTAAGAAAATCTTTTCTTCTCTGGATGCTTGTGCCTACCTGAGGACCTCTCATTCTTTATCATTGCAAGATGGCCTAAAGGACAAAGACCAGCTGCAGGTGACATGGAAAAAATTCTGGAGAAATTGGCAAAATTGGATGAGAAACTTGTGAAACTTGATAAACTTGACCTGCAAAAAGGGCAACTGGAAATAAAATCTGAAATGGTAGTTATGAAAAAAGATTTAACTGCTGTTCAACAGGTGGCAGAGGAGAAAAAGGTGGGAGGTTTGGAGGGGGAGGTGCGGGCAATCCAGAAGAGGGAAGAAATGAGAGGAAATGTAATCTTAACTTCGCAGCTGGATAGAATGTCTTATTTTCTCAGGTTTCAAAATGTGGAAGAGGTGGACCAGGAAGATTTGCGAGAAGTGATGGCTAAATTGTTGGGCGAATTTACTGAAAGAGGTTTGGACTTTATGAGATGGGATATGGATCTAGTTTATAGAGTAAACTCACAATATGCAATTTTACACAGTGTCCCAAGAGAGGTCCACATTAAATTCGTGAGAAGGGTAACGAGAGATGAAATACTGAGAAATCAAAGATCGGGGGTGCTGATATACAGGGGCAAGGAGGTCACCATTCTTTTTTTTTTTTAAAAAGTTTTTATTGGTTAAAAATATACAATATTATAGTTTACAATATGTTGAATTTTCAATATCTTTATATAAAGATATTTCTTTTTCTCTCTTCTTTTATCGTATTTTGTATAATATTTTTTTGTTTATATAATTTTTATATAACCTGGTTGTTTGTTTTGACTTAAGATAATAATGTCTGTTGTGTGAGAACTTAAAAAAGAAAATAATAAAGGAGGTCACCATTCTGAAGCAGATCCCTAGACAGGTACGAGAATTAAGAAGAAATTATTATTTTTTATCAAATAAACTGTATCTTAAGGGAATTGGCTTCAGGTGGTTGATGCCGGAAGGTTTGATGATTTTCTGGGAGGGCAGTAGGAAGAAAATTAATAGTGTGGTGGAGGCTAAGGCCTATTTGGAGCAACATAAGACCCTCCTAGAGGGGGAAGATACAGGAACCGAGGAAGGGGAGGTACCAGATGATCAAGGAACGGGGGCGGGTGAGGCCGTGGCGGTCCGGGAGGAGGGGGGTGCTAAGGCCAGAACCTTGAGACCTAGAATTAAGAAATGACGAAGTGGGAGGAATCTATTATCTTGTGCCTTTTATGACATCTCTAATTTTTGTAAACTTTGATATTACTCTGGATACCGAACTGATATTTTTGTATAAATCTGGTTGTTAAATTTGAAATTCTAATAAGGGAAGATCTGCTGTATGTGAAAAAAAAAAGAAAATATATATATCTTTGTAAAAGGATAGCGAAAATTCCACATATTGTAAGCGATAATATTGTTTATTTTTAACCAATAAAAACTTTTATAATAAAAAAAAAAGACTGGCTCTTTTCCAGTTGCTTGAAGTAAACTCTCCTGGGACAAATTACTTTCTGCCATGGCGTCCGGACTGCTCCTCCATTCACTCCACACGTCAGGGAGGGAACTGGAGGCTTGGAGGTCAGCCAGCCTGGGTTGGAAAGGAGTTTCGGCTGTCTGTCAGGTTCCGATGTTATCTCAAATAAATTTCATTCTCAAACACAAAGTCTTTGATGAAATCAAAGAGCCTTGGATAGTACAGTGGTACTGCTACAAATCACAGGAATTTCCCCCCTCCCTCCATCACCTAGGTGACGTTATCTGCCGAGGAGAGAAGAAACTGGGTGAAAAGCCAAGCTGCTAGAATTCAAACTGCTACTTCTAAATTTTTTTTCTTTCATGTCAGCGATGGAGCAAGAATGATTTAGAGTGCTGACACGTGCACTAGGAACAGGCTCCTCCTGTTCCTCTGCCTCTCTGCCAGATGGCCCTGGCCCCATCTCTGCCTCCGACGCAGAGCCCTCATCTGGGCCTTCCCCAGCCTCCAGGACTGGCCCATGTTCTTCCTCAGCCTCCTCACTGTCAGCTCCACAGGCTGCTGGTGGACCACAACAGAATAAGCCTAAAAATGCTGCAGTATTTGAGAAATAGAGGAGGCTTTGGGCTACCTAATTGGGAATTGTATTATCAGGCTGCGGTACTCACATGGGTGAAAGAATGGATTGTATGGAGGCATACAAGACTATTGACTTTGAAGGGGCATGATTTGCAATTGGGCTGGCATGCCTTCTTGTGGTATGGGAAAAATAAAATACATGGTTACTTTCAAAGACATTACATTAGGAATGCATTATTGTGAGTGTGGGAGAAATTTAGAGAACAAGATTACTTGAGGATACCAGTTTGGCTTTCAGCAATGGAAGCAGGGGTGGGTTTCAAAACCCGTTGCTACTGGTGCACTCGTGGATGTGTGCAGGTGCATGTGTGCAACGCTTCTGTGCATGTGCAGAAGCATCCAGGTGGGTGGGTGGAGCCTCCTGGCGCCGCCGCTACCGGTTTGCCCAATCCAGAGCAAATCGATAGCAACCCACCACTGAATGGAAGCACTGATTCACTCAAATGTTATTAAGATGGAAAATATTGCTAGATACAAAGATATTTTGAATGAAAAGGGGGAACTCAAAACTAAACAAGAATTGAGCGATCAAGGGATTGATATGGCATGATACTCACAAGTGCAGATACATTCCAGATATGAGAAAGTTGTTAAAGTATATGGTTTTTATAAAGAACTAACAGAATTATACAAGATATTAACAGGGACAGAAGAAAAATTGATAAAGAAAACGTACAGCTACCTATTAGGCATTAAATTGGAAGATGAACAAGTGAAGGAGACAATGATACTATGGGCAAAAAACTTTGGTTATACAATAGTTAGATAAATGGGAGAAACTGTGGGACAGGAACTATATATTAACAATGTCAACTGCATACAAAGAAAATTTGTATAAGATGTTTTATAAATGGCATTTTGCACCAGCAAGGTTGGCAAAGATGTTTAAAGATAAGTCGGCTAAATGCTGGAAGTGCCACCAGATACCTGGGTCATATTATCATATGTGGTGGACATGCTCAAAGGCAAAAAAATATTGGACAAAAATACATACGTGGCTGGAAAAAATGATAAAGCAGCATATTGATTTAAAGCCAGAAATATTCTTGTTGGGGATTTTACCCAAAAAATATAGTAAGGGGAATGCATATTTAATTATTCATATATTAATTGCAACTAGAATTGTATTTGCACAAAATTGGAAAAGTGAAGAGATCCCCACAGAAGAGAATGTGATTAGGAAAATATTAGAATGTGCAGAAATTAATAGATTAATGCTTGCAATTAAGGAGAAAGAACAAACTGAATATTATATGACATGGGACTTATTTTATCAATGGTTAGATAACAAAAATGTAAGTTAGAAACGGAAACAAAAGAAAAAGATCAGTGAAATACAGAAGATACGTTAAGAGAGAGAAGCAAATATGATTATTATGTTTAATATTATCATTTTAATATTATAGAATTAATGCTAATGTAATGAATATTGTTGTAAATTTTGATTATCATTTTACAAAGATATTTGTACTCGGATGACACACTGTTTAATTGAAGATGGAATTATTATATTAAAAAATAAAAAATTGATTAAAAAAAGCACAAAGTCCAGAAGCAGTCTCCATGTAGCAACAAAAGTACTTATATTCTTTTCTTTAATCAAAACAGTCAATTTAGCCATCTCTGCCAACTCCATCAGCTTCTGTAGCCATTCGTCCATGGTGGGAATTGAAATGTCCTTCCATTTTTGTTCATACGGTAGTCTTGCGGCCGTCAACATATATAAGATCAAAGTTCCAATTTTTTTCCCCAAATCTTTTTCCATTAAACCCAAAAGAAATGTTTCTGGTCTCATCTTTATCCTCGTTTTAAGAATTTTCTGTATTAAAATATGAATCTCACTCCAAAATTTCTTTGCTTTATCACATGTCCACCATAATTTATTTATTTATTTTATTTATTTTATTAGATTTATATACCACCCTTCTCCCCGAGGGGACTCAGGGCGGTGAACAGCCATAAATAAAAAACATATATACAAAATTTAAAAGCCAAATAAAACCGAATTAAACATTGACCCCAATATTTAAAATCCCAAATTAAAAATATTAAAACCCCAAATTAAAATATTTACAATTTAAAATTTCTAAATTATTTTACAAAAGAAGGGGAAAAGGGAAGAATTAGGCCAGGCCCGCCTGGTGGAACAGGAAAGTTTTTAACTCACGGAGGAAGGCACGAAGATCCGGGATCCTCCATAACTCTGGGGGGAGCTCGTTCCAGATAGTGGGTGCCCCCACAGAGAAGGCTCTCCCCCTGGGGGCCGCCAGCCGACATTGTTTGGCCGACGGCACCCGGAGGAGCCCCTCTCTATGGGAACGTACCGGTCGGTGGGAGGCTATTGGTGGTAGTAGGCGGTCCCGTAAGTACCCGGGTCCTAAGCCGTGGAGCGCTTTAAAGGTGGTAACCAACACCTTGAAGCGCACCCGGAAGACCACCGGGAGCCAGTGCAGCTCGCGCAGGAGAGGAATAACATGAGAGCGCCACGTCGCTCCCATCACCACCTGCGCGGCCGCACTCTGCACCAGTTGGAGCCTCCGGGTGCTCCTCAAGGGGAGCCCCATGTAGAGAGCATTACAATAGTCCAGGCGAGAGGTGACGAGGGCGTGAGTGACTGTGTGTAACGAGTCCCGATCCAGAAAGGGACGCAACTGGCGAATCAGGCGAACCTGATGAAAAATCCTCCCGGTCACGGCCGTCAAATGCTCCTCTAAAGACAGCCGTGAATCCAGGAGGACGCCCAAGTTGCGCGCCCTCTCTGCCGGGGCCAATGATTCACCCCCGATAGTCAGCGATGGTACCAGCTGACTATATCGGGACGTCGGGAACCACAGCCACTCGGTCTTGGATGGATTGAGTCTGAGCCTGTTCCTCCCCATCCAGATCCGCACGGCCTCCAGACACCGGGACATCACTTCAAGGGCATCGTTGGGGTGGTCTGGGCTGTACATCTGGAGATGTACAGCTGGGTGTCGTCAGCGTACTGATGATATCTCACCCCAAAACCACGGATGATCTCGCCCAGCGGCTTCACATAAATGTTGAACAGGAGGGGCGAGAGGACCGACCCCTGTGGCACCCCACATATGAGGGGTCTCGGAGTCGACCTCTGCCCCCCTGTCAACACCGACTGCGACCGGTCGGAGAGAAAGGAGGAGAACCACTGTAACACAGTGCCTCCCACCCCTAGCTCCTCCAACCGGTGCAGCATGATACCATGGTCGATGGTATCAAAAGCCGCTAAGAGATCTAACGGGACCAGGACAGAGGAACAACCCCTGTCCCGAGCCCTCCAGAGATCATCAACCAACGCGACCAATGCTGTTTCCGTGCTGTACCCGGGTCTGAAACCTGACTGGAACGGATCCAGATACGTCATTTCATCCAGGTACCGGGGAAGCTGTTGCGCAACCACACTCTCAACAACCTTCGCCAAAAAGCGAAGGTTGGAGACCGGACGATAATTTACCAATGTTGCTGGGTCCAGGGAAGGCTTCTTGAGGAGAGGCCTCACCACCGCCTCTTTCAAGGCGGCGGGAAAGTCACCCTCACCCAACGAAGCATTTATAATCCCCTGGAGCCAGCCACGTGTCACCTCCCGGGAAGCCAGTACTAGCCAGGAGGGGCACGGGTCCAATAAACAAGTGGTCGCGTTCAGCCTGCCCTCCCCCCGGGACTACCCAGTCGGAGTCCAGATCTTCCCGAATCTGAGTGATTTTATCATGCAGATACTGAACAAAATCCTCAGCTCTACCCTCCAAGGGGTCCTCCCGCGCTTCCTGATGAAGTAGGGAGCGGGTCACCCTGAAGAGGGCAGCTGGGCGATTATCTGATGATGCAATAAGAGCAGCAAAATAGTTACATTTAGCTGCTTTTATCGCCACTAAGTAATTCCTAATATGGGATCTCACTAGTGTCCGGTCAGATTCAGAATGACTGGCTCTCCAACTACTCTCTAGGCGTCTTTTCTGGCGCTTCAACTTCCTCAACTCCTCGGAAAACCAAGGAGCCAATTGAGATCGGCGCCGGGTCAGAGGCCGCAAAGGCACGACCCGATCCAGAGCACCCGCAGCCGCCCTATCCCAGGCGGCCACTATGTCTCCGGTCGAGGCGTGTGCCAGAGCCTCAGGAAATGGCCCAAGCTCCATCTGGAACCTATCAGGTTCCATCAGGCGCCTGGGGCGGAACGAACTAACAGGCTCCGCCTCCCTGCGGCGGGGTGCAGTGGTTTGAAAGTCAAGACGAAGGAGAGAGTGATCTGACCATGACAAGGGCTCGATGACTAAGTCCCCTATCTCAAGATCACTCAACCACTGTCCAGAGACAAAAATCAAATCCAGTGTGTTTCCCCCCGTGTGGGTAGGGCCATGAATTAACTGGGTCAGGTCCATAGCTGTCATGGAAGCCATGAACTCCCGAGCCACCTCCGACGTCTCACCCACAGATGGAAGGTTGAAATCCCCCATGACCATAAGTCTAGGGGTTTCAACTGCCACCGCGGCGATAACGTCGAGGAGCTCGGGCAGGGCTGCTGCCACGTGGCAGGGAGCCAGGTACGTGACCAGCAAACCCATCTGAACCCCATGACCCCACTTCACAAGGAGGGACTCACAGCCGGCCATCTGAGGAACTAAAATAAATGATAAAAGGTCCCTTCTTTACTTTTACATAGCTGAATAGAAGTTAAAGAAGTCTGCTGCTGAACAAGATATTGAATACTGTAGTTCAGTCAATTTGACAGTGCCACCCACTGTCAACTCATGAAGCATTCCTGACCTGCTCTCAAGTTGCCATAGGCAGGGGGGTGGGAAAACTGAGCCTCGCAGCTGCATGGAGGAACTTGCATTTCAGTCAAAACAAAGCACATCTCAGCAGCAACGTCAAGATCATCTCCAGGAGGACCCACAGTGGCCAGAGGGAGTGATTTCTACAACCTGAGAAATTGCTTTGTTGGGGAATGTGACTGATGACACACCTTGGGGGGAGGGGGAAACAGGGTTTGAGCCAAGGCGCGAATTAAGTGAAGTCAGAGTTGGCTTCACTTGGTTCGTGCTGACATGAAGCTCCTAATAAATAACTGGATTTCTTTTGAAGCTTGGCTTGAGGCTCATGATTTAATTAGGGCATCAGTCAAAACCCTGACAGTCACTCTGATTCTTGGGTCTCATCATTGCCTCCATAAAGCTGTCAAGTCACATAATAGCAGTGTCAGAAGAAATCATCATATGCAAAATCCAATTGTTATAGAGGTAGTCCGTGACTTACAGTCACAATTGAGCCCAAAATTTCTGTTGTTAAGTGAGACATTTGTTAAATGAATTTTCCCCCATTTTACGACCTTTCTTGCCAGTTATTAAGTGAATCACTGCAGTTAATAATAGTAACCCAGTTGTTGAGTGAATCTGGCTTCTCCATTGACTTTGTTTGTCAGAAGGTCGCAAAAGGGGATCATTGACTTTGGGACACAGCAACGGTCATAAATATGAACCAGTTGCCAAGCATCTGAATTTTGATCACATGATCATGGGGATACTGCAAAGGTCATAACTTTGAAAACCGGTCATAAGTCACATTTTTCAGTGCCACTGTAACTTTGAATGGTCACTAAATGAACTGTTGTAAGTTGAGGACTACCTGTATCCTAAAGCTTTTGGCCAGGAATACACCAGGCTCCAAAGCCTAAAGGAAGATCCTTGAGCCTCTTTATGCTTCAAAGCTGAATTATACTTTTCTAATTTGAAAGGGGATTATTAACTATATGGGGAGTAATGTTAAAGTCATCTGTACATGAGATGTTAAAATGTAAAGTTCAGTGAGCAAGAGTATTTTGCTATGATAACTTTGAGGTTTGTGTTTTAATATATCATTAAAATCTATTTCAGATTTTATCTTGAAAGTTTGGAAATACGATTTGTTATCTCTGATAAATCAAGAATGAAAAGTTCAATTTCCAGTGTTCCACATTGATGTCCACTGCAATCCCATAACCTGCAAATGTCAGTGAAAGAGTTGCACACTTCACAGGTACCAACACCCTGCACCGAGACTGGGGGAAAAATGGGGGGAAAAAACGCAGATACTCTCTGACACACATGCATAAACAGGTGTGGCATGTACATGCTTATTGATTTTATGTACTGTATTGTTATGGAATGATGGGACCAAACAACATTCCGGGTCAGCCAGAGACAGATTTATTATTGTGCAAGGTTCAGAGCAGATTCATACCTGAAAGTCTGAACAACCAAGAGCTTTGACACAACTGCTTATATATGTTTTCAAGACAAAGGAGTTGGTGATCTAATACATTTTCCATATATGGTAAAATTACATTTGGTATCAAATACATGAGTGTTATGGAATGAAGAGATTGAGAGTCATCCCAAAGGGCAAACAGAATCAGATTTTATTATTGCAATAAGGTTCAGAGTCCGATTCATACCTGGAAGTCTGAACAAAATTATGGGTCGGGGACCCTGGTCTTTATACAGTTTCAAACAAAGGATTCTGTGAACTCAGCAGTTTTCATTTAGAAACATTTGTTACATTAAAGAGACATTTCCTAATTACAAAAGTTCTTACATGTCTTGCCAAACAAATATAACTTTTCTGAAAATTATCTTTGGTGATAGAGACTCACTGTCTCATTTTGGTATCCTTGAGATTTGTAACTTTCAAACAGTATGTCACCCAAGATATGGGTCTTTCTGAAAGCGAGGGGTCCTCCCTTACAGAATGTTGCTTATACAGAGGAGTTTGGCTGGCTTTTGTATTTTTACACTGGATACATTTGGAAATGAATACTAGAAAGATGTCCAGTGGTCATTTAGTAGGTCCCGCATTCATCATCATCATTATTATTAGAGAGGGTCCTTCAGTGGTCATCTAGCTGGACCCACATTTCCTACTTTATGAGCTCATACATTTATTCCATATATGGCTAACATACATTTATTATAAAATAACGGACACTTCCTCATTACTAAACCATTAGCTTCTAGTTTATAAGATTATTTTCAGCTAGACCACTTTCCCAAGTTCTGTAAGTACTAATGGAGTTTTTACTGCTGTCCGTAGGTGATAATTAACTCTTTGCCCCATACATGTCTTTGTGTGGATGACAGTGATGCTTTTCAGACATTCTCTATGTGGCTGTCCTTCCGTGACAGCTAGGACTCATCAGAAGATATATTACCAATAATGGGGTTTAACTGCCTTTAATATACTTTCCAGCAAACACGTTTCTCTCAAACCAGCACATTTTCTTTCTTACAATACTGTGAATAAAGAGGGTCCTTCAGTGGTCATCTAGCTGAACCCGCATTATTTACATTAGTATAGCTTAGGGTCTCATGCAATGTGTCTCACACAATTTGCACTCCATTAAATAAAATGTAGATGTTCTCTTTATCTCTTTTGGCATATAGGCCTCAAAGGGCCATTAGGCTACTTCTGCTGACTGCCGGCTGCCTGCAATTTGGCAGTTCAAATCTCACCAGGCTCAAAGTTGACTCAGCCTTCCCTTCTTCCAAGGTGGGTAAAATGAGGACCCAAACTGTTGGGGGCAATATGCTTACTCTGTAAACCGCTTAGAGAGAGCTGTAAAACACTACAAAGTGGTATATAAGTCTAAGTGCTATTGCTATTACAGCCTTCAGCTAGAGAAAGATTGTATGCCCTTTCTTTAAACTAGCTTCCCCAACCTGATTAGCTCTAAATGGATTGGGACTGCAGTTCCCAATATTTTCACTTAGCGTAGATGATAGCTGAAAGTCTGGAAGCTATATTTTCATCTGGAGAGTGCTATGCTTAGGGAAAGTGATTTAGCATTTTCTCAATTAGCCAGTCCAAAACCATTCCATGTCTCTACATATCTAATACTCTCAGTTTTTAGCTTCTGTGAAAACCTTCTCATTCATTCTAAGTGGCTAGAGAGCTAAAACAATTCTGAAAGATCCAGTCCTTGCTGGATCACTAAATAGCTGCTGCAGCAAAAAGAAGGATTTATACTCTTCATCAGGGATATATAGATTGGATATTATAACAAATCACAACATTATCAGAACCAGAAGGTTCCTTTATTTACTGCCACTGAGTTTTTCTATACTGTATGAGTAATTACATCTTATTCTAATGCAGAGTTCCTGATATGCTTATAGTGATGTGAATAAAGCAGGAATTATAAGAAATAAGAAATAAGGTAGAAATCATACAAAGTCAAATACATAAAGTCAGATACATGAACTCTAAAAGACCCTCTCTATTCACATTATTATAAAAGAGAAACATGCTGGTTGAAAAGTATATTAAAGGCAGCTGAACCCCATTGGTAGTAATATATCTTCTAATGAGGCTTAGCTGTCACCCATCAGGAAAACTAAGAGTAGTGTTCTGGTAGATGACCGACTCTGATAATGGGAAGAAGCTAAGCAATTACATTATAGAGTTCTTCATAGTTACCTAACCTATGACCCTGTGTCAAACACACTGATTCTACACAGAACCAAAACTACAGAAATACAGCCACATGGAAGGGAAATGCATATGAAACAAAGTTACATATACTTAAGATAGAGCCATAAATTTCTGCATTTGACCATTACAGCTTTTAAAGGAAAGTTGTAAACTATGAAGTGATGGGTTAGCAAAGTTATTATCTAACATATATGGTTTTATAATTAGTAAAGTGTAATGTATGGTGAAGTATATTGTATGTAATGATTTTATAATTAGTAAAGTATAATGTATGGTTTTATAATTAGTAAAGTATATTGTATGTAATGGTTTTATAATAAGTAAAGTAAAATGGAAGCATAACATGATTATAATGTAACGGAACTATGTGACCATATATGGAGAATGAATGAGCTCATTGAATCCTGTGTCTTAGAAATGTATAAAAACAAGGAAATCATAATCATTCTTGGTTCAGATTTGCTGGAACCAAAATTGCACTGAACCTTTGCGCAAATAAATGTATCTGTCTGACCCAGGAAGGTTTTTCAGTCTTTCCTTTCTATAACATTAGCATGAATGTCATTTATGTACATGTATACAGCTGAATATACAGTATATACACGTTGGCTTTCCCTCCCACCCTGAAAGGAGTTTCAAGCAAAAGAAAGTGGGGGGGGGGGAGAATCCGGGAGTGGGAAGGGATTGGGAAGAATGAGAAAGAGGAGGGCTTCCCAGATCAGGGAAGACTCAGAGTCCGGAATCCAGAGCACGCCTTTCCCCTTTTCTCTTGCTGCGCTTTTATTTCCAAAGGCTCCCCCTTCCCCCGCCCCTTCCAGTCCACTCTCTTTCCCTAAAAACGGAGCTCTTGGTCCGAAGCGGGCGGTGTGTAATGAAAGCAAGATTTAAAGGAAACAAAGTTGAGCTAGTTTGTAAGGAAAACAAGTACTGTCAAGGTTCAGTGCAAGCCATACTAGCATTCCAAACTAATGAGTCTTAATGTCTGGTTAAAATGGGTAGTACTTCCATTTAAAGAAGAAAAGCATAGTTCAGACTATTGCTATGATTTTTTGCTCCTATATTCTGTTGTTTAGGTATAAATTTTGTTAATGTAGAAATTTTACTTACAGCCTATTAAACAACAGAACTAGCTGTCTGCCTGCAATCATGTGTCTTACTGCCAAGTAAACATGCATAGGCTTTACATAGTTGAGAGATCGGGTATCGATTAGTATGAGGTGTATTATAGAGAGAAATGAGAACTTCTGTAACAACAGATACTTTGTGCCCAGACCAGGGGTGTGTGTGTGTGTGTGTGTGTGTGAGAGAGAGAGAGAGAGAGAGAGAGAGATGGACAGACAGACAGAGAGAAAGAGAAAGAAAGAAAGAGAGAAAGAAAGAGAGAGAGAGAGAGAAGAGAAAGAAAGAGGAAGGAAGGAAGGGAGAGAGAGAAAAGAAACCAACTCTGTGCTATTATTTTTAATTGTTCCATTATTTATCATGTGTTAATATTTTACACTGTCCCTACACCTAGAGTGATTTTACTGCCTTTCTTTTGCCCAGGGCTACCACATATTTCAAACATCAGCCATAATACTTGTTAGGATTCTATATGGTGTATATAATGTTAGAACCAGTTGTCCAGGCAATATATGTATACTGTAACTTTAAGCTGTAAATGTTACGTTCTTGCTGAGTCATGCTGTAATTGGATAATGACTAGTTGGGAGTATATTTAAACAAAGTATTGTAACCTGGTCAGTCACTGCTATGAACTGCTATTGTGATGGAACTGTTCTCGTGAAGAAACTGCTATTGTGAAGGAGTTGCTATCTGTTGATGGATCTGCTACCATCGTGGTTTGCTAACTAGAGTGAGTTGTTTGGACTGATTTACTGGACTGATTTATTGGTGAAGACTTGGGATTTGTTTATGACTACGCTACTGCTTTTTCCTATGATAAAGTAAACTTTTGCTAAACCAGTTTTCTTATTCATTGCTCTCAGCAACGTTTCCTTGTGCAGTTACTCTGCTGGTTGGTAACACAACATCAATATCCTTAACAATACTAATTACTGTTTTGAACAATATGCATGAATGGCTATTTTATATGTGAAATTATGACTGAAATATTTCTGCACCTATATTGGTTCTCACTGTCAGGAAGTTTCTCCTTAGTTTTAGGTTGCTTCTCTCTTTGTTCAGTTTCCATCCATTGCTTCTTGTTTTGCCTTCTGGTACTTTGGAAAATACATTGACCCCCACTTCTTTCTGGCAGCCCCTTAAAAACCTGTTGCCTATCACACTCTTGGGCAAAGCATGTGAGCCATTTCCTCCTTTCAGTGGTCCATGAAAGTACATCTATAGTATGTAGATAATAAAGTTGAAAAAAGATGAAGAACATTTTTACAGAACTATAGATACGTTGAGGCTGGGTGTGACAAGGAATGGCTGGGAAGGGAGGGGCCAGGTGAGGCACCCCTTGACGTGAGTGACAGAGTTGGCCACGCCCACCCAGTCACATGACCATCAAGCCACGCCCACCGTCGCATGACCAAGCCACGCTCACAGAACGGGTAGTAAAAAATTTTAGAACCCATCCCTGGTTTCCTTCCTATCTCCTGTAAGGCTTCTAGTAGATTGTCTTTAGCTCTGATATATTTGTTCAAGTGGTTAGCATTGTTATAGTCTCAGTCTGGGCGATTTAGCAGCCAGGCAACTCTAACAGGGGCTACCTGCCCCGAGGTTATTATCACGGGTCGCCTGGCTACCTCTTCTGTTTCTTCAAAAAGTTTCATCAACTCATCTTTAGTTAAAAAAATATGTAATAGCTGGGTCATGTCTCCCCATGACGGATTATGGCTGTCTACAATCAACTTTATGGTCATTATAACTATCTGCGGGTCTGATCGGAAGGAGGGAGTATTCTTCTTCCAGATGACTAGATTAGACAGGGAGAAGGGAGTATGGGTTAAGGCGTACTCAAGCTGTCCCTTTGTCACCCAGCTGTTTTGTGTCTGACCCATTGTGACCAGGGGTGGGTTCTACTTACCTTTACTACCGGTTCGCATCATGCCCGCACGCTCTTCTGTGCATGCGCAGATCACTTCTGATGATGTCTGGGTCAGTGGGTGGAGCCTCCCGCCAGTTTTACTACTGGTTCTTGCGAACCGGTCCGAAATGGGGGCAACCCACCACTGATCGCGACCCTATGGACAACATTCCTCCAGGCCTTCCTGTCCTCTACCATCCCCCGGAGTCCATTTAAGCTCAGACCGACTGCTTCAGTGACTCCATCCAGCCACCTTGTTCTCTGTCGTCCCCTTCTTCTTTTGCCCTCAATCTTTCCCAGCATTAAGCTCTTCTCCAGTGAGTCCTTCCTTCTCATTAGGTGGCCAAAATATTTGAGTTTCATCTTCAGGATCTGGCCTTCTAAAGAGCAGTCAGGGTTGATCTCTAGGACTGACCGGTTTGATCGCCTTGCAGTCCAAGGGACTCGCAAGAGTCTTCTCCAGCACCAGAGTTCAAAGGCCTCAATTCTTTGGCGCTCGGCCTTTCTTATGGTCCAACTTTCACAGCCATATATTGCAACTGGGAAAACCATAGCCTTGACTATACGCACTTTTGTTGGCAGGGTGATGTCTCTGCTTTTTAGTAAGCTATCTAGATTTGCCATAGCTTTCCTCCCCAGGAGCAAGCGTCTTTTAATTTCTTGGCTGCACTCCCCATCTGCGGTGATCTTGGAGCCCAGGAAAATAAAATCTGTCACTACCTCCATTTCTTCCCCATCTATTTGCCAGGAATTGAGAGGGCCGGATGCCATGATCTTAGTTTTCTTAATGTTGAGTTTCAAGCCAACTTTTGCACTCTCCTTCTTCACCCGCATCAAGAGGCTCTTAAGTTCCTCTTTGCTTTCTGCCATTAGACTGGCATCATCTGCATATCTGAGGTTGTTGATATTTCTCCCGGCAAACTTAATTCCAAATTGTGATTCATCTAGCCCCGCCTTTCTCATGATGTGCTCTGCATATAAGTTAAATAGTGTGAAGGAAAGGTTATGTATTCGAATGGACCGTGACTGAAATGTAGTGGGTTCCAATAAAGCCAGGCGACTCCCAGTGACTTCAGCTCTTTTTTATTACATGTTAAAAGCAAGTAAAAAGGACTAAAACCAGCATGCATCGCAAGGAACAAACCAAGAATTATATACAATCAGGAAATCACTCATTGGTTGGCCACTGGGTGGAGTAAGTGGCCAACAAAGCTGATTGGAGCTAACCCCGGCCAGCCAGCCCCAGCCCCTAATGAGTAGAAGCTGGAAGTTTACCGGCCGGAGCCAGCAACCCAGAACTCAGCCAAAACCAATCCCAAGACACAACACTCCTCCCCTCTAAGTTCGAATCGCCCCACAGACATAGTCTTTAAGGGGTATGGGCCACCGCCGCTCTCGGCATGACCTGCGTGGCAGGGTCACAGCAGGGGAGGTGACCCCCTCCCCGGTTGTAGCTGGCATATTGCCCACAGGGCATTCCACGATCACATCCGCCAGCCCCGTCTCCCGCTGGGATCGACTGGCCTCTAAATTGGCGGGGGGTTCCAACCCCACCGGTTCTCGCTCTAGCCCCACCAGGCTGGGCGGGGCAAATTCCTGCCTTACTTCTGGGTAGTGTGGGTACTCCCCCACTTCCACCTCCTCCTCTTGGGGGATTACCCTCCATCTCAACTGATCAATATGACGTCCCCAGATGGTCCCCCGCTCTGTGGAAACCTCATAGGAGGTGGGCCCCTTAACCCGTACCACATGGCCAGGCATCCAGGCCAGGCTAATACCATGGTTCTCGGCATAGACTGGGTCCCCAGGAAAGAACCCCCTAGGTGCTACCCTTTCTTCCGTATTGGGCCGTAGGAGGGGTGCCCTGTCGGGATGAAGCCTGTCTAATAAAGTAGTGAGCTTTCGCCCCATAAGCAACTCGGCAGGGCTATAACCCATCGCCGTACAGGGGGTGGTATGCTGTGCGATTAAAAATTGGGCCAAACGATGTTGTAAGTCCCCATCCCCCAATTGCTTAAGCCCCTCCTTGGCCATACGCACCATGCGTTCTGCCTGACCATTAGTAGCGGGGTGGAACAGCACCGACCGTATGTGTCGGATACCGTACCCCCGAGTAAACTCTAAGAACTCCCTTGATGTAAAAGCTGTGCCATTATCTGACACAAGCGTGTCAGGCAGCCCAAAAGTGGCAAACAGCTTTCTCAAAACTCTAACCATAATGGCCGTGGACGTGGTGGAAACGGGAACAACTTCCAACCATTTCGAGTGGGAATCCACCACTATGAGGAACATTTGTCCCCGTACTGGCCCAGCAAAATCTACATGGAGGCAGGGCCATGGTTTCCGGGTATCCTCCCATGTCTGCCCTGGGGCCCTAGGAGGAGCTGGATGTGACTCCTGACAGGGCATACAACCCCAAACCCACATCTCAATTTTCTTGTCGATCTTGGGCCACCACACATAACTTCGGGCCAGAGCTTTCATTCGCACCTCCCCAGGATGTGCTTCATGTAGCGCTTCCATGACCCGTTTGCGTAGCGGTGGTGAAACCACCACCCTGCATCCCCACAACAAACACCCCTTATGCACTGATAACTCCCCTTGCTTCTCAACATATGCCATGAACTCTGGGCCCGGCTTGGCCTCCGGCCACCCCCTACCCACCCAGTCAAGGACCCGGGAGATGACTCGATCCCTAGATGAATATTTTGCAATGTCCTTGGCATGGAGGGGTGGTTCTGGGAGGTCCTCCAGGTGCATTATGGCATGAGCCGGGGCGGGGTCAGGCCCACTCTCTGGTAGTGGAAGGCGACTCAGCGCATCCGCATGCCCCATAGCTTTGCCCTTTCAATACACCAGAGAGTACTGATAACCAGCCAGAAATATTGACCACCTAAGGACCCGGGGTGAAAGTACCTGTGGCATCTGGCGATCTGGTGCAAAGAGCCCCAGCAACGGCTTATGATTGGTCAAAATGGTGAAGGGTCTGCCGTAAAGGAAATCATGGAACTTTTTGACCCCCTTCACAATAGCCAGACCCTCCTTATCTATTTGAGCATAGTTCCGTTCAGCTGCCGAAAGAGTCTGTGAAAAATAAGCCACCGGGACCTCCTTCCCGTTAGGCAATACATGGCCCAACACGGCCCCTACCCCGTAAGGGGACACATCACACGCTAAAACCACTGGGAGCGACTCGTCAAAATGGGCCAACACGTCATTGGAAATCAATAAGTTCTTAGCCGCCCGGAACGCTGCTTCCTGCCGCGGGCCCCAAGTCCACTTGGTGTGTTTATCCAGGAGTCTATGAAGGGGCTCCGCGACTGCCGCCTTGTGATGTAAAAATGCATAGTAAAAGTTTAAAAGGCCAAGGAATGCTTGCAATTCCACCTTGCTCATAGGGGCAGGCGCGTCACAGATTGCCCGTACCTTCTCCAGTGCTGGGTGGATGCCACTGGCGTCTACAGTAAACCCCAAAAAGTCCACTCGCTCCACCCTGAAAAGACATTTCTCCCGTTTGACTTTAAGTCCTGCTGCCTGAAACCTTTGCAACACCGCTCGTAGTCGGGCAACAAATTCTGAAGACGTCGGGGCAGAAATTAACATGTTGTCGAAGAATAGCGTTACTCCCGGCAGACCTTTCAAAAGAGAGTCCATTAGGTTCTGAAAGATCCCGGGTGCGATGCTAACCCCGAATTGTAGTCTCTTCACCTTAAAAGCACCTCAGTGTGTAACAATTGTCTGTGCATCGGCCGTAGCCTCGTCCACCTGCAGCTGTTGGTATGCCTGAGCCAAGTCGAGCTTGCCAAAGACTTTAGCCCCTGCTAACGTGGCCAGGACGTGCTGTATGACCGGAGCCTTGGATAGTACAGTGGTCTAAAGCCCTGTTATTAACATCAGCTGCCTGCAATTATTGCAGGTTCAAATCTCACCAAGGCTCAAGGTTGACTCAGCCTTCCATCCTTTCTAAGGTAGGTAAATTGAGGACCCAGTTTGTGGGGGCAATAAGCTGACTTTGTATAAATATACAAAAGTATGAAGGCTATTGCTTAGCGCATTGTAAACCACCCTGAGTCTCCGGAGAAGGACGGCATATAAATCAAATTAAAAAAAAAACTGGATAGGCGTGGTCGGGCAATGCCTTATTGAGGGTACATTTATAATCCCCGCAAAGGCGGACCCCCCCATCCGGCCTCACTGGGGTCACAATTGGGGTTTCCCAAGACCCATGAGGCACCGCTTCCAAGACCCCTTGGGCAACTAGCCGGTTCAGCTCTGCATCGATCTTAGGCTTTAAAGCAAGTGGGACCCGGCGTGCCTTAAGCTTAATTGGCCTAACAGCCGGGTCCAACTGAAGGGAGATTGGAGGGCCCTTATAGAGCCCCAACGAACCGTCAAATACGGTCGGGAACTCCGCACAGACCTTTACAAGATCCGGGTCTGTGGTTCTAATCATATTCACCCCAATTACCTCAATGCCTAAAGGGCCCATCCAATTCCTGCCCAATAAGCTTGTGTACAGCCCTTCCGTTATGAACAGGTCGAGGTTCTGTCGGACCCCCTTAAATTCAACCACGAATGTTCTGACCCCTTTCAACGCTATGGGGTTTTTTTTGAAATCTCTTAGCTTAAAGGGGGGGGGGGGCTTCAAGTGGGAATGACCTACTGGGACAAATACCTTGGAGTGTTTTAGCTGAAATAATGGACACGGGAGATCCCGTGTCCAGAAACATGGGACACGGTGTGCCCTCAATATTAACTACTACCCGAATGGAACTAGGGGCTTCTGAGCTAAGGCTGTGTACCTGCAAGAGGTCATACTGAGGCCAGGCTACATCTACCTCAACATTCGCCGTCTGTCTTCCTCGCAGACTCTTGCTCTCCTCTCGACCCCCCTTGGCCCGGCATACACGGGCGATGTGTCCTGGCTTCCCACATCGCCGACACTTAGCTTCCTGGAACTGGCAAGTCTTCTGTGGATGATCCCCACCACAACTGCCACATTGATGACCAATGGCCTCCGACGCGTTGTTCCGAGCCATCTCTCCGCCGGGCCTAGGGGCACTCCTACGTCTCATCAGTCGCACATCCTCCCTTCCCGAGTTGGAATCTTCATCGGGGCTCTCATGATGAAACCCTACCCAGCTGGGTGCCGACATGGTTCCCCCTTTCCGAACCTCTGGGATCGACTCCTCGGCTGCAATGACGATGGCCAGAGCGTCTTCCATCTTAAGGTCTTTCTTTGAACAAAATTTCCTCAACAACTTCTTGTCCGTCTGGCCGCATATAAACTGGTTGAATAAAGCCTCATTCAAGTCATTAAATTCACACCAACGAGCCAGTTTATGCAATTCCGCCAAAAATGTTGTGGCTGACTCGGTAGCCCAATGCCTACGATTAAAAAACTCTACCCGCCGGGACACCAGCGTTGGTTTAGGTGCTAAATGAGCCATGATAACCCCCACCAGGTCAGAGTAGGAGAGCTGATCCACTTTCCTCGGGTGCACAAGGCTTACAGCCAGCCCACACAAGTCGTTTCCGCAGCAATTCAGTAACCAGTCTCGCCGTGCACCCTCATCGATAATGCCATAGCACCGGAAAAAAGACTCAGCTCTTTGTAGTGACTTCAGCATGCTCTCATCAAAGTCTCATCTGGTCTCGGAGTGAGGAGAGGGAGGAGTACAGAGAGGTAGGAAGCGGGTAATCTGTTGTGCTCCCGCTGCTGCTTATATGCTGTTGTGCTCCCGCTGCTGCTCCTGCCTTGGAAGGCAGGGCGGAGGATTTTGGACAATACCTGTATGACAAAATTGCTCAGATTCGGGGGGATTTGGACTCCGACTGGGTAGATCTGGGCAGGGTGACAAGGAATAGTCTTGAGAATGTTATCTGGGAAGAGTTTGACTCTGTGACTCCTGATGATGTGGACAGGATTTTGGGGAGACTTAGTGCGGTCACATGTTTACTGGACCCGTGTCCCTCCTGGTTGGTACTGGCCTCCCGGGAGGTTACACGAGGCTGGCTCCAGGGTATTATCAACGCTTCTTTGAGTGAGGGTCACTTCCCTGCCGCCTTGAAAGAGGCGGTGGTGAGGCCCCTCCTCAAGAAGCCTTCCCTGGACCCGGCAGTATTAGCTAACTATCGTCCTGTCTCCAACCTCCGCTTTATTGTGAAGGTTGTTGAGAGTGTGGTTGCGCAACAGTTTCCACAATTCCTGGAGGAAACATCTTATCTGGATCCGTTCCAGTCGGGTTTCAGGTCTGGGCACAGCACGGAGACGGCATTGGTCGGTTGGTCGATGATCTCTGGAGGGCTCGGGACAGGGGATGTTCCTCTGTCCTAGCCCTATTAGATCTCTCAGTGGCTTTTGATACCATCGACCATGGTATCATGCTGCACCGGCTGGAAGAGTTGGGGGTGGGGGGCACTGTATTACAGTGGTTCTCCTCCTTTCTCTCCGACCGGTCGCAGTTTGTGTTGACAGGGGGGCAGAGGTCGACCTCGAGGCCTCTCGTTTGTGGAGTGCCGCAGGGGTCGGTCCTCTCGCCCCTTTTGTTCAACATTTATGTGAAGCCGCTGGGTGAGATCATCTGTGGCTTTGGGGTGAGATACCATCAGTACGCTGATGACACCCAGCTGTACATCTCCACCCCAGGCCACCCCAATGATGCCCTTGAAGTGATGTCCCAGTGCCTGGAAGCCGTGCGGATCTGGATGGGGAGAAACAAACTCAAGCTCAACCCGTCCAAGACGGAGTGGCTGTGGTTCCCGGCATCCCGATATAGTCAGTTGACTCCATCACTGACTATCGGGGGCGAGTCTTTAGCCCCCGCAGAAAGGGCTCGCAATCTGGGAGTCCTCCTGGATAGGCAGCTGTCTTTGGAGGAACATCTGATGGCTGTAGCCAGGGGGACCTTTTGTCAGGTTCGCCTGATTCGCCAGTTGCGGCCCTTTCTTGATCGGGATTCCCTGTGCACAGTCACTCATGCCCTTGTCACCTCTCGCCTAGACTACTGTAATGCTCTCTACATGGGGCTCCCCTTGAAGAGCACCCGGAGGCTCCAACTGGTCCAGAATGCGGCCGCGCGGGTAGTGACGGGAGCAGCGTGGCGCTCCCACATAACACCGCTCCTGCGCGAGCTGCACTGGCTTCCAGTGGTCTTCCGGGTGCGCTTCAAGGTGTTGGTGATCACCTTTAAAGCGCTCCATGGCATAGGGCCTAGTTATCTCCGAGACCGCCTGCTGTCACCGATGACCTCCCATCGACCCGTGCGCTCCCACAGAGAGGGCCTCCTCAGGGTGCCATCAGCCAAACAATGTAGGCTGGTGACCCCCAGGGGGAGAGCCTTCTCTGTGGGGGCACCCACCCTCTGGAACCAGTTGCCCCCGGAGATTAGGAGAATTCATGACCTCAGTGCCTTCCGCCGTGCCCTAAAAACACATTTTTTCCAACAAGCCGGGCTGGCTTAAGAAGAAATTTTAAATATTTTTAATATTTTAATTGGTCTGTGAGTTTTAAATTTTGTAGCCAAATTATATATATTTTAAATGTCTTAATATTTATATTTCATGTTTTTATGTCTGGCTGTACACCGCCCTGAGTCCTCAGGGAGAAGGGCGGTATAGAAATTGGAAATAAAATAAAATAAAATAAAAAATAAATATGCTCATCAACTGACCGCTGGAAAGTGCGGGAAACTCAGAGCCAGGAAGCTGTGCTCTGATTGGTTCATTCAAAATATTCAAACCAATCAATCAGTTAGTTTCAGCAATATGCTGAGAGGTTTTTCCTCTCACAATCCCCTTCTCTGCAATAATTGATTACAGAAATACATACAAGTCATGAGCATATACATTACAGTAGTATAAAATACAATCTTACATAGTCATAGATATCTTATCCAAGAGATATTGGTGTTGATCCCTAGGCAACGGCTTCGTGAGCAAGTCTGCTATCTGCTCCTTTGTCTCGCAGAAAACTGTCCTAATGAAACCTGTCCTGGTCAGTTGCCTGACATGTTTATACTTGATGTCAATGTGACATGACCTCTGTCCCACTGCATCAGCCTGCGAGATATTAATAGCAGCCATATTGTCCTCATAAATATCAATAGGATATACTGGTTCTTCCCACAAGTTTATTAGGAGATCGTCAAACCATACCAGGTTGTTAGATGCTTTCGATAAACACACATATTCTGCCTCGGCAGTGGAAGTTGCAATTAACTTCTGTTTACCTGAGTACCAATGGATGGGACTCCCATTCAGAAATATAACATAACCTGAAGTACTCTTTCTGGACTTAATGTCCCCTGCCCAATCAGCATCTGAATAGCAACACAAACTTGGTTTATCTGATGCATCTGGCTCCAACAAAAGTGAATGTTTAACAGTGTTCTTTAAATACCTTAAAACTCTTTTAATTCCACTCCAGTGGTATTGAGTGGGATTCTCAGAATGCCTGGACAGAACGTTTACAGTCAGACTGATATCTGGCCTAGTCCAGCTTGCAATATACAGCAATGATCCTATTACTGACTTATAAAGTGTCTTCTGCTCAAAAGGTTCACTTTCAGCATACATATTCTTGAGGAAATCTGTCTGCATGGGTGTGTCACAAGGTTTGGCCTCTGTCATATTGCATCTTTTTACTAATTCTATAATCTTGTCCTGTTGGGAGAGTTCAAAACCTTTCTCTGTCTTTACAAATTGGACTCCTAAGAATTTATCAATTCGACCTAGAGGCTTTAGGGCAAAATTCTTACTTAACTCCTTGGAAAACATCTTACATCTGTCCTCAGACTTGCAGACATGCAAAATATCATCCACGTAAACCAGAACTGTTTCTTTAATACCCTGGTGATTTTTAATGAACACACATTCATCAGCTGATGAGATTGTAAAACCCATCTGTTTTAAACTACTGGTAAGGCATTCGTACCACCTTCTGCCAGATTGTTTAAGACCATAGAGGCTTTTGTTTAAAAGCCCAATATCATTTCCCTGGTGATCTATACCTTGAGGAGCCTTAACATATATTTTCTTATCTAACTTGGTGTGTAAGTATGCTGTTTGTACGTCAAATTGATACACACTTTCCCCTTGTATGGCAGCTATAGTGAGTGCAGTCTTCACACTTTCAGGCCGCACTGTAGGTGAGAAGGTGTCAACATAAACGTCAGGGAATCTTTGTGAGAAACCCTGTGCAACCAGTCTCGCCTTGTAAATAAACTTCCCATCTTCAATGGGCTTTTTCTTAAAGACCCATCTTGTGCCAATTACCTTTTTATTCGTTGGTAACTCCATTGGGGTGAATACCTCTATTTTTTTCAAACTCTGCAATTCAGTATCCATTGCAGCACGCCAATTCTGTTGTTCTTTATCAGATAGCATTAACACATCTTCATACCTTTGGGGCATGACCGAAACCTGGTCAACAGAAGTGACAAAACCTTCATACCTTTTTGGCTTCTTCCCCCTAGTGGATCGAACTGGCCTTTTAACTAATTCTTTGTCCACTCCAGTGCTATCTGATAAGTTGTCCTCCTCACCATCACCATTCTGTACCTTTAAAGTGGGATGCCCTTCTTTCCATGCTGTCTCCATCTTCCACTTTAAAATTCCCTTCAAGGGTTTGGGGGGTGTACTGTCCTCCTCATCTCCAAAACCAGAGATGTTGCTATCAGTAGATAGGCCTTCAGACACTTTTTCTGCATTTTTATTTTTACTACGAGGGGGATCTCGAGCCAGGATCTCATTTGCATGGATCCTGCTCCAATTAGTGCCTTCACAAAGAGTGGCTGACCTAGATATTACTATTCTCCCATTTGAGTCCACAAACCTGAAGGCCTTAGAACCAGTCTCATAGCCCATAAACCTCAGTTTGGCTGAGACTTTATCCCTCTTCTTTCTAAGCTCTTTTGGGATGTGGACATCAGCCATTACTCCAAATACATGAAGATGTGCCAATTTCGTCTTATGGCCATACACTATCTCATATGGGGACTTTTGTACCACACTGGACCATACCCGGTTGAGTGTATAATTTGCATACGAAACAGCTTCCGCCCAATATGAAAAACTTAAGTCAGCATCCTCAAGTGCGCACCTTACCATTGTCTGCAGCACGGCATTCCGTCTTTGCGAAATTCCGTTCTGAAATGCGGAGTAAGGGGCCGTGTGTAAGTGTACTATGCCTTTCCTTTTCAGCCAATCAGAGAACTGGGCTGAATTAAATTCAGTTCCTCTGTCGGTCAAGATCTTTTGAATATTGACCTTATGCTGGTTCTCCACTAGGCGGCAGAATTCCTTAAATTTAGACAATGTCTGATCCTTGGATTTGATAGGGTAAACAAATCCAAACCTACTATGGTCATCTACAATTGTCAGAAAGTAACGATTCCCACTAAGAGAGGCTTTCAGGGGACCCACCAGATCCATATGTACCAACTGGAATATATGTTCAGAATATCTCTGGGATTTCTTGGGTGCAGGACTCACTTTTGACTTCGCAATCCTGCAAATAGAACAGTCCAGAAAAATGTTACAATCTTTAACCCTAGTTCCATTTGAACATTCAGATACCTTTTGTACTACTGGAAAGCTTACATGACCCAATCTGCGATGCATGAGATGAGCACATTCATCGTGTAATGGCTTGCCAATGGAGATTGAGTTGGCATTCTCAGACTTGCTCCTTCCCTGTTTTAAGTTAAAACTTACAGACTTCTTACTGCTTAAAACATTTTTACAATTACCTTTAAAATTCCCCTTCTCTTGTGTACCTCCAAAATAATCATCTGAATCAAATTGAGATTTGTCATCATCACTATCAAAAGTGGTAACCTGGTTAGTAACATCAGATTCCTCAGCCTTTGAAATAGGAGAGTAATAAGATAAACCGCTGATTTTCAACACTTCTCCAACCACATGCTTATCATTGGTAACCACAGCGGTTCCCTCTGTGAACAATATCTCTATCTTAGAATTTTCACTTATTTTCACAGTGCTGAGCAAATTATGATCAATGTCAGGTACATATAAAACATCATTAACTTCCCCAAGCCCAGGAATAAAAACCTTACCAATGCCAGTAACTCTTACCATTTACCAACTCTTACCAACTTTTACCATTTGCAACCTTAACCATAGATTTATATCCCCTCAGTTCAGTAAACAACCTTCGATTATTCACAATATGTTTGCTTGCCCCACTATCCAACAGCCACAGTTTTGCACGTTGCTTGCTAGAGAGATCTGATTCAGACGTCTCAACCACAGTAACAAGGTTATTAGCAAAACCAAATTTGTTTTTCTTATCATCTTTCTTCGGCCATCTACCCCTTCTCTGACTGGAAGGGTTACCTTGTGGCTTCCCATGTGGGGTGGGTGATCTTTTCCTATACCGGCCACCAGAGGGTGCCCTTTGGCATGTTCTAGCATTATGCGGGCAATCCCTTTTGTAATGACCCTTAGACCCACAGTTAAAACATTCTCCAACAGTATAAATCTTATCGGAGCTCTTTGACCTTCTCATTTGCCTATCCTTCCCATGGAAGTGTGCCTTATCTTTTCTCAAATTGTCTTCAGCAATTAATTTACCAGACAGAATTTCCAGGGACATGTTTTCAGGACTAATGTTGTCCAGTCGGGACACAAAATTATCCCAACTAGGATCTAGGGAGTTAATTATGATACTAATCAAACTCTGTTCATCTACATGCTGTCCCCTTAAAGTTAACTCCTCCCGCATTTTATTAAGTTCACAAAGGTGTTCGTTCATATCAATACCTGGTTTTGATTTTGCAGAATGAAATTCCCTGGAAATTCTGCTTGTTGCATTTGAATTCTTGCAACAAAACAGTTTAAACAATTTTTGCCAAACTTCACATATAGTTAAACCATGTGGAATACTTGGATACAAAGCAGGGTCAATGGCTGATAGCAAAACACAAAACGCTTTGTGATGCAAAAGATCAGTTTCCATAGTCCAGGGTTTGGGGGGGAGGATCAAGCAATAACAATAACACATCTTCCCTCATTAAAATTATCTGCACATTTTTAGACCATTCCTCTAAATTCTTTCCACTAATGTGTAAGGTTTTAAAACCAGATGGCAAAATATTTGCATTTGAAGGCGTAGAATTAGAAAAATGCTGCCTCCCATGATGCCACAGATTTTTAAACTGATAATAGGGCATAGGAATCATGGTGGTTGGCTTAAAAACTGCCGGTTGGTCACTCGATGATGGCCCCCTTTCAATGGAGGGGGTCAAATTCTCAGGCTGTATGTACTCAGAAATCATCCGTGCCTGTGATGCGGAATGCAAAGACCTTCTCGGCTGCCCCCCCCCGCAGAAAACCTTGAGCGTTCTCCTTGAACGTCAACTTCAGTTGGTATAGTCCCAGAGGTAGTTCCAAAAACTGGGGGCACCGTAGGAGTGCCCGCCCCATTTACAACAGATGAAGAACTGGTCGTAGATATTGAGGGGGGGGTATTAATATGAGTTGCAGTTTCACATTGAGCAAGGAGTAACTGAAAATCAGTTCCAAAGAACGCAGTTAATGTCTCAATTGCACTTGCAACTTCAGATTCGGGAGGTGAACTCCTTACATTCAAGGCTGTGCCCACTGTCACCATATTGGTTGTCTGGGTAATAGCCCACCCGGGCAGCATTGGTGGCATTTCAGATGCAACCGGAACTAGCGATGCTGCAGTCGAGGGGGGAATAAAACTTCCAGCTGGCTGATCTAAAACAGTTTGGGCAGTAGATGGCGCCATAACATTTGGCGGGAAATTTAAAACAGGCAGTACTTTGTTTCCTGCCTTGGGTTTACAGCCAGCAAGGGGGGGGGGGGGGGGGTTACAGGAGAAGTTTGAAAATCCCTTACCAGCCTGATGTTTCCAGTCCTATCTCGAGCTGCTACTGGCGTAGTTGTGGCTTGCATCACGACGCTAAAATCAGCAGCTGGATTCTGACACGTTGTAGGGAGTCCGAGGGTCCGGAGTATTATTGACCTCACTTCATCTTCTCCCACTGGTCTTACATTCGATGCCATAGGAGACGCCCATCCACCTACTGCTCCTCCAAGCGGGGGAAAATCACCTTCTGCAACATGCAACTCGAGAGCTACGGCATCTGCTTTGAAACTCACAGCTTCTTTGCTCTCCTGCACAACTGTTGCTTGAAGTCCTCCAGCTGAAGTCATCCTGGGTTGTTCTTCCATCAATCAGCCTTGGAGTTGCTTACTCTTAGTAAAGGCCCAGGTCTCAACTTTATCCTGTCGCGTTGGTTTGATGGTGGGCATGCTAGTGCATTGTGCTACGAATCAGGTCCATTGAACCATCCTCTGCTACCAATTGTGAAGGAAAGGTTATGTATTCGAATGGACCGTTGTCACGAGTATTTTCAGGGTTGCTGCGGCTGTATGATTAGCCACAAAAGAGGTATGGCCTCAATCAACCCATCTGCTGTAAGCAATTACCTGCAAGCCTTCCCCGCCCTAGATAATTGCAGGTTTGCTCACAATATAAGCAAGGACCTTTCGGCTTGCTACTTGGGCCTTGACAACCGGTGTTTACTGCTGGAAGAAGATTGCAGAGCCCAGCACAATGCTGTAGAAGGGAGGAGACGCAGATAAGGACTCCAGATGCCGGCTGCTGAGATACTCCCACAGATGCTTGTGTTTTTGCTGTTTTTAAGCACACAAGCCAACGGTTAGGTTGTGCTGGAAATTCTTCTCCACACAGACCCTCAAGCCACGTTGGTGCTTGAACTGCTTTTATTCTCAGGTGACTTTTTTATTGTGAAGTCCTCGCTGCTGCCCTTCGTTTGCCTTGATGATGTGTCGACGCCGAAGACATCCATCCACCTTTGTATTAACCTTTGTTTCTTGTGAACTGTTTTTGGTATTGTGGAGAGGAATCTAGGGAGATAGCCTGGCTTCACATACCCAGATAAGACTTTGCTTTTAATGTGGTTTTTAAAGGCACAGTGTCTTTTTATGTATTTTAAATTAAATTATATATTTATTCAAGGCTCCTTTGTCGGCTTTATTTCAATCCCAGTACGTTTGCCCATGAGCTGGTTCGTGGTCCGGGGTACCCCTCAACCCCACACCCCACAACCGTGACCCGATATGCACACAAATGCACTAAAGCATGGAAGTTGACAGAGGAGTCTTGAGAAAGTAACTGGTTTAATAAAAACACATAAAAACAAAACCTACAAGAAGGTATCAACAGCCTAAAAGATTGGAGCTTCCAGTATGACGTCATAGCAATAGGGAGCGGTTAAGGCGATCTCCTGACACCCATTCCCTTTTTTGGTGTTTGGCAGCTTAATTTGGCCATTGCTGCTCGTGTTTAGATCGGCAAAAGAAGAGGGGATCACAGGGTGATCGTGGGGTGGTGCAGATCCCTCAGGAAACCCTGAAACTCCCCCCGAGGTGCCGACGCTGAAAGAAGGCATCTAATATGGTGCCCCTAAGCTGTGGGTCTGCCGCTATCTGAAGTCTATTATCATCATACTATAACCAATAAGTGGCTGGTGGCTGATATGGAAGATCGGACTTTACTGCATTACTTCTATCTACATCGGAATGTAATTCATCTCATGCAATATGCTGAGAGGTTTTTCCTCTCACAAATAGGCAGGGTGACAGTATACAGCCTTGCCAGACTCCTTTCCCAATTTTGAACCAATCAGTGGTTCCGTGTCCAGTTCTCACTGTTGCTTCTTGACCCGCATATAGGTGTCTCAAGAGACAAATAAGATGGTCTGGTACTCCCATCTCTTTAAGAACTTGCCACAATTTGTTGTGATCCACACAATCAAAGGCTTTAGCATAGTTAATGAAGCAAAAGTAGATGTTTTTCTGGAACTCCCTAGCTTTTTCCATGATCCAGCGTATGTTGGCAATTTGATCTCTAGTTCCTCTGCCTCTTTGAAATCCTGCCTGTACTTCTGGTAGTTCTTGATCTACATACTGCTGTAGCCTAGCTTGTAGGATTTTAAGCATAACTTTACTAGCATGTGAAATGAGTGCAATGATGTGATAGTTTGAACATTTTTTGGCATTGCCCTTCTTTGGAATTGGAATGTAAACTGACCTTTTCTAATCCTGTGGACACTGTTGAGTTTTCTAAATTTGCTGGCAAATTGAGTGTAGCACTTTTTTTTTGGTATTTTTTTTATTGTAATTTTTTCTTTTCCAAAACACTAATACATGTTCAAACAGACAGTGTCATTAATTATAGAAATTGGATTAACAGTTCATATAACCACCACATTATATACATATACATATAAATACCTCTTCAACTTCCGTATAAATATTACCTATTTGTTTCTGTTATCTATCCACCTATACCACTTTTCCCACACCGCATAGTATTCTGAATTACTATCTTTTTCTCTTAATTCTAAAGTTAATTTGTTCATTTCGGCACATTCAAATACTTTTTGAATAATCAGTCCCTCTGGTGGTAAATTATGTTCTTTCCAATATTGCGCAAATGCGATTCTTGCTGCAGTAAGTATATGTAAAATCAAGTATCTTATTTCTTTGGCATATTTGGTTTTTAGTATACCCAGGAGAAATGTATCCGGAATCAACTCAATTTTGCAGTTTTATATTGTGCCCTATATTTTTGGCCCATGCAATCATCGGTTCTTTTACCACCTCCTCTGCTCTGTCAAATTCTAGTAAATAGTTATATAATTTAGATATTAGTTTTTTTTCCGGGCCCATCAGCAGTTTGTCTAATTGGTTTGGTTCCCTATCAATATCATAATCTTCCATGTCTTTCTTATATCTGGATTGTATTTGTAAATATGGCTACCAATCAATGTGGATTCCCTCTTCTTTTAATACCTGGTTACTTTTAAGTCTTCCTTGATTATCTAATATTTCTGTATATCTAATCATTTTGCTAATGTCTACTGTATTGGGGTGGATCATAGCTTCCATGGTAGATAACCAGCCAGGAATTTTCATATAATGTTTCTTCTTTACATCTTCCCAAGTTTGTATCAATGCATTTATAATTTTATGTCTAAAAAAATATGAGTATATCCTATTCTTCTTATCCCACAGGAAAGCATGCCACCCCTTTTGTAGGTCGTGTCCTTCCAGAGTTAAAATTCTACTATTCCTTAAATTGACCCAATCTCTTATCCAAGCTAACATGGCTGCTTTATGGTATATTTCCCACACCAGGAGACCAAAACCACCCCTACTTCTACTATCTTGAAGTGATCGCAATTTTATCCTTGCCTTTTTTCCGGACCAGACAAACTTAGTTATTTTGTTGAGTTCTGTGAAAAAATTTTTGTGTAATGGGATGGGTATCATTTGGAATACGTATAGTAGTTTAGGTAGAATATTCATCTTTATCGACGCTATCCTACCTAAAAGTGATATTTGTAACTTCTCCCACTTTTCCAGATCTCTTTTTATTTGATGAACCAAAGCCACATAATTATCCTCTTTTAGGGATGAGCATCTCCCTGTTAGCCATATCCCTAGATATTTGATTTTTTTAACAATTTGCAAGTCCATTTCCTTTTCAAGTTCTTTTTTCTGAATTAATGTTAAGTTTTTAACTAGCATTTTGGTTTTCCCCTTATTGATTTTGGGTCCTGATACTTCCCCATACTTTCCTATTTCTTGTAATAAAACTGGGCCTGATTCCAAAGGGTCCTCAATAATAAAAACCACATTGTCTGCAAAGGCCTGTGCCTTGTATTCTTCCCTTTTAATTTTCAATCCTTTTATCTCTCAATTTATTCTAACTCTGTTTAAAAATATTTCTAATGTTAAAATAAATAACAATGGTGACAGTGGGCACCCTTGATGTACCCCTTTATTTTTCTGGAACTTATCTGTAGTATCCCCATTCACTATTACTCTTGCATTTTGTGATTTGTATATTGCCTCTATCGTATTCTCAAATTTAGTTCTGAATTTTATTTGTTTGATTTGCCTGATCATAAATAACCAATTCAAGTTGTCGAAGGCTTTTTGAGCATCCAGAAAAACAAGGGACACTTGTTTCTATGGATGAGCTTCATAGTATTCCAGGGTATTTACAATTATTCTCATATTGTCTCTTATTTGTCTATCGGGGAGAAAACCGTTTTGATCCGGGTGTATAGTCTCATTTAATATTTTCTTCAACCTTTCTGCCATTATGTTCATAAATATTTTATAATCTACGTTCAACAGGGATATTGGTCTATCATTTCTAATTTGACTCTTAAACGTACCTTCTTTCGAAATTAAGGTGATATGTGCCTCCCTCCACGATTCTGGTATCTTTGCTTCAAATAATGCTTCATTGCAAATTTCCAATAATGTTGGTTCTATAATTTCACCCAGTTTTTTATAAATTTCTCCTGGGAGACCATCTGGTCCTGGTGTCTTATTACTTTTAAGTCTTGAAATTGCCGCTCTCAGTTCTTCTGGAGTTATTTCTTTGTTTAACAGTTCCCTTTTTTCCTCCCCTAGTGGTGTGATCTCTTCTTCCATTAGATAGTCATCAATCTTCTCCTTTGATATTTCTTCTTTTTTATAAAGATCTATATAGTAATTTTGTACTATTTTCTTTTTCTCCTCATTATTTTGTATGGTCCCCATCTCATCCTCTAATTGTTGAATAATCCGCTCTTCTTTCTCTTTTTTCAATTTGTAGGCCAGCCACCTTCCAGTTTTCTTAGCGTGTTCGAAATAAAATTGTCTAGAGTATCTTAAATTTTTTGCCATTTCCTCTTGCTCTAGTAAGTTTAGTTTGTGTCTCGCAAGGGTCAAATTCTCCTTAACTACTTCATCTCCTGTTTTTTTCTGGAGTCGCTTCTCCAAATCTCCAATTTCTTCCAAAATTGTATTATGCATTTTCCATTTCTCCTTATAGGAACTTGTATTTTATTGAATAGCCCGAAGGCCTTTTCAAAAAAAAAAAAGAAAAAGATAAAACAGACAGTTACAGAAATAACAGTGTAAAAATATATGATATATGACATTAAAATTTAACAATATCGAAGTTCAATAACTAAATTTCCAAAACTAGATGACCCAAATAAGATAGCTCCTCTCTAACTCAGCTCGTCTTTCTTACAATCAATGAAATTCTTTTCGATATAACTGGCTCGTATTGCTGTCATCCTTTTAAGATAGCGAGTGATAGCCCTTACCAGGGGAGGAGAGTCTGCCTTCAATAGAAATGTTAATTTATGCCTTACATTCCAGTGGGCAAATTTATTTATAATTGGGGACAGATATTGATTTCTTACTTCCTCATACAGCCTACATTCAAATATTATATGCGCCGTATCCTCCACGATGTTTGCCCCACATATACATGTTCTTTCGTCATACGGGATTTTCCGGTAATGGCCGAATTTAACGTTGGTATCTAAAAGTTCAAATCTAAACTTGACAAATAGTTCTCTCTCCACTGATGGCATTTCTAGGTGTAAATATTTTTCCAGGGTGAAAGTTGTTTTAACTGCTGTCAGAAGCTTAAGGGAGTGATTAGTTGAAAAAGTTGCCATATCCATTTGCCCATGTATATCTTTTTTTTTTATTGAAAAAGTTTTTCAAATACAATTTTTTCCCCCTTTTTTTCCCCCCCATCCCCCAACATATTGTAATACATAAATCAAGTAAACCTAAAGAATACAATTCCCTCCCTTTCACACCCTATCCCTCCCCAATCACCCTTCCCCCCCTCCCCCGGACTTCCACTATTTAAAATTCTAGTAGTTCCAAACACAATATATATCATTCATCCCCTTCATATTCTATGCCCTGCTTACTATACAGTATTATCATATTCATCTAGTCTCCCTCAACTAAAAGCTATATAATATTTTCTAGTTTGATATTTATTTTGTACATACTCAATCCACTTTTTCCATTCCTGTATATAACTCTCTTGCGTATGATCTTTTAAGAAAGCTGAAATCTTCGCCATTTCTGCAATTCCGGCCATCTTCTGGGTCCATTGGTCAATGGTAGGCAAAACGTCTTTCTTCCAGTATTGGGCAACCAACAATCTAGCTGCTGTCACCATATACAAAATCAATTTTGTTTCCCCCAATGTAAAATCCTTAACTATACCTAATAGGAACAATTGTGGAGAGAATTGTATTTTTTTCTTCAAAACATTTTGCATAACCCATCAAATTTGTATCCAAAAAGCCTTCACTTTCTTACAAGTCCACCATATATGATAATATGTAGCATCTAAACAATCACATCTCCAACATTTTGGTTGAACATTAGGATACATACAAGACAGTTTCTTGGGATCTAAATGCCACCTATAAAACATTTTATAAAAATTCTCCCGTAAGTTCTGTGACTGAGTAAATTTAACATTCCGAACCCATATTTTTTCCCAAGTATCCATCATCACTGGTTCCCCAAAATTCTGTGCCCATTTAATCATACAATCTTTAACCAATTCACGTTCTGAGTCCCTTTCTAACAAAAGATTATAAACTCTCTTAATATGCATTGGACCTTTCTCCTTTATCTGTCTAACCAATTCTTCTTCATACTCCATCAAACCAGTTTTTTGATCTTCTTTCCATCTCATTTGTAGTTGATTATACTGCAACCAAGTCAATGTAATCCCTTCTGCCAACAGTGTTTCCAATGACTTCAAATGCCATCTGCCCCCTTCAATAAAAAGAATATCTTTGTATAAAACCCCCCCGAGTGACTTAATATTTGTATTCCACATGGTATCAGCAAGATCCAGCCAGAACGGAATTTTATAATCCCAGTTAAATCGATGTTTCTTCCAAACTCTCATCAGGGCACTTCTAAATATATGACTATTAAATACTTTATCCACTTTATGTTCATAAAATAAATATGCATGCCAACCTAAATCAAGATCATGGCTCTCAATATTCAATATTTCAGGTTTTGTTTTTCCAAACCAATCACTTGTTTGTATCAATGCTGCTGCTTCATAGTACAATTGGAGGTTTGGAAGTTTAAGACCGCCCCTCTCACGGGTATCTTGCATAATTTTCAATTTAACTCTCGGGTTTTTTTCATTCCAGACAAATTTATTTAATCCTTTTTGCCAATCCATCAGTTGTTTATCAGATTTAAGCACCGGTATCATTTGAAACAAAAAGATAAATCTAGGTAAAATATTCATTTTAACTGCTGATATTCTCCCAAGTAAAGATAGCTGCAGTTTTTTCCAAGTTTGCATATCTTTTTGTATCTTTTGCCACAAAACCTCATAGTTATTTTGAAACAATTTTATATTTGAATCTGCAACTTGTATTCCTAAATACTTGACCTTTGGCACTATTTCAAAACCTGCCATTTTTTTGAAGTTCTATTTTTTGTTTTTCTGTCAGGTTTTTAACAATCATTTTAGTTTTCTTCTGATTCAACCTAAATCCTGATACAATACCATATTCTTCTATAATGTCCTTCATCTGGATTATTGATTTCATCGGGCATGTTAGGGTAACTACCAGATCATCTGCAAATGCCCTAGTTTTATATTCTTCTTGCCTTATGACTATTCCCTTCAAAGAGTTCGAATCCCGTATTGCGTTCAACAAGACTTCTAAAGTTAAAATGAATAACAATGGGGACAACGGACAACCTTGTCTGGTACCTTTTTGTATATTAAAATTCGTCATTAAACTTCCATTAACAATAAGTTGTGCAGATTGCTCCTGATATATTGCTGCAATCATATGTATAAACCGATTCCCCAAACCCATTTTTTCCAGAGTCTTGATTATAAAATTCCAATTCACTCGATCAAAGGCCTTTTCTGCATCCAAAAAAACCAGCACTGCAGGGATCTGTTTATTCTTTTCTAAATAGTCCAATAAATCTATGATTTGCCTGACATTCTCCTTCATATATCTGCCTTCAATAAATCCTGCTTGGTCATGATGAATCACCTCTTGGATAACTGGCATCAATCTGTTGGCTCTAGAATTTGCCTAGAGACTGCTCTAGTTATACGTTGCTCATCAAATTTACTTGTCCTGATGTCAAGCACCTCCTCTCTCGTAGATCTCAATGTATCATCTAAAGAGGAGACTGAAGGTAGTGCAAAAGGATCAACCACAGTACCACCTATTGCTCCTTGGACCTCCATTGCTTCCTTTTGCGATTGCTTTATTTTTTCCTCAGTCTCCTGATCAAACTGCCTCTGTGCTTCAGCCTCCTTATCTATTGGTGAAGATGTACGAGGAGATGTTGAGCCCGCTTTCAAAATATTGTAATAGAAATCTTCTGCTTTTGCTATAGTATTTAAGCAGTATCTCACTCCTTGGATCCTCAATATTATACCAACTGGCGCATCCCATCGAAATTGTATTTGCTGCTTCTTCAATTCTGCCACCAAAAAACCAAAATCCTTTCTATCCTTTAACATTTTAGGTGGTAATTCTTTAAAAACTCCAATCTCAGATCCATCAATTTGCACAGTAGAAACAAATGAATTTTGCAAAATAGCATTTCTTATTCTTCTGTCTGTAAAATATATCACCACATCTCTAGGCAGTTGCCTGTATACTGCCACTCGAGAGTTCACTCTGTAGACCTTGTCAATTTTGTAGAGGATCTCATCAGAATTATCAACCTTTAGCAACACTGCCAAAGCATCAGCACAGACCTTTCTAAGATCTTCCCTGCTGTTCTCTTTTATACCTCTGAGTCTGATGGCAAATTCCATTGATCTAAATTGCATCATCGTTATCTCATTTTCCAGCCTCTGAGTTTTCTGGTCCACCTCTGCAATTTTAGAATCAGATTCCTTCAATTTAACATCCACATCTGAAGCAAGTTTATCCACTTTTTTATCAACCTGCAGGAGTACATCAGACAGACCTTTCACCACTGTTTGAATATCTTTGTTAACTAAATCATATTTTTCTTGAACCAGTCCTTTAACCTCCTGCAATTCTTTAACAATAAATTCCTTTAAATCCTGAAAGCCATCTTCCTTTGTCTGACCTTGCAGCTGTGCTGTATGAGGCTGTTTAGCTTTATGAGTGGGGGAGCCCCCCCCGTTTGCTTTGTTGACATTTTGCCACGTAGCCGGTTCCCTTTCCCAGAACAGAATCTACCAAATCCTCCCAATAGCTTCTCCAGATTCAATCAAATCAGTAAAAGTCTATGGAGCTTTTTAATTATATTTGTACTCCCTCCAAGCCGGATTTGTTACTTTATAACACATCAAGATAAGCAGACTACTTTCGCTTTCAGCTGTTCTTTCCGCTGAAAGCAAGCGCCATTTCCCCCCCCCCTTTGTCTTAAACTTTCTCAGGTTCAACTTGTTCAAAATTCTTTAAAATTGATTCGCAGGGCTAGCAGATATATACTTGCATTTGTAGAGGATCCGTTCCACCCTGCTGTTTATTCTTTCTTCTTTTAATGTTGAGTACGACGTCTGGCTCTGCAGTTTTAGCAGAGTTTCCCCTATGTCCGGAACTTCTGCGCTTTGAAAAGGGAGCACACCCTGTTGCCTCCCCAGAAGCAGGAAAGGCATTCTGGGGGTCTCACAGGGGCTCTACCTGTGCAGCGCTAGTTCTTCTCCCGAATCCTAATGGATTCGGGGTTTTTCGAGCAAAAAAACCGGCTCTTTGACAGGCGACGGGGCTGGCGGTCTTAAAGGGACCGTCAGCGACGATTGTAACTCAACCCGGAAGTCCGCCCATGTATATCTTTAATCCGTTGTTTAACTTGCTTCAGTGTGTCACACAACGGGAACCCTATGCCATAGCGATTCAATATTTCTGACAGCCGAGTTAGCCAGGAATACTTTTGAGGATTTGAAATCTGCTGTTCCTCTAGGCAGATTTTGGGAAGTCTACTGGCTTCCATCTGAGTCATTTTTAGCCAGTAGGCTACCTCCCTAGTGATTGTGTAGGTGTGCAGTGAAAAATGTCCCAATTCAGCTCTGACGGCTGCTGCCGAAGTGGAATTGTTTACCCCCAGCATCCTCCTTAACAAATTATTTTGAGTTCTCTCCAATATGGGGGCCTCTGTAAGACCCCAGATTTCGGCACTGTAGAGCATAATCGGAACAAGTTTAGCCTGAAAGACTTTATGAATTGGTAAAATTGAGGTTGGTTGAATACGTTTACTTAATTTGAATACAAGGCTTGCCCCAGCTCTGACCTTTTGAGAAAGGTATTGATGGTGCAGAGTCCAACCACCTGCACTGGAAAAAACAATTCCAAGATAGGTATATTGGGTAACTTGCTCAATCTTTGTATCATTAATATGCCAATTATGCTTTTTATTCTTTTTTTTTAGAGAAAAAGTTTTTATTTTATAATCAAACAAACATACAATTCATAGTCAATCATACAATGTATCATCTAAGTACATTTTTATATCTTCTTCTTGTTCTAACAATATTTGTCATATCTTAATTTTATCATCTCATTTATTGTGACATTTCCCCCAATTTCTTTACTTTACTATTAATACATTTATCTGTACTTCAATTTTAT
>WNWU01013018.1:544272-555921 GCA_012654045.1 Ptyas mucosa | reverse complement strand
TTGTGGGGGCAATAAGCTGACTTTGTATAAATATACAAAAGTATGAAGGCTATTGCTTAGCGCATTGTAAGCCGCCCTGAGTCTCTGGAGAAGGGCGGCATATAAATCAAATAAAAAAAAAATTGGGTCCAAACCTCTTGCTGGGTACCCTCAATCTTAGGTACTTGGTTGACAAATATACCTTATTGCCTATTCGGAACGGTGGTTGGAGGGACCAGCGTTTCTCGGCCTGGGTCTTATATTGTTCCGCTGACTCCGCTAAAGCTTTTTTTGTATTGTCCCAACCCTTTCTCAACGAGGTCATCCACTCCGTTAGGGACATAGAAGTAGGCGGCTCTCTAGGCAACTCAGGCATCGGCACAAAATCCATGCCCGTAGTTATCTGAAAGGAGTCAACCCAGTACTGGTGTGTACTGCATTATTATAAGCCACTTCCGCGAACGGTAGCAAGTCCGCCCAGTTCTCCTGTTGATAGTTTACATAACATCTAATGTATTGCTCCACCATTGAGTTCAACTTCTCAGCCGATCCGTTAGTCGACAGGTGTAAAGCTGAGCTAAGTCCCTGGGACGACCCAATGGATCACAGAAACTCCCTCCAGAACTTAGCGGTAAACTGGACCCCACGGTCTGATATTATTCTCTTAGGGACTCCATGTAGCCTGTAGATGTGTTTCACAAACAGCTTTGCCAGCTTCTTGGCCGAGGGTAGTCCGCTGCAGGCAATGAAGTGTGCTTGCTTGGAGAATAAATCAATTACAGTCCAAATCACCCTGTTACCCCCACTGTCAGGGAGCTCAACTATGAAGTCCATCGCAATCTCCTCCCAAGGCTTGGTGGGTTTGGCCACAGCCTGGAGAAGTCCAGGGGGCTTCCCTGGTCTAGATTTCATGGTGGCGCAGGTGGTGCAGCTTCTCACATAGTCTTCCACATCAGCTTTCATCTTTGGCCACCAGAATTGTCTCTTGGTCAAATGGAGGGTTTTTAAAAATCCAAAGTGGCCCCCTAGTCAAGAATCATGACTTCTCTTTAGCACCAGGAGTCGCAGGCTGCAGGGCACGTAAAGTTTACTCCCCTTCCATGCCAACCTGTCTCTTAGGGTTAGGTCCGCCTGGTTTTCCTTGAACCAGGAATCAGTCGAGAGTGCCACTTTTAGCTCTGCTGTCAACTTGTCTTCAGGTAGGTTGGAACCCTGGCGCGTTTGCGCTCTGGTGCGTGCTTGGGCGGCTGGCTGAGCCTCCGAGATCATGGCATGAACTATTTTTTCCTGTCGGCTGTCAAACTGGGGCTTACGGGAGAGAGCGTCAGCTAAAAGGTTTTTACCCCCCGGGATGTATTTCAGGTTAAAGTTAAAGCGTTTGAAATATTGAGCCCAGCGAACCTGCTTGGGAGAAAGTTTCCTCGGGGTCTTCAGCGCCTCAAGATTCTTGTGGTCAGTCCACACCTCAAAAGGCTAACCCCCTCTAGGAAGTGTCTCCAGGATAGGAGAGCACATCACACTGCAAATGCCTCTTTCTCCCATACCGTCCATCTGCGCTCAGTGTCTGTTAACTTTCTCGATATGAAAGCACACGGCATTAGATTGTTTTGGGCGTCCCTTTGCAGTAGAACAGCAGCCACCGCCACGTCACTTGCGTTCGCCTGAACCACAAAGGGCTTATTTGGGTCAGGATGCTGTAGGATTGGCTCCACTGGAAATAGGTGTTTCAACCGTTCAAAGGATTTTTGACAGTCCATTGTCCAAGCTAGGGGTTGGCTAGGTTTTGGCTTGGTAGGAGATGGTCCGGTTTTTAGCAGTTCTGTCAAAGGGAGTGTGACCTCAGCGAAGGAAGGGATGAATTGTCTGTAAACGTTTGCAAACCCCAGGAAGCTTTGGAGTTGCTTACGGGTACGTGGAGGCTGCCAGTCCAGCACTGTCCTCATCCTCCCTGGGTCCATTTTGATTCCCTGACTCGACACCCTGTATCCCAGGTAGTCCAAGGACTCCTTATGGAACTCACATTTGGAAAACCTAGCATAAAGATTGGCTGCTAGGAGCTTTTTCACACCGTCACACCGACGGCAGCTGGTTTGAGACAAGGTGAGGCCTATACTTCTGATTTACCTGCTGATCTCAAATTGCTCATTGTGCAAACTGTTTCTCAGGCAATTGAGGATAAATTGAGCAGTATCCCCAGGCCTGTAGCCCCTCCAGTGGAGGCTGTCACCAGTCTTTCTCATGGACAGCATTTGTCAAGGGACCTGTCTTACAGGCAGGAGTCCCAATCGCAGGATGAATCTTCTGATGGTGAAGATTCACTTATACAAGAGGGGAGTGAAGGAGAGGTGGATTTGTTGGAGGATGAAGGGTTAACACCCGATGTGCTGGCCTTTTCCGGCCTCTTTCCTCCTGCCATGTTTAAATCTCTTCTGCACAAGGCACGTGTGACAGCAGGGATGGGGTTAGATCCCTCTCTCAGTTCACCAGGACCTACAAATCCCAGTGACTTCCTTTTCTCCAAGCTGGCCACTGTACAGGAGGATGTTCCAGCTCCACAGTTGTTCATTGATGTGGTGCAACAACAATGGGCGCTACCAGCATCCTTCCCAACACCTGGCGGTCTTGACCGTCAGTTTTACCAGCTGGCGCCAGCATTGGAAAACCCAAGTGCTCTTGCCCATGGTAGATTCACCAGTGGTATTTCTGGTCTCCCTGTCATTGGTATCTGGCAATATAGCGGAGGGACTGAAACCAGAGGATAAAAAAGTGGAATTGACATTGCGCAAGGCGAACCAGTCCTCAGCCTGGGTGACTAAGGCCGCATCTGCAGCCTCATTTTTTCCATTGCGCTGCTTAGGCAACTCAAGCGTGGGTTTTCGGGGAGCAGGGGGGTGACAGGAAGGGCAGGGTAATTGAAATAATGAGTGGGAGGGGCAGGTATGACAGGTGCAGGGGGCCATATGTGTCGGGAGTGCGCACGCGCTGTTTACGAGCAATTGCGCACTCTGGCCCTAATGTGCGACTCGTGTCCTGGGTTGCAGTCTCAGGCCCAGGGTCCGTGGCTGATGTTGTGCAATGCCAGGTTGGTTGTTAACAAAGCCCCCCTCATTTGTGATCTTATTTTGGAGGGGGGTGCGGACCTGGCAGGTATTACGGAGACCTGGTTGGGCCAAGAGGGGGGGGGCCCGCGTTGAAATGTGCCCACCAGGTTTCCATGCATTTCATCAGCCAAGGGCCCAGGGGAGGGGTGGGGGAGTGGCGGTGATTATTAGAGAAATTCTTTGTCCGAGGGAGACCACTGTTCCTCAGATAGCCGGATGTGAGTCCCTTTTTGTGAAGTGGGGCCATGGGGTGCAGATGGGTTTGCTGACTACGTACCTGGCTCCCTGCCACGTGGCGGCGACCCTGCCTGAGCTGCTCGATGTTATTGCCGGGGTGGCGGTTGATACCCCCAGACTTATTGTCATGGGGGATTTCAACCTACCATCCGCAGGTGAGACGTCAGAGGTGGCTCGGGAGTTCATGGCTTCCATGACGGCCATGGACATGACCCAGTTAGTTCAAGGCCCCACTCACATAGGGGGACACACTCTGGACTTGATTTTTGTCTCTGGTCAGTGGTTGAATGATCTTGGCAGAGGGGACCTAGATATCAAACCCTTGTCATGGACAGATCATTCGCTCCTTCACTTGGACTTTCCAACCGCCTTCTCCTGCCGCAGGGAGACGGAACCGACCAAATGGTTCCGTCCCAGACGCCTGATGGACCCCGAAAGGTTCCTGACGGAGCTTGGGCCGTTTCCTGAGACCCTGGCACACTCAACTGAAGAGCTGGTGGCCGCCTGGGAGAGTGCGGCTGCCGGAGCTTTGGATCGTGTCATGCCTTTGCAGCCTCTGACCCGATGCCGATCTCAATTGGCTCCTTGGTTCTCTGAGGAGCTGAGAGAGATGAAGCGTTGGAAAAGACGCCTAGAGAGCATTTGGAGGACTAGTCAATCTGATTCCGGCCCAATCTATATGTGAAAGACATATAAGCTCATACACAGAATTAATAAATAGATATAGACCGGTATAAAGCTATGATACCTGGAAATGTTGCTTAACTCTCCAAAATGTTTTAGCTTGTAACTTCAGCAATTGGAATGGCTGACAGCGAGCTCTCCTCTGACTTGGAGCACAGCTCTGGACCTTCTGAGGCTCCAGCTTCTCCTGGGCCTGCACGGAAAAAGTCAAAGAAGCAGGCTAAGCACAAGGCTACCACCGTTGCAGCTTCTACAACGGGGAGTGACAAATCCTCATCGGCTGCCTCCAAAGACGCCGTAAGATGTCATAAGGCGCTGGAATGTCGAGTTGAATTGGCTCAGCGACAGGCACAGTCATCTGCCACGCACAATGCCGCTCCAGATACGAGCCCTAATACACTGCCTGTTTCACAGTCAGGGGTCATGGCGCCTGAGGACTTGGGTATCGTTTCCGTGACCTGTTCTGCTCTTCTCGAGGTGGCGATTCCTCCTGCTGCCCTCTCGCACGCCATGACGGCTCCGATAGATTTGCCTTATCATCGGTCTACTGCTCCACGTCCTCCCCCGGAGGTGACCTACACCCCCACGGCCGCGGGGCTCCACCCGGGGGGATCTTCACATGTCATGATTTCCTGTGATATTGAGAATCTCATTTCTCATATTATTTCTAAGACATAGGCGGTGAGCGCCCAACGACCTTTGGCATACAGGTCCGGACCAGCGGCTGTGGTCCCTACTCCGCCACCTCCACCGCCACCTCCTCTTCCACCTTCTCAAGTCTATCATTACGATGATAACACAGATCGTCACTCATCCCAGTTGGATTCAGCGCAAGCTGCCGACTCCTCTCTGGAGGATGAGGAGACCCAAAGGGACATGGAGTTTTCCGATGATGAATGCCTGCTCCCTGACAGACCAGCCTTTACCGGCCTCTTCAGACCTTCTCTGTTTAGGTCTTTATTGCACAAGGCGAAGGCGGCTACCCACTTTGCTGTCTCGGAGGGTCACTCGGATTCCTCAACAGCGCCGCAGCCGCACGAGTCTTTGTTCAATGTAGTAAGACTGAGCATACCTATGTCCCGTGTCCTGAACTCTTCACGGAAGTAGTGCAACGACCCTGGACTTTGCCGTCCTCTTTGCTGGCTCCTACGGGTCTTGACTGCAAGCTGTATTGTTTGGCTCCGTCTCTCCAGGACGCCTTGGCGCTGCCCACGGTTGATGCCCTGGTAGCAGCATTGACTTCGTCTTCATCGATTCTGACTCACGACATTGCTGATGGCTTCCGAACGGAGGACCGCAAGGTGGAGCTCACCGTCTGCAAGACACATAACGCCGTGGCCTGGGTGGTCAGAGCTGCAACTTCGGCATCGTTCTTCAATAGGGCGACCCTCATTTGGTTGCGCCATCTTCAGGAACGCTTGCCAATGGAGGACACGAGAGTCCACCAGGATATTAATAAAATCGTTGCGGCCACGGAGTACTTGGCTGACGCTTCTCTTAACGCCGCCAAGTTCGCATCTCATGCCTTGGTCTCATCGGTGACTTCCAGGTGCCTGCTCTGGCTGAGGCACTGGAGGGCGGACATGAAAGCAAAATGGCGACACGCTTCGGCACCGTATAAGGGGACTCATCTGTTCGGGGAGGCATTGGACCCAATCCTCGTTGAGGACAAACGCAAGGTCATGCCTTTATCATACCATTGAGGCGAGCGCAAATTTACTTCATACAGCAGCGGCAGCCCTTTCGGTCTGAGCCTGGGCCCAGCGGGTCCTTCCCCACGAGGCAGTACTCCCAAGGTTTCGACCGTACCTATGATGGATCCTCCTTTTGAGACCGTGGCAGACACTCGTCCTCAGCCAAGCGTCCCTTCAGAGGCACAGGGGCCCGTGCCTTTCGAAAAGGGAAGTGACTAACTCCGCCATCTTTCCATTGGGGGCCGTCTTGAACACTTTGCGGCCCAATGGGAATCTACGACGTCGGATGCTTGGGTCCTACAGACCATCCGATTGGGGTTGACTTTGGAAGTTCGCTCATGCCCCCACAACAGATTCGTCCAGTGCCCCGTGTCATCCAACCCATCCAAACGACAACTGATGGAGGCGGAAATACAACATCTTGTTGACATTTCTGCCATAGAGCCGGTTCCCACAGAGCAACGTGGAACCGGTTTCTATTCAATCTTTTTCCTCATTCCAAAACACTCCGGCGGCCGCCGCTGGGGAATCCTGGACCTCAAGGAATTGAACAAATACATAATCTACCATCAGTTCAAAATGCAGTCCCTGAAATCAATCTTGGGATGTATTCAAAAAGGGGATTGGATGACACCGGTAGACCTCACAGAAGCATACCTGCACATCCCGATTTGGCGGTCCCAACGTCGTTTCCTCCGTTTCTCCTGCAACAATCTTCACTTCCAATACAGGGCAATGCCTTTCGGACTCTCATCTGCTCCCAGGACGTTTACAAAAATCCTGTCAGCGGTAGCTGCGCTTCTGAGGCAGGAACCTATCAGGATACTTTGTTATCTTGACGATGTTCTCATCCTTTCGTCCTCGAAGGTTCTGGCCTCGCGAGACCTGGCCGCAGCGTGTCACTGCCTCCGACGAGATGGCTTTTCCCTCAACCTGCAGAAAAGCCATTTCTGCCCCACTACCAGCATTCTGCACCTGGGCGCTGTAATAGATTCCATCAAGGGGCAAGTCTTTCTGTCTCCGGAACGCTACCTCAGCATCCGGTTGCTGGTCTCAAGTACTCTCGCTCCTGTCCATTCCTCTAGTTCTTTTATCTCGTCTGCTAGGGAAGACGATCTCATGCATCTCCATTGTCCCTTGGGCCCGCTTCCATGGATGTCAGCTTCAATGGTTCATGCTCCCGTACCAGTGCTCCCGCCGCAGCAACTCAACTGCTCGAGTGAGGATTCCGGCGGAGGTTCGCAGGTCCCTTCGCTGGTGGACTTTGCCGGCCCTGTCAAGGGGCTGCATCTTCCTGGAACCACATTGTCTCATGGTGACGTGCGATGCCAGTCTGTCGGGTTGGGGCGCTCACATGGGCTCCCTGGTTGCTCAGGGCAGCTGGTCCCCGGTGGAGAGCCAGAACGAGATCAATTGGTTGGAACTCCGCACGGTTCGCCTCGCTCTCCCTTCAATTTCAATCAGTGGTGGAGGGCCACCACGTGTTGGTCAGGACGGACAATGTGACCACGATGGCACATGTAAACCGCGAAGGGGGCACACGCTCGAGACCATTGATGGACGAGGCTTCTCAACTGTTGATGTGGGCGGAGTCTCATCTACTCTCCCTCCGAGCGCAGCACATCCTCGGGACGATGAACGTGACCGCGGATTGGCTGAGCAGGACGTAGATCGACAACTCGGAGTGGCGTCTTCACGTGGACATTTTCCACGAGCTGGCTTGCCGCTTCGGGTCTCCCATACTTGACCTGTTCGCACGAAGGGACAACACACAGCTTCCTTGGTTCTTCGCTTGTTACCGCTGCCATCAAGCAGAAGGGATCAACGCTCTTGCCATTCCCTGGCCTCCGGGGTTGCTATACGCGTTTCCCCCGACACCACTCATTCTGCGTCTCGTCCGCAAGATCCTGACCGAGAGGGCGGAAGTGTTACTCGTCGCTCCACACTGGCCGAGGAGGGCTTGGTACGCGGATCTTCTGAACCTATCTGTTGCCCCTCCTTGGCGCATCCCGGACAACAGGATCTCTCTCAGTCAGGGGGTCATACTGCACCCAGAGCCTCAATGGCTGCAGTTGACCGCCTGGCACTTGAGAGGATTCTCCTAGGATGGGACAACATCTCCGGGAAGGCCATCTCGACTATTCAGGTGTCCAGGCGTCCGTCCACGTCCCGCATCTACAACGCCACCTGGTCTTCCTTCTGCGCTTGGTGCTCCTGGTCTCACGTGGACCCTACCGCTGCTTTTGTTCCCGAGGTTTTGGACTTTCTGCAGGATGGCCTGGACAAAGGTCTTGCCCCGAACACACTCCGTTGTCAAGTGGCGGCCTTATCTACAGTTTTGTCGGCTAAGAACGACCTTCCACTTTCACACAATGGAAAAATATGAGGTTTTTTGCGTGGTTCGACGAACTTGAGACCTCCGGTAGTTCACCGTTACCCGACATGGGACCTGTCTCTGGTCCTCCAGGTACTGACGCAGCCTCCCTTCGAACTGTTAGGTTCCATCAGCCTGCGGTTCCTCACCTTGAAAACTGTTTTGTTGGTCGCAATTACCTCAGCCCGTCGCATTTCCGAACTGGCCGCCGTACTAGTCCAGGAGGATCCTTGTGTTTTCTTCCCCAACAGGGTGGTTCTTCGGCTGGATCCGTTGTTCCTGCCAAAAGTAAACTTCCTTTACCACCGTGGACAATAGTTGATTGTTCCGGACTTCTGTTCAAACCCAAGGTGGCCCAATGGCACACTCTTGATGTCCGTAGGTCCTTTCGCTGGTACATCCGTAGGACTCAGCACTTCCGTAAGTCGGAGGCGCTGTTCGTTTCCTTTTTCCCGGCTACGATGGGTCGGAAGGTTTTCCTTGTCCACCATTGGGAGAGGGCTGAAAGCTTGTATCTCGAAGGCATACATGCTTCAGAAGAAACTGGTTCTGGGTAAGATCTTTCCTCACTCTAGGCGGAGTGCGGCCACCACGGCGGCCAGGGCGACTCAGGCCTCTGTCGAGGACATCTGCAAGGCGGCCACATGGTCTTTGTTAAACAGCTTCATACGCCATTACAAGGTCGATTCGTACTCCTCAGCAGACGCTGCGTTTGGACGACAAGTTCTACAATCAGTGTACTCCACTTCAGACACGCGTGCGCAGCCTGCCACCCTCCCTGACTAAAACTTGCTTGGGCTCAGTTTGGATTCTCCAATCAGCGCTTTGGAGAATGGACGTTGCTTACCTGAACGTCCCTTCTCGACACGCTGATGGAGAATCCAACCCACCCGGTCAGGCTGCTAGGACTTGTATCTTCTTCCGTTTTCTTCTACTGTTTCTTCGTGAACAAAAACTGAGACCTGACGAGCAAAAGGGGCGTGTCTGAAGAAATTTAAAGACACATACACTCAGTGCTGACTGCTAGACTGTTGAATAACCCTCACTTTGGATTCTCCATCAGCGCGTCGAGAAGGGACGTTCAGGTAAGCAACGTCCATTTTCTCCTATTCTGGGGTCCCCCCACCACACATAACAGTATACACTAATGATGTCTTCCTTGGTCAGCCCCTACTTCTGAATCATTTTACTGTATGATGGGGCTTCCCATCTTCTAAATATTTTTCTCTAAAGGACTAATCGGGTATTTTTACAGTTTGGTATTCTTCCTAATTGTTTTAGTGACCTTCTCACTTTTACTCAAAGTTACATCCATTGTTCTATCTCCTCAAGCACTGGATTGTCTCTGGCCTGGGGATGTTCTGTCTAGCTCTTTCTCGCTTGGATCCCGCAGCTGACGTTGGCCTATTTTTAAAGATCCAAATTCTTCTACATCCATTTTAGATCTCCCAGCAGATGCTGGCTATTTTAAAGATCCAAAATGTATAGAGACTTTGGTTCACACATATCATTTGCACCTTGCCAGGGCTCTCATGAGCAAGTTTGAACTCCACTTTTTCTTTTTAAGGACCTGTATTTAGCCAAATTGGTTTTCCTGTGTCATCCCTACTAAAACCTTTCGTGGTCCTTATTGGTATGCACTCAGACCATCCAGTATATGTGCAAATAGAACTAACATTGCACGGTGTGGACCTGATCTTGGCATATCTGTAAAATCAATCATCAGGGTATCAAAAGGATAACTTCCTGTGGGTTGATGTCCTTGAGCCGGTTGGGGCCCTTGTCTGGGATTATTGGCTACATAGGTTTCACATCTCATACAGACATTGGCCGCAGTGCTGTGGATTTTATTGATGTATACTTCATCTAGCAGGGCCTTGGCCAATGCAGTCTTTCCCAAATGTAATTGCTTATGGACTTGTTGCACAGCCTCCCATGCCATATGTCTCGAGACCAAAACGCGCTGGTCGGGAAGAATCCATCATCCATCTTCCAACGTCGCCTCAAGTTCCTTAGCTTGTTGCAATTCCTCCTTAGAATAATTAGGTCTAATTTGTTCATCCGGGACCTATAGAGTTAAACAGTTTGCCTGTATAATTAAAGGCTTCAGCACGGCTCGATGAGCTTCCTGGTCGGCCTTATTATTGCCTTGCTGTGTCTCTGACGCTGTTTTCTAGTGTCCTCTACATTACATAACAGCCACTTCCTGGGGGGGGGCAGATGCTGTCCAACAAGCATAAGATCTGGGGCCCATACTTAATGTCCTTTCCCCCTGCCGTTATAAAGCCCCTCTCCTCGTATATGGCCCCATGCACTTGCACTGTCAAGAAGGCATATTTAGAGTTTGTATAAATGTTGACACATTTGCCTTTCGTAAGTTCCAAAGCTCGAGTCAAAGCATGCAATTCTACCAGCTAAGCACTTGTACTGGGAGGGAGGGGCTCAGCTTCCCATACATCTTCAAGAGTTACAATAGCGTACCCAGCTTTCCGTATTTCCTCCTGCACAAAACTGGTGCCATCTGTGTACGGAGTAAAGTTGGGGTTGGAAAGCGGAACATCAGTCATATCTGGACGGCTGGCATAGGTTTCCTCAATAGTCTGAATACAGTTGTGAGTAACTTTTAAATCTGGTTCAGGCAGCAATGTGGCTGGATTCAATGTAGTAAATTGTATTAACTTGCTCATGGGGTTGTGCGTAATTAAACCTTGGTATTTCAGCATGTGGGGGTTGGTCAACCACAAATGTCCTTTGGTTTCTAAGACGGCTTTGAGGACATGGGGGGTGTAGATATCCAATTCCTGGCCAAAAGTTAATTTACTAGCTTCTTGTGTTAACAACGCCGTGCCTGCCAGGGCTTTCAGATCGCCAGGCCATCCTCTTACTACAATATCCAGCTGCTTCAACAGATAAGCAACGGGGCAATGCCAAGTTCCCATTTTCTGGGTGAGAACCCCGACTGCTCCGTTCTGTTTAGTGTCAACAAACAGCTGAAACGGCTTGTCTAAGTCGGGTAGTCCTAAGCTAGGAGCTTGCATTAAAGTGTCTTTTAAAGTTGTGAAACTTTTCTCTTCCTCTTTTTCCCTTCGCCGAGGTTCCTTATCACTTCCTCTTATAACTTCATAGAGAGGTTTTGCAATTAAACTGAAATTGGGGGTCCAGATGTGACAGAAGCCTGCAGCCCCCCCCAAAAAACCCCTCAAGTCTTTCCTATTCCTAGGCGCTGGGAGCTGACATATGGCCTTCTTTCTCTCATGGCCAAGAGTTCTTTTACCTAGTTCAATGTCATATCCCAGATATCTGACTTTTTGTGAGACTAGTTATGCCTTTTTTCCTGGATACCTTGCAGCCCAGCTCTTGCAATAGATGGAGTAAGTTGTGGGTGTTTCACCAACAGTTGTTTTCCATCTGGCCTGCGACTAACAAATCATCTATGTATTGTAATAAGACATCTTGGTCGGGGATTTCCAGGGCCGTCAAATCTTTTCCCAGTGCAGCCCTGAAAAGAGTTGGGGAGTTCTTGAATCCTTGGAGTAACCGTATCCAGGCATACTGTTGTTTTCTTCCCCATCACTCCTTG
>WNWU01013018.1:503135-534272 GCA_012654045.1 Ptyas mucosa | reverse complement strand
AACTACATCAGACAGGCCTTTCACCACTGTTTGAATGTCCTTATTAACTAAATCAAACTTTTCTTGAACAAGCCCTTTAACCTCCTTAATTTCTTTGGTAATAAATTCTTTTAAATCCTGGAAGCCATCCCCCTTTGTCTGGCTTTGTGACTGTTCCGGCTTATGAGTGGGGGAGCCCCCCCCCTTGCTGGCTTAGCCTCTGCTTTTGTTTGCTTTGATGACATTTTGCCACGTATACAATTTCTGTTCCCAATACAAGATCCAAATCTTCCCAGTAATTTCTCCAGATTAAATCGGTTCAGTAAAAATCTCTATAGTTAATTTTTTTTGTTTTTTATTTTTTCCCCTTCAAGCCGAATCTGTAACTTTGTAACGTTGTAACTGTGTTACAATAATCAGACCAGTCCACTTTCGCTTTCAGCTGTTCTTTCCGCTGAAAGCAATCGCCATTTTTTTTTCTTTTTCCCCCCTCTCAAAGTTTCTCAGGTTTCAAAATTGTAGTTCTTTAAGTTAATCCACAGGGCTAAAAATACTTGCGTTTTGATTTAGAGTCCCGATTCCACCCTGCTGTTGTGTTTGATTATTTAGTTGGTTGCGCTGTCTGGCTCTGCTCGAAGCAGAGTTTCCCTGTCGTCTGGAGCTTCAGCAACTTAAAAAGGGAGTCCCACCCTGTTAACTCCCCAGAGCACCTGGGGGTCTCACAGGGGACTCTACCTAAAGTCGCTGGCTCTCCTCACCAAATCCTAAAATATTGGGAGTTTTCCGAGCCGTTTCTCTTCTCCAAAATGGCTCTTTTACAGGCGGCAGGGCTGGCGGTCTTCAAAGGACCATCAGCGACGAACGCGGCTCAACCGGAAGTCCACCTTGTCACGATTGACAAAAGTCTTCCATCAACTCACTCATAGGCTTTCCCAGGGCTCCCTCCAGTCTTTGTAACTTTTTACGTATATCTGGGGCACTTTGTGATATAAAGGTCATGGCAAGCATTTGACCATTTTCAGGCGCTGTTGGATCAATAGGAGTATACATTTGGTATGCCTCCAGCAACTGAGTATAAAAAGCTTCCGGACTCTCAGTGGCTTCTTGCATCACCAGGGAAGGCTTGGACAGGTTAACGGCTGGTTTTCCTGCTGCATGGACTGCCTGCACCACCAAATGTTGATAGTTCTGAATTGCCCGTAATTTGCCATTTGGACTCCACAAGGGATCCTTCGTAGAGAAGCGTTCCTCGACATATGCTTCAAGAGTGCAACCTTGGGGAAGATCATGCTTCACTATCTTTGATACTGCAATCCTAATCTTTTCCTTTTCGGGGTGGCAAGGTGCGTGAGACTAGGAATCTACATTGTTCAATGTTGCATTTCTGGATCCAAGGGGGGGTCTTTGGAGTAAGCTGAGCCACACATCAATGTAGGGGTTTGGTCCAGGTGTCCTAATGTGGGGTGGAACACTAACTGGAGTACCTTTAAAGCAATAGAGGGATCTGATGTTCCCTTATCAGGCCTGCCTAGCTCACAGAAGACCCTCAACCTCAGTTTGCTCCACTTAATGCTGTAGTCTTGTCTGACATAAGCAATTTTGAAATGCTGCAACATGCACTCTAATGGAGTGAGGGGCACACTTCCTCCCCCTCCCATGTTCCTCCCGTGGCACCAGACAAGACAAATAAGGAAAAGGGATGAGAGGAAGGTAAGGGTTCCTTCCTCTCGGGATAACACAGAGGGAGTTATTTCACACACTCATGTCCTACCCAGGGAATCAGAAAATCACGGTCTCCGATGGGAACTGCGAACGCCAATTACTTCCTACTGGAAGGCGCTGGACACTCGACAGTCACCGTTGGGAACCACAGTAGACACTCACATCAAGCACACTTGACAACCTTCCCTCCCTTTACCTCTTAAAAGAGGGTACCTTTTACCTTTTAAGAGAGGGTGATCAGTCCTCTCCTCTGTCCCTGGTTTACAGGGAGGGATTATTCCTATTCCCCAATACTTGCCTGCAGGCTTGTTCTCCTGTCCTCTGGCCGGCTGTAACTTGGCCTGGTCTCTGTTCCCTTTCCAAGTGGTTCTTGGAGGCATCAACCGCCGCTGCAGGGGTCCTGTGTCACTGGGAAGTCCCTCGAAACAAAGTGTCCAATGGCACCTTGGAAGTTTCCTCTAACTCAACAAGGCCCCTGGCAGAGGGGTGAGCCTCCAGAGAGTCCCAATGACTCGTGTCCCATCTTGGGTGCCAGAAATGAAGCGGCAAAACCCACTTTCCCAAATGCAGGAGACAAGACCACAAAAGTTGGAGAACACAGGTTTATTTGCTAGCAAAGGTTCGGAGCATTCACATGTCAGATTCCGAACCCTGGGCTACGCCCAAGGTGTACCTTTTATACCTTATGCAATTCTAGGCACGCCAGAGGCGTTACGCTTCTGACTCTATTTCCATATATGGATACTATCTTACACAGTCTGTTACTTTCCGTGAACACTTCTGCTAATATGTTTCTTAATATAAGTTCGTTATAGGGATGATATAGAACATAGGTCATTAAGCTTATCGGTACATTTAACAAGTTCCTTATTTTTGTTCCTTGTACTTTCTTGAGGCTTGCAACATAACTTCTGCTCCAACGTTAGTACCTCAGAAAACAATATAATACTGTGCATGATACAATACTTAGATCAATATAGGTATAGTATAAGACCCTTCTGTTTCACCTGGACCCGGCTGAATTAGCTAACTACCGTCCGGTCTCCAACCTTCGTTTTTTGGCGAAGGTTGTTGAGAGCGTGGTGGCACGACAGCTTCCCCGGCACCTGGATGAAGCTAGCTATCTGGACCCATACCAGTCGGGCTTCAGGCAGGGGTACAGCACAGAAACGGCATTGGTTGCGTTGGTGGATGATCTCTGGAGGGCTCGGGACAGGGGTTGCTCCTCTGTCCTGGTCCTATTAGATCTCTCAGTGGCTTTTGATACCATTGACCATGGTATCATGCTGCAGTGGTTGAGGGGGTTAGGAATAGGTGGTTCCTCTCCGACCGTTTGCAGTTTGTGTTGGTAGGGGGGCAGAGGTCGACCTCGAGGCGCCTCGCATGGGGAGTGCTGCAAGGGTCGGTCCTCTTGCCCCTTCTGTTAAACATTTATGTGAAGCCGCTGGGTGAGATCATCCGTGGTTTCGGGGTGAAGTGTCATCTGTACGCTGATGATACTCAGCTGTACATCTCCACCCCAGACCACCCCAACAATGCCTTTGATGTTATGTCTCGCTGCCTGGAGGCCGTGCGGATCTGGATGGGGAGAAATAGGCTCAGACTCAACCCTTCCAAGACCGAGTGGCTGTGGCTTCCGGTGTCCCGATATAGTCAGCTGGTGCCATTGCTGACTATTGGGGGTGAATCTTTGCCCCCCATAGAGAGGGCTCGCAATCTGGGTGTCGTCCTGGACGCATGGCTGTCTTTAGAAGAGCATATGACGGCCGTGGCCAGGGGGGCTTTTTATCAGGTTCACCTGATTCGCCAGTTGCAGCCCTTTCTGGACCAGGATGCCTTGCGCACGGTCACTCACGCCCTTGTCACCTCTCGGCTGGACTACTGTAATGCTGTCTACATGGGGCTCCCCTTGAAGAGTACCCGGAGGCTCCAACTGGTCCAGAATGCGGCCGCGCGGGTGGTTATGGGCGCAACTCGTTGTGCCCATGTGACACCCCTCCTGCGCGAGCTGCACTGGCTCCCAGTGGTCTTCCGGGTGCAATTCAAGGTGTTGGTCACCACCTTTAAAGCGCTCCATGGCATAGGACCCAGGTACCTTCGAGACCGACTTCTGCCACCAATAGCCTCCCACCGGCCAGTTCGCTTCCACAGAGAGGGTCTCCTCAGGGTGCCATCGGCCAAGTTATGTCGCCTGGCGACACCCGGGGGAGGGCCTTCTCTGTGGGAGCCCCAGCCATGTGGAATGAACTGCCCCCGGAAATGCGTAAGATCTCCGACCTCCGGGTATTTCTCCAACGCGCTGATTGGAGAATCCAAAGTGAGGGGTATTCAACAGTCTAGCAGTCAGCACTGAGTGTATGTGTCTTTAAATTTCTTCAGACACGCCCCTTTTGCTCGTCGGGCTCAGTTTTTATTTACTCAGTCAGCTAATCAGACCTGTTTCTATCATCTCTGGTGTCTAGACTATTGAATAATAACTTCACTTTGGATTCTCTTCGTTTTGACTTCTTGGACTGGAACTGACTTGGAATTGGATTTAGATTTGGATTTGGAAAATTGGCTTGGTTTGAGTAAAAGGTGATTATTCCCTTTATTCTCCAGCTTATAACATCTTAAGGGTAAGTTCTCCTGGTTTCCCAGCCTGACTGCCCAGATAGATATAGCTCATATCACAGAAGCTCTTCCTGGCAGAGGACCCCTTCTGCTTAGTTTTGGATTCTGTCGGTACAGGGGCGGCTACAGAGTCCCTGCCCTGCTCTCAGAGGCACACTCACGTTTTGGAGATTGGTGGTTGCCGCTTGTGTAGTCCCTACCCTGCTCTCAGTGGCACACGCCCCCCAGTAGTTACCAGAATTGCGCTAGGGCTATTTTTGAGTAGCTGCATGCATTTTATTCCCTGTGGGGTGGTTGGACCGGCGCTAGGTCCGTTATTACTTTCACGCCGTTTCTGGGGGCTAGGGAGGCCGCCATTACCGCGTTTCGCGGTTTCGCTTTTTGGACCATGTATTCTGCCCGGCAACAGCTTTCCTCACAAGCAGCTGCTATTTCTGAGGTTTTTGACTGGCTGGGACTTCTGTGCATGCGCAGCTCCTTCCATTGCGCTAATCTGCCCGGTAACAAGGCCGCAGCTGTGTAGGTGGCCCCCCAGACTATTCCATGCCGGTAACAGCGCTGCGGTGGCGTGCTGAAGCGATTTAAACGTTGTTTGCCAGCACAGGAACTGTAACTGAGCAGGACCACCACACTAAAGTTAGAGGGCCAGGAACAGTGGCTAGGTTTACAGGAGCCGTTCTAGCGCCCTCCAGTGCTCAGAGGTGGTAATTATTTTGGTTTCTGATATTAGGTGGTTTTTTTCCATTCATTCCCTCTGAGTGCAGCCCTATTCTGGGAACTGCCTGCTTGAAGTTTTATTGCTCTGCACAGGGTATCTTCCCAGCCTGTATTGTAGAAAAAAAAAGAAGGGGGGAGACTGTTTAGCGGAACCCCTATGTGATTCAGGCACCTTAACAATAAAAAAATAAAAAAATAAAATAAAATAAAATAAAAAAATAAAATAAAATAAAAAAATAAAATAAAATAAAATAAAATAAAATAAAATAAAATAATAATAAAATAAATAAAAATTACCAAAAAAAAAAAGAAGACAAAGTAAGCAAACTATATGTGAAAGACATATAAGCTCATACACAGAACTAAATGATAGATATAAACCGGTATGAAGCTATAAAACTTGGAAACGTTGCTTAACTCTCCAAAATTTTTTTCCTCGTATCTTCAGCAATTGGAATGGCTGACGGCGAGCTCTCCTCTGACTTGGAGCACAGCTCTGGACCTTCTGAGGCTCCAGCTTCTCCGGGCCCTGCACGGAAAAAGTAAAAAAAACAGGCTAAGCACGAGGCTACCACCGTTGCAACTTCTACAACGGGGAGTTGCAAATCCTCATTGGCTGCCTCCAAAGACGCCGACAGACTTCATAAGGTGCTGGAACGCTGGTTTGAATTGGCTCAGCGACAGGCACAGTCATCTGCCTCACACGCTGCCGCTCCAAATACCACCCCCAAGTCACTGCATGTTTCAAAGTCAGGGGTCATGGCACCTGAGTACTTGGGTATTGTTTCCGTGACCGGTTCTCCTGCTCTTCTCGAGGTGGCGATTCCTCCCGCTGCCCTCTCGCACACCATGACGGCTCCGGTAGATTTGCCTTATCATCGGTCTACTGCTCCACGTCCTCCCCCGGAGGCGACCTACACCCCCACGGCCGCTGGGCTCCACCCGGGGGGATCTTCACATGTCATGATTTCCTGTGATATTGAGAATCTCATTTCTCATACTATTTCTAAGACATAGGCGGCTAGCGCCCAACGACCTTTGGCATACAGGCCTGGACCAGCAGCTGCTGTTCCTCCTCCACCACCTCCACCGCCACCTCCTCCACCTTCTCAAGTCTTATCATTACAATGATAACAGATCGTCACTCATCTCAGTTGGATTCGGCGCAAGTTGACGACTCCTCTCTGGAGGATGAGGAGACCCAAAGGTACATGGAGTTTTCCGATGATGAAGGCCTTCTTCCTGACAGGCCGGCCTTTACCGGCCTCTTCAGACCATCTCTATTTAAGTCTTTATTTTTTTTTTTATTTGATTTATATGCCGCCCTTCTCCGGAGACTCAGGGCGGCTTACAATGCGTTAAGCAATAGCCTTCATACTTTTGTATATTTATACAAAGTCAGCTTATTGCCTCCACAACCTGGGTCCTCATTTAACCTACCTTAGAAAGGATGGAAAGCTGAGTCAACCTTGAGCCTGGTGAGATTCGAACTTACAGTAATTGCAGACAGCTGGTTTTAATCACTATGCTTTTTTTTAGTCTGCTGAGCTAAACCAGGCTCCTTATTGCACAATGTGAAGGCGGCTACCCACTTGGCTGCCTCGGAAGGTCTCTCGGATTCCTCAACAGTGCCGCAGCCGCACGAGTCTTTGTTCAATGTACCCAAGACTGAACATACCTACGTCCCGTGTCCTGAACTCTTCACGGAAGTAGTGCAACGACCCTGGACTTTGCCGTCCTCCTTGCCGGCTCCTATGGGTCTTGACCGCAAGCTGTATTGTTCAGCTCCGTCTCTCCAGGATGCTTTGGCGCGGCCCACGGTTGATGCCCCGCTAACAGCATTGACTTCATCTTCATCGATTCTGACTCACGACATTGCTGATGGCCTCCGAACGGAGGACCGTAAGGCGGAACTCAACGTTCGCAAGACACATAACGCTCCGGCCTGGGCGGTCAGAGCAGCAACTTTGGCGTCTTTCTTCAATAGGGCGACTCTCATTTGGTTGTGCCAACTTCAGGAACGCTTGCCACTGGAGGACACGAGGGTCCACCAGGATATTAATAAAATCGTTGCGGCCACAGGGTACTCAGCTGATGCTTCTCTTGACGCCGCCAAGTTCGCGTCTCGTTCCTTGGTCTCATCGGTGACTTCCAGGCACATGCTCTGATGAGGCACTGGAGGGCGGACATGAAAGCAAAATGGTGACTCGCTTCGGCACCGTATAAGGGGACTCATCTGTTTGGGGAGGCATTGGACCTGATCCTCATTGAGGATAAGGACAAGCGCAAGGTCATGCCTTCATCGTACTGTCGAAGCGAGCGCAAATTTACTTCATTCAGCCAGTGGCAGCCCTTTCGGTCTGAGCCTGGGCCCAGCGGGTCCTTCCCCACGAGGCAGTACTCCCAAGGTTTCAACCGTACCTATGATAGATCCTATTTTCGAGACCGTGGCAGACGCTCGTCCTCAGCCAAGCGTCCCTTCAGAGGCACAGGGGCCCGTGCCTTTCGAAGAGGGAAGTGACTAACTTCGCCATCTTCCCATTGGGGGCCGTCTTCAACACTTTGCGGCCCAATGGGAATCTGCGACGTCGGATGCTTGGGTCCTACAGACCGTTCAATTGGGGTTGACTTTGGAACTTCGCTCATGTCCCCACAACAGATTTGTCCAGTGCCCCGTGTCATCCAACCCGTCCAAACAGCAACTGATGGAGGCGGAAATACAACATCTTATCAACATTTCTGCCATAGAGCCGGTTCCCACAGAACAACATGGGACCGGTTTCTATTCAATCTTTTTCCTCGTTCCAAAACACTCTTGGCGGCTGCCGGGGGATCCTGGACCTCAAGGAATTGAACAAATACATAATCTACCATCAGTTCAAAATGCAGTCCCTGAAATCAATCTTGGGATGTATTCGACAAGGGGATTTGATGACATTGGTAGACCTCACGGAAGCATACCTGCACATCCCGATTCGGCAGTCCCAAAGTCGTTTCCTCCATTTCTCCTACAACAACCATCACTTCAAATACAGGGCAATGCCTTTCGGACTCTCATCCGCCCACAGGACGTTTACAAAAATCCTGTCAGCAGTAGCTGCACTTCTGCGGCAGGAGCCTATCAGGATACTTTGTTATCTGGATGAAGTTCTCATCGTTTTGTCCTCAAAAGTTCTAGCCTCGCGAGACCTGGCGGCGGCGTGTCACTACCTCCGATGACATGGCTTTTCCGTCAACCTGCAGAAGAGCCATTTGCGCCCCACCACCAGCATTCTGCACCTGGGCGCTGTAATAGACTCCATCAAAGGGCAAGTTTTTCTGTCTCCGGAACGCTACCTCAGCATCCAGTCGCTGGTCTCTCAAGTACTCTCGCTCCCGTCCATTCCTCTAGTTCTTTTATCTCGTCTGCTAGGGAAGACGATCTCATGCATCTCCATTGTCCCATGGGCCCGCTTCCATGGACGACAGCTTCAATGGTTCATGCTCCCGTACCAGCGCTCCCACCGCAGCAACTCCACCACTCGAGTGAGGATTCCGGCGGAGGTTCGCAGGTCCCTTCGCTGGTGGACTTCGCCGGCCCTGTTAAAGGGCTGCGTCTTCCTGGAACCACATCATCTCATGGTGACGACCGATGCCAGTCTGTTGGGTTGGGGCACTCACATAGGCTCCCTGGTTGCTCTGGGCAGCTGGTCCCCGGTGGAGAGCCAGAACAAGATCAACTGGCTGGAACTCTGCGTGGTTCGCCTTGCTCTCCCTTCAATTTCAATCGGCGGTGGAGGGTCACCATGTGTTGGTCAGGACGGACAATGTGACCACGATGGCACACGTAAAATGTGAAGGGGGCACACGCTCGAGACCATTGATGGACGAGGCTTCTCAACTGTTGATGTGGGCGGAGTCTCATCTACTCTCCCTCCGGGCGCAGCACATCTCCGGGACGACGAACGTGAACGCGGATTGGCTGAGCAGGACACAGATCGACAACTCGGAGTGGCATCTTCACCCGGACTTTTTCCGCGAGCTGGCTCGACGCTTCGGGACTCCTGTACTCGACCTGTTCGCATGAAGGGACAACACACAGCTTCCCCGGTTCTTTGCTCATTATCCCTGCCCACAAGCAGAAGGGATCGATGCTCTTGCCATTCCCTGGCCTCCAGGGTTGCTATACGCGTTTCCCCCAACGCCGCTCATCCTGTGTCTCGTCCGCAAGATCCTGACCGAGAGGGCGGAAGTGTTATTCGTCGCTCCACACTGGCCGAGGAGGGCTTGGTACGCGGATCTTCTGAACCTATCTGTTGCCCCTCCTTGGCGCATCCCGGACAACAGGATCTCTCTCAGTCAGGGGGTCATACTGCACCCAGAGCCTCAATGGCTGCAGTTGACCGCCTGGCACTTGAGAGGATTCTCTTAAGACGGGACAACATCTCCGTGAAGGCCATCTCAACTATTCAGGCATCCAGGGTCCGTCCACGTGCCACATCTACAATGCCACCTGGTCTTCCTTCTGCGCTTGGTGCTCCCGGACTAACGTGGACCCTACCTCCGCTTCTGTTCCCGAGGTTTTGGACTTCCTGCAGGATGGCCTGGACAAGGGACTTGCCCCGAACACACTCTGTCGTCAAGTGGCGGCCTTATCTACAGTTTTGTCGACTAAGAACGACCTTCCCCTTTCACACAATGGAAAAATATGAGGTTTTTTGCGTGGTTCGACGAACTTGAGACCTCCGGTAGTTCACCGTTACCCGACATGGGACCTGTCTTTGGTCCTCCAGTTACTGACGCAACTTCCCTTCGAGCCATTAGGTTCCATCAGCCTGCAGTTCCTCACCTTGAAAACTGTTTTCTTGGTCGCAATTACCTCAGCCCGTTGCATTTCCGAACTGGCTGCCCTCTCAATTCGGGAGGATCTCTGTGTTTATAGCTGCAGAAATCCAACATTTGTTGGAAATCAAGGCCATAGAGCTTGTCCCCCCAGGGCAAGAAAGGACAGGGGTGTACTCAATTCTTTTCCTGGTACCCAAGTCTTCAGGGGGCTGGAGGGGGATCCTTAACCTCAAATCCCTCAACAATTTTATTTAATACCGGCGTTTCAAGATGCAATCCCTCAGGATAATCTTGGGATACATACGGGATGGCGACGTCATGACATCAGTGGAGCTACAGGAAGCGTACCTCCATGTACCAATCCATCTGGCACATCGAAAGTTCCTACGATTTGCTTACGCCAATCGTCATTATCAATATCGGGCCATGCCGTTCGGCCTGTCATCGGCTCCGAGAACATTCACCAAGCTGTTGACGGCGGTGGCGGCGTCCATCCGATTGGTTCTGGTTTGCATTTTTTACTACCTGGGCGATGTCTTAATTCTCTCAACCTCTCAACCTCCCATCAGCAGGCCAAACCGGACCTTACTACCGTTTGACACATGCTCAATCATCACAGATTTTCTATCAACCTAAAGAAAAGTCATCTACAACCCACCACGTGTATCAACTATCTTTGGGCGATGATAGACTCTGTGAAGGGTCAAGTTTTTCTGTCACCCGACCAACAACGGAACATCAGGGAGCTGGTGGCGCGTATATTGGCACAGAGACGAGTAACTTTGCTCAGCTTGTCTCAGTTGCTAGGAAAATTTATCTCATGTATTTCCATTGTGCCCTGGGCACGCAGACATGCGAGGCCACTTCAGTGGTTCCTGCTGCTGTTCCAGAGGGCCAGTCGGAGTAGCTCCTGTTCCAAGGTAGTTCTTCCCACCAAGGTATGTGTTTCCCTCAAATGGTGGGCCTCGGGGCCATTCTGAAAGGGTGTGTGTTTCAAGACCCCAATCTCATCGTGGTGACAACAGATGCGAGCCTCTTCGGATGCGGAGCTCACCTGGGGACTCAAGTGGTCCAAGGACAATGGTCCCAGGCAGATTGCAAAAACAGCATCAATTGGCTGGAGTTGAGGGCAGTACACCTGGCCCTTCACCACTTTCAGACCGCTCTATTACATCAGCATGTCCTTGTCTTAACCAACAATAAGGCCATGAAAGCCCACATAAATCGGGAAGGGGGCACTCACTCTCGATCTCTAATGACAGAGACAGAGAGCTTGATGAGCTGGGAGGAGACTCACACATTGTCATTGAGAGCGGAGCACATCTCCGGGACATCCAACCTCCGAGTGGACTGGCTGAGCAAGACGAGGCTGGATCCGTCGGAATGGAGACTTCATCCAGACTTGTTTCAGGAACTAGTTCGCAGGTTCGGTCAGCTGACCGTCGATCTATTCACCAATATCCTACGTGGGATCTGTCCTTAGTCCTACAAGCCCTTATGGCTTCCACATTTGAACCGCTGGCATCCATTAGTCTACGCCTTTTGTCATTTAAAATAGCCTTTCTCCTAGCCATTACTTTGGCAAGGAGAATTTCAGAACTGGCTTCCTTGTCCATCAGAAGTGACTTATGCATATTCCATCCAAACACAGTAGTCCTGCGGATGGATCCCTCATTCCTACCAAAGGTGAATTCTAGTTTTCACCAGGCCCAAGAGATAGTGTTGCCTGATTTTTGTCCAGCGCCCAAACATCCGTTAGAAGTAGAGTGGCACACATTAGACGTCAGGAGGGCTCTCCGCAGGTACATTGCAAGGACTGCCTCGTTTAAGAAAACTGAGGTGCTTTTGGTATCCTTTCACCCGTCTTCCATGGGGAGGAAGGTTTCATCCATGACTATAGCTCACTGGATTAAGGCATGTATTTCATTAGCATACAGCAGCAAGGACAAACCTTTACCTGGTAGGGGGTTGGCCCACTCTACAAGGAGTGCGGCTACGTCTGCGGCCTGGGTGACTCAGGCATCAGTAGTTGACATTTGTAGAGCGGCTACGTGGACGTTGTTAACACCGTTTGTGAAGCATTATAAGTTGGATAGCTGTGCCTTGGCTGAGGCATCATTTGGGCGTAGGGTGTTACAGAGTGTCCACTCAGCTAGGAACCTGGGGCCCAGCCAGCCTCCCACTGAGTTTGAGCTTGGGTATATCCCACGCTTGAATTGCCTAAGCAGCGCAATGGAAAATGGACGTTGGCTTACCTGAACGTCCCTTTTTGTTGCGATGCGTGGCAATTCAACCCGCCCTTCAGGCTGCCTGGTTTTGGCCCGGGGAGGGTTGTTTCTGTTTGCTTCGTAGGACACGTTGGTGGATGACGCCTTCGTGAAACAACTGAGGCTCAGCAGAGCAAAGGAGGCGTGGTCACAGCAGATTTAAAGAAATACTACACTCAGTCCTTAGCAAGCAGACGAGAGAAAACCCATGCTTGAATTGCCACGCATCACAATGAAAAGGGACATTCAGGGAAGCCAACGTCCATTTTAATCGCACTTCGTTACTGTGGTTGCAGCAGATGCAACAGAGGGTTCCACCCAGTGAAACCAGGCTCCACCAGGACCTGAATAAATTGATTGCAGCAACACAATTTTCTGCAGATGCAACATTAGCTGCGGCTAAGTATGCTTCTCGATCTTTGGCCTCCTCCATCATATCGAGTAGGATGCTCTGGCTCCGCAATTGGCAGGCGGATGCCAAGTCCAAATGGCGGCTGGCCTCAGCTCCTTATACAGCGGGCTCCCTCTTCGGGGAGGCTCTGGAGCCTGTACTAGTTGAGAATAAGGATAAGAGAAAGGTCCTGCCATCCTCCCTTAAGAGGGGCGAGAGGCGCACAACTCCATATTATTGCAGGTCGTCATATCGGCCTGATTCCAGTTCTTCCTTTCAACAGTCTCAACGACCTTTTCCTCAATGTTCTGACTGCCAAACTGCACCCAGCCTAGGCAGACCCTCCAGAGCAAACGGCCCTTTCGAGGGGCAGGAGGTCGCGCCTTTCGTAGACCATGATGACTACATGCCAAGCACATCCATTGGTGGCTGATTGGCTCTTTTTGCGCCTCAATGGGAGATGATCACGAGTGACCTCTGGGTCCTCAATACAGTGAGGCTCGGCCTCAGCTTGGACTTCCTCTCCCTTCCTCCAAATCACTTTGTCAGCTGCCCGGTATCCCGAAGCAGCGAAAAAGAAAGTCTCCTGGAAGCCGCCATCCAGCATTTGCTGGAAATCCAAGCAATCGAGGCGGTTCCAGAGGGGTCGGGGGTTTTACTCCACCCTGTTTATGGTTCCAAAGTCTTCGGGGGGATGGAGAGCAATTCTAAATCTAAAAAAAATAAATTTGTATCTGGTCTACAAAAGGTTCAAAATGAATTCCCTAACCACCATCCTAGAGCGAATTCGGGAGGGTGACTTCCTGGCATCTATCGACCTTATGGAGGCTAACCTCCATGTGCCAATCCTCCCAGCACATCGTCAGTATCTGTTTCTGCTTCAGTCTCACTACCAATACAGGGCCTTGCCCTTCGGACTAGCGTCGGCGCCCCACGCCTTCACCAAGGTTCTGCCGGCATTAGCAGCTTATCTACGATCAATTCCTATTCGTCTACAATGCTATTTGGATGACATTCTTGTGCAAGCGTCCTCCGAGGAGACCAGGGAGGCGTTGCAGACAACAATCACCGTTTTATGACAGCACGGATTCTCCGTAAACTTTCCAAAGAGTCAGCTGGTTCCATCCACGAGACTCTTACACTTGGGGACAGAAATCGACACCAGGCTGGGATGGGTCTTCCTTTCCCAGGACCGCAAGGACAATCTGACATCCCTGCTCAGACAGGTAAGAGCAGAGCGTCGGGTCCCCATTGCCCTATTAGCACGACTGTTGGGGATGTTTGTGTCATGCATCTCGATAGTGCCTTAGGCTTGGCTGTACGCAAGAACCCTTCACTGGTTCCTGCTCCCATACCAACGGTCAGGCAATAGCAGCTCTCGGACCAAGGTATGTGTTCCCTCTGGGGTGTTGCTCTCCCTCAAGTGGTGGATGTCTCCAGCACTGGACAAGGGCTGTCTCTTCTGGGAGCCCAGTCGCATCACGATAACATCAGATGCCAGCCTCTTTGGCTGGGGGGCTCATCTTCAGGGCCACATGGCTCAGGGCCACTGGACCCCAGTGGACCTGACCCACAACATCAATTGGCTGGAGCTTCGGGTGGCACACCTTGCCCTTCGCCACTTCAAGACTTTAGTACAGGGCCAACATGTTCTCATTCTTATGGACAACGTCGCGGTCAAGGCACACATAAATCGTCAAGGAGGCACTCATTCCAGGAGCCTCATGACAGAAGCAGAGCTCCTGGTGAGGTGGGCGGAAAAGCATTTGCTTTCCCTCAAAGCGGAGCATATCGCGGGGGTGGCAAACACTCAGGTGGATTGCCTCAGCCAGTCCACAATAGACAATGCAGAATGGCAGTTACACCCCACGCTCTTCCTGGAACTGACAACCAGATTCGGTCAGCCAGTAGTGGACCTGTTTGCCTCCCAGCAAAATGCTCAGCTTCCCAGGTATTTCACCAGGTTCCCGTCACAAGGGGCAGAGGGGACCAACGCCTTACGCAGTCCTTGGCCAAATGGCCTACTTTATGCCCTTCCACCTCTTCCGCTGATCCCAGGTGTCGTCTGGAAGGTAATTCAGGAGAGGGTGGAACTCCTCCTAGTTGCCCCTCACTGGCCCAGGCGCCCATGGTTTGCGGACCCGGTGGGACTCTCAGTCTTCCGGCCCTGGAGGATTCCTCAGGAGCGGATATCACTCAGCCAAGGTCCCTTGCAACATCCAAAGCCCCAGTGGCTCAACTTAACCGTCTGGCACTTGAGCGGGGACTCCTGAGGAAGCATGGGTTCTCTTCCAGGGTCATTGTAACCGTCCAGCCCTCTCGCAGATCTTCTATGAATCGTATTTACAATTCCACATGGGTAGCATTTCTCACCTGGTGTTGGGCTAGGGATCTCGACCCCACTTCTGCTAGAGTTTCACATGTTTTAGATTTTTTGCAGGACAGATTGGACAAAGGTCTGTCCCACAACACGCTCTACAGGCAGGTTGCAGCGCTGTCCACGGTCTTGCGGTGTGGGAAGAGAACATCATTGGCTCATGACCCCATTCTTAAGCAATTTATTAAGGGAGCTGCTAACCTCCGACCTCCGGTTGTCCATCGATACCCCACATGGGATTTATCTCGAGTTCTTCAAGCCCTGACATCGGCCCCGTTCGAACCTCTACGTACTGTGAGCTTGTGCCTCTTAACATTTAAGGTGGCGGTTTTGGTGGCTATCACCTCCGCCAGGCGCATTTCTGAACTGGCCGCTCTTTCAGTGCATCAGGATTTGTGTATTTTCCATCCGAATAGGGTTGTGCTCCGGATGGATCCATCATTCATCCCTAAAGTGAACTCTTAAGTTCCATAAGGCTCAGGAGGTTATCTTCCCTGATTTCTGCCCAGGACCTTCCCATGTCCTGGAGCGACAATGGCACACTTTAGATGTTAGGAGGGCTCTTAAGATTTATATTAAGAGAACATCCCAGTCTCGCTGGACGGAAGCTCTTTTTGTGTCCTTCCATCCCTCATCTACAGGTGCCAAGGTGACCCCATCTACCATAGGCTGTTTGCTGCAGGTTTGCATTGCAATGGCCTACCAGGTTAAAGCCTTACCATCCCCTAGGGGGGTTACGGCCCATTCCACCTGCAGTGCTGCCACTTCTGCAGCACGGGCTACGCAGGCCTCTATTGAGGACATCTGCAGAGCCGCCACGTGGGCTTCCCCTTCACCCTTTATTCGTCATTATAAGATTGATGTCTATGCCTCAGCTGAGGCATCGTTTGGACGAAGGGTGTTACAACGTGTTCATGGGGAGGCTTCAGGCTCTGGCCAAGCAGCTTCCCACCCGTAAATAGGGGGAGGCTTTGGTAAGTCCCATTCTTGGCCACTCCTGGGACCTTGCAGGAGAATGGACATTGGTCTTACCGTAATATGCCCTTTCTCTGCATCATCCCAGGAGTGGTCAAGCCCCACCCTGCTTCGCTTGGCCTGTGATCTGGGAACTAATGCATACATGGTTTGAGTTGTCTTTACAGTTACGTCCTCGCCGAAACGGGGGCAGGAAGGTGGAGGCAGGAGGTGTGGCTAAAAGAAACAGACAGCTCGGTCTCAACAGGAAACAGACGATTCATCCCATTCTTGGCCACTCCTGGGACGACGCAGAGAAAGGGCGTATTACGGTAAGACCAACGCCCATTTTTCTACATTGAATTTCATTTTCTTAGATAGGGCCCAGTGTTGAAGTCTGTTGAGATCCATCTGGATCTTGAGCCTATGTTTTGGAGTGTTGACTATTCCTGCCAGCTTAGTATCATCTGCAAATTTTAAGAGTTCCCCTTGTATTCCCTCATCTAAATTGTTTATGAAGATGTTGAAGAGTACTGGGCCTAAAACAAAACCTTGGGGCACCCCACTGCTTAATTCCCTCCATGTAGAAGTTGTTCCATTAAGGACTACACATTGAGTGCGGTTTGTCAGCCAGTTACAAATCCATCTGGTGGTGATGCTTTTTTATCCCACATTTTTCTACCTTACCAAGAAGTAGGTTGCGGTTTACTTTGTCAAATACCTTACTGAAATCCAAATATACTAATGTCCACAGCATTTTGATGGTCCACTAATTTAGTCACTTTGTCAAAGAATGAAATAAGATTGGTTTGGCATGATCTGTTTTTGAAAACCCCATGTTGGCTTCTGGTTATAACTTGGCTTGTTTCTAGATGTTCACAGATCTGTTGCTTGATTATCTTTTCCAGGATCTTCCCAGATGGTATTATTATTATTATTATTATTATTTATTGGATTTTTATACCGCCCTTCTCCTTTCAGACTCATGATGTCCGAAAGGTATTGATGTCAGGCTGGTTGGTCTGTAGTTTCCTGGATCTGTTTTTTTTTTAAGATGGGAACAACATCAGCTCTTTTCCAGTCCTCTGGTAGCTCCCCAGTGCTCCAGGGTCTTTGAAAGATATGGGTCAATGGTTCTGAGATCACATCTGCCAGCTCGTTCAGAACTCTGGGTTGTAATCCATCTGGTCCCGATGATTTGAAGTTGTCTAGAGCGGACAGGTGTTCTTTTACCATTTTCTTGCTTTTTTTAACTTGTATTCCTAGTCATGGTGGCACAGTGGTTTGAATGCAGTATTGCAGGCTAATTCTGCTGACTGTCAGCAGTTTGATTCTCACTGCCTCACGGTTGACTCAGCCTTCCATCCTTCTGAGGTGGGTAAAATGAGGACCCAGATTGTTGGAGGCAGTATGCTGACTAAATCGCTTAGAGAGGGGCTGTAAAGCACTGTGAAGCTGTATATCAGTCTAAGTGGTATTGCTATTGCTAGTTTGTTTTTTACGGTTATGTTTTTGGTAGGTTGGGCTGTATTATCATTTTGTGTGAAGACACATGCGCAAAGAATGAATTGAGCAGCTTTGCTTTCTCTCTGCTGCCCGTTACTTGCTTGCCATCTTCTCCCATTAATGGACCAATTGTTTCCTTGACCTTTTTCTTGTTTTTTATATATTATTATTATTATTATTATTATTATTATTATTATTATTATTAATCGAATTTTTATACCGCCCTTCTCCTTTCGGACTCAGGGCGGTGAACAGCCAGAATAAAACCTTTGTGTACAAAAGTTAAAATAATTTTAAGATAATTAAATAAAGTTTGGCCCATAATTTTAAAACATTCAATTAAAATCAGTATCAATTTTAAAACCAATGTAAAATCAGGCCAGCCCGGCTAATTGAAAGAAATAGGTTTTAAGGGCCCAACGAAAAGTCGGGAGGTCTGGAATCACTCGTATCTCTGGGGGTAGATCGTTCCAGAGGGTGGGTGCTACCACAGAGAAGGCTCTCCCCCTGGGGGTCGCCAGCCGACATTGTCTGGCTGACGGCACCCTGAGGAGGCCCTCTCTGTGGGAGCGAACTGGCTGGTGGGAGTCAATTGGTGGTAGAAGGCGGTCCCCTAAGTACCCTGGCCCTAAGGCATGGAGCGCTTTAAAGGTGATCACCAACACCTTGAAGCGCACCCAGAAGTCCACCGGAAGCCAATGCAGCTCACGCAGGAGAGGAATCACATGGGAGCGCCCCGTCGCTCCCATAATCCCCCGCGCTGCCGCATTCTGCACCAGTTGGAGCCTCCGGGTGCACCCCAAGGGGAGCCCCATGTAGACAGTGTTACAATAGTCCAGACAAGAAGTGACGAGTACTTGAGTGACCGTGTGATATTGACCAAAACTTCTTATTTTTAACATTTGTTGCAAGTCTTAGTTCATTCTCAGCCTTAGCTTTCCTGATTTCATCTTGGCAGATTCAGGCTGTATGTTGGTATTCTGTCTTACCTATGTGTTCCTCCTTCCAATTTTTTATACTTATCCTTTTTTCTTTCAGTTTATCAGCAAATTCTTTGTGTAAATATGTTGGTTTCTTCTTGGATTTCTTGTTTTTCTTTATCAGTGGTATTGAGTTGGACTGAGCTTGTATAATCATAGTTTTCAGAGTTTCCCAAGCTTCTTGTGTTGTTTTCCCCATAACATTTTCATCCATGGAATACAACGTCAACCCTCTGTAATTTCTTCTCTGTTAGTAAGAATTAGGTCCAGTATAGCTGTCCCTCTAGTTCAGGGGTCCCCAACTTGTGGGCCATGGCCCACTACTGCTCCATGGCTTGTTCACAACCGGGCCGCATGAGTGGCCAGCTGGTGTGCTTGGGGCCCCACTCGTGCAAGTGTTGCAGGCACTTGGGGCCCCACACGTGCGAGAGTCGCGGGCACTTGGGGCCTCACTCGCGTGAGCGTCCCACTTATGCGAGAGTCGCAGGCACTCAGAGCCCCACTTGCGCGAACACTGTATATATCCATGATGGCGAACCTATGGCACGGGTGCCACAGGTGGCACACGGAGCCATATCAGTGGGCATGCAAGGGTTGCCGTAGCTCAGCTCCAGCACGCATGTGTGCGCCCGCCAGCTGGTTTTTGGGCCTTTCGGTCCCGCCAGAAGTTGGGAAATGGGCTGTTTCCAGCCTCCGGGGGTGGGGGTGGGGGTGGGGAAGGCCATTTTCACCCTCCCCAGGCTCTTAGAAAGCCTCTGGAGCCTGGGGAGGGTGAAAAACGGGCCTACCGGACCCACCGTGCCATCATGTGCTAAAAGCAGGGGGGCATGCATGCGCAGGGGCGGGGCGCATTGGATTATGCGTATGGGCATACACGTGGGTGACCTCCCCGCACTCTCCCCACTTTTGGTACGCGATGGCAAAAAGGTTAGCCATCACTGGTATATATAATGCCCCAGGAAAGTGAAAAGTCCAATGAATATTACAGTATTATTTCTTATTATATAAGAATTTTTTGAATATTTGTACAGTAGGACCTCAGGCTTTGATCTATCAGTTGTCTGTAACAAAACAAGATCTCTTACCTCCACCAGTACAGGTAGTCCTCAACTAATGACCATAATTGAGCCCAAAATTTCTGTTGCTACGTGAAACAGTTATAGTTGCAAGAAAAAGTATGTGAACCCCTTGGGAGTACGTGGAGTTTTGCATGAATTGGTCATAAAATGTGCTCTGAACTTCATCTTAGTCACAACAATAGAAAAACAGTCTGCTTAAAATAATACTACACAAACATTAGATGTTGCCATGGTTTAATTGAACATAACATGTAAACATTCACAGTGCAGGGAGGAAAAAGTATGTGAACCTTTGGACTTAATAACTGGTTGACCCTCCTTTGGCAGCAATAACCTCAACCAAACGTTTCCTGTACTTGCAGATCAGACCTGCACAACGATCTGGAGTAATTTTGGACCACTCTTCACAAAACTGTTTCAGTGTAGCAATATTCTTGGGATGTCTGGTGTGAATCGCTCTCTTAAGGTCATGCCACAGCATTTCAATCCGGTTGAGGTCAGGACTGACTGGGCCACTCCAGAAGGTGTATTCTGTGCTGTTGAAGCCATTTTTTTGTTGAATTACTTGTATGCTTTGGGTCATTGTCCTGTTGCATCACCCATCCTCTGCGGAGCTTCAGTTGGCGGACAGACAGGCAGCAAAGCAGCCCCAAACCATGATGCTCCCTCTGCCATGTTTTACAGTGGGGATGAGGTTTTGATGTTGGTGTGCTGTGCCTTTTTTTCTCCACACATAGTGTTGTGTGTTCTTCCCAAACAACTCAATTTTGGTTTCATCTGTCCACAGTATATTTTGCCAGTAGTGCTGTGGAACATCCAGGTGCTCTTTTGCAAACTTCAAACGTGCTGCAATATTTTTTTTGGACAGCAATGGCTTCCTCCGTGGTGTCCTCCCATGTACTCCATTCTTGTTTAATGTTTTCCTTATTGTAGATGTGTCAACAAAAATGTTAGCATGTGCCAGAGATTTCTGTAGGTCTTTAGCTGACACTCTAGGATTCTTCTTTACCTCATGAAGCATTCTGCGCTGTGCTCTTGCAGTCATTTTTACAGGATGACCACGCCTAGGGAGAGTAGCAACAGTGCTAAACTTTCTCCATTTGTAGACAGTCTGTCTTACTGTGGACACATGAACATCAAGGCTTTTGGAGATACTTTTGTAACCCTTTCCAGCTTCATGCAAGTCAACAATTCTTGATCGTAGGTCTTCTGAGAGCTGTTTTCTGCGAGGCATGGTTCACATCAGACAGTGCTTCTTGAAACCAGTAAACCCAAAACAGGTGTGTGTTTTTAAAGGGCAGGACAGCTGTCAGCAACACATCCAATATCATCACACTGATTGGAGTCAAGGTTGGCTCACTCCTGGCTCCAATTAGCTCTTGGAGAAGTCTTGTGACTAAGATGAAGTTCAGAGCACATTTTATGACCAATTCATGCAAAACTCCACGTAATCCCAAGGGGTTCACATACTTTTTCTTGCAACTGTAAGTGAATTTTCCAGCTAGGAAGTTGAGACTCCAGGCATGGGTATCACTCTGTCTTCTGGCTCTATGGGCTGGGTTCAAATTGTAGAGACACCCCCTCTTGATGACACTCCCAGTTTCAACTCAGTCCTGAGCTGGTTAGGACATACTATGGGGTTCTCTTTAAAATTAATCACAGCAATTTGGCTGATAGGATTTCTGAGATGGATTAGGAGTTTGGTAATGTATAGAAATTTTCACAGTTTGATTGTAGCCTTTGGTGAGGTTTGCTTTCCCCATGGCTTGTTTAAGGCAGCATGGAGCCTTGAACAGTAAGGAGGAAATGGTTGGGATTTCAGGATGGTTGGTCTGAACTGTGTCCAGGAAGAGAAAATTTTTGGATTTGTTGTTTTGGCGCCAAATGGATAGGGCCTTTTTGTGGGAATTAAAAGAATGGAATGAAATGGTATGAAATGGAATGAAAGGAAATGAAGTGCAATGCAATGAAATGAAATGCAGTGCAGGGTGATGCAGTGCAGTGCAGTGCAATGAACTGAACTGCAGTGTGATGCAATGCAATGCGATGCGATGAACTGAAGTGAAATGCAATGCAATGCAATGCAATGTAATGATGTTGGACTTGGACTTGATCTGGCACAGGACTGAAAAGCTGTCATGGGGCTCGGTTCTCGGCCCTCCAGCACAGCATGAAATGACAGGAAATGACATGACATGACGTGACGTGACATGACATGACATGACGTGACATGACATGAAAGGAAATGACATGAAATTGAAATAGCATGAAATGAAATGAAATGGAATAAAATGAAACAGGAATGAAAAGCTGTCATAGGGCTCAGTTCTCTGCCCTCCAGCACAGCATGAAATGAGATGACATGATATGATACGACATGAAATGACATGAAATGCAATAAAATGAAATGACATGAAACAGGAATGAAAAGCTGTCATAGGGTTTGGTTGTCGGCCCTCCAGCACAGCATTAACGACATGGACTAACATGAATTGCCATGAAATGAAAAGACATGAACTGACATGAATTGCCATGAAATGAAACAGGAATGAAAAACTGTCATAGGGCTTGGTTCTCGGCCCTCCAGCACAGCATGAAGTCCTCGGTTGGCAGCGTGAAAGGTCCTGGACCTGAGCCCACTTTGGCCTCTGAGGTGATACGGAATGTTGAGACGGTAATTAAGTGAGATGGAATAGCCTGATTGCGGCCGGACCCGGCAGCATGGCTTGTTTACATTCCTGATTAGCCTAAGTGTGCAGCAAGGCTGCATTACTACTGTAACACTCTCTACATGGGGCTCCCCTTGAAGAGTACCCGGAGGCTCCAACTGGTCCAGAACGCAGCTGTGCGGGTAGTGACGGGAGCAGCATAGCGCTCCCATATAACACCGCTCCTGCGCGAGCTGCACTGGCTTCCGGTGGTCTTCCGGGTGCGCTTCAAGGTTTTGGTTATCACCTTTAAAGCGCTCCATTTTTATTTATTTTATTTGATTTTTATTTGATTTATATGCCGCCCTTCTCCGGAGACTCAGGGCGGCTTACAGTGCGTTAAGCAATAGCCTTCATACTTTTGTATATTTATACAAAGTCAGCTTATTGCCCCCACAATCTGGGTCCTCATTTTACCCACCTTAGAAAGGATGGAAGGCTGAGTCAACCTTGAGCCTGGTGGGATTCGAACTTGCAGTAATTGCAAGCAGCAGATGTTAATAGATGTTAATAACAGGGTGCTTTAAACCACTGTACTACATGGCATAGGGCCTAGTTATCTCTGAGACCGCCTGCTGCTACCGACACCCTCCCATCGACCTGTGCGCTCCCACAGAGAGGGCCTCCTCAGGGTGCCATCAGCCAAACAATGTAGGCTGGTGACCCCCAGGGGGAGAGCCTTCTCTGTGGGGGCACCTACCCTCTGGAATCAGCTGCCCCCGGAGATAAGAAGAATCCAACACCTCGGTGCCTTCCGCCGGGCCCTTAAAACCTATCTTTTCCAGCAAGCTGGGCTGGCTTAAAATATTTTTAAATGTCTTTTTAACTGGTTTGTCACTTTTAAATTGGGGCCAAATTTATATATATATTTTAATTGTTTTTAATGTTTATATTCTGTGTCTTTTAATTTTGGCTGTACACCGCCCTGAGTCCTCGGGGAGAAGGGCGGTATATAAGTTTGAAATTAAATTAAATTTAAATTAAATTAAATTTATTTCTGGAAGCCTGATTGTGGCCGGACCCGGCAGCATGGCTTGTTTACATTCCTGAATAACCTAAGTGCGCACCAAGGCTGCATTTATTTCTGGAAGCCTGATTGTGGTTGGTACGGGCAGCATGGCTTATTTACTTTCCTGATTATTCGAAGTGCGCAGCAAGGCTGCATTTATTCTGAAAGGCCTGATTGCAGCCGGACCAGGCAGCATGGCTTGTTTACATACCTGAATAACCTGAGGGCGCAACAAGACTGTACTTTGCTAAATAGCTGATGGCGACCAGGCATGGCTTCTTTACATTCCTGGATAGCCTATGGGTGCAGCAAGACTGCAATATTATGACTAGCCTGATTGCGGCCGGGCCTGGCAGCATGGCTTGGTTACTTTCCTGAATAACCTAAGTGCGTAACAGGCTGCGTTCTTTTCTGATTGGCCTGATTGTAACCGGTCCTGGCAGCACATTCCTGAATGGCCTACAGGCACTACAAGGCTGCATTTATTTTTGCATAGCTTGAATGTGGCCCGCCCTGGCAGCGGGGCTGTTGACATTCCTGATTACCCTAAGTGCGCAGCAAGGCTGCACTTATTCTGAATAACCGGATTGGGCCGGTTCTGTTAAAATGGCTTATTTGCTTTCCTGAATAGCCTACATAAACGGATTGATTACTTATGATCAGCCTGATGTGGCCAGGTCCTGATAGCAGGACTTGTTACATTCAGAAATAGCTTAGGTAAGCAGCAAGTCTTCTTTACTTCTGAATGGCCTGATTGTGGCAGGCTATGGCAGCAGGGCTTGGTTATGTTCTTGAGTAGCCTAACTGCGCAGCAAGACTGGCAATACTTCTCGATAGCCTGTTTTCGACCAGCCTTGGTAGCAGGACTGGATCTATTTTTATAAGGAGGCTGATAGTGGCCGGGCCTGCCGGTGTGGCTTGGTTTTACAGTCTGAATAGCCTGATGGAGACTGATTCTGCTGCAAGGCTTGATTTACAGTTCTGAATAGCCTGATGGCTGCTGGTTCTGACAACAAGGCTGGATTGATTTCGGAATGGCCTGGGGGCAGCGGGTCTGCGAGAGACGACTGGTTCTGGTTGCAGGGCTTGCTTGTCATTCGGAAAGCCTGAGGTGAAAGGCTCGGACAACAAGGCTTGATCAGCAATTATGATGGGCCTGATTGCGGCCAGTTCTGCCAGCAAGGCTTGAAGGATATTTCGCCTCAAAGCAGATCTCTGTTGGTACGGCAGAGCAGAGTGGAGTGTGTGTCAGGTGTTTTCGGCCCTTTTTTAATAGGGCTGGACCAGGGGCCCGGGGACATGGACAGTTTGCTCCTGGTCGGAGTTCAGAGGGCCGTGGTCTTGAGGCAACGCATGGTAGGGTGAAGGTAAAGCGCAAGGCAGGGACTGAGCTCTTAACACTGTTTACGGGCCTATAGAGGGCGGATTGGCACCTACCACAGCCTTGGAAGCAGTCCGCTCATAGGAATGTAGGCCTGGCACCTAAGACAGCCACACAGGCCCAAGGAGACCTCTGCGGAGGACATTAGAACAGGTCAGCTCTTCTTTCATGGGTAGAGATGATTCAGAAGCAGAAGGATTCCCAGGGCGCCTGGCCAGTTTAGTTTCTACAGGATACAGTAGTTATGGCTGACGCGGCCTGGAATTCCGCAGAGCTTGGGGTGCACTTCATCGCAACTGCGGTCAGGGCCAGGGGCCCTTGGGGTAGCTAATTGGCAGGAGGATATGGGGTGCAGGTGGCACCATCCTCAGTGTCTTTACGGATTTATTCTGGGACTCCTGTTCCTGGAGGGAACCGTTCAGTATCACGGGTCTGATGCGTCAGGTTCGGTGGGCCAGTACGATTCTTAGAGGTACTGTTGTCACTGTTAGGCACGATGATCTCTGGTATAGAGGTTGTGCCTGGAGCAGATTCCTGCACGGTTTCGGTAATGGTTCGGGCTCCCATTTCAGAGGAATGGTTGAGACACTCACCATGCCAGGGTTGAGGTTCTGGGGGACGTTTTCAGGACTACCCGCTGGTGCACTTACAGGCACATGAGGCAGGGATGTTACTTATCGTCCAGGAGCGAATAGTAGTAACACAGGACGACAGTTTCTTTGGTTGGGAGGCCCATTGTCTGGACCTGTGACCCAGGAGACTTTGTTGTAAGCGGAGGCAGGCAAGAGTAGCACTAGCTGGAGAGGAGGAGGTCAGATGGCGCTCTGGCATTTCAGAGGGTTTCCAGGGCTATCATGTGCTTCCTATAACCAACTGTCAGGCAGTCAAGACCAGGTCAACAGACAGGGAGGAACTCGTTCTTAAGACACTAAAGGCAGTGATGAGGATCCTCTGGCGTCTGGCTGGACGCAATTGGGATCCATCGGAGCGGGGCGTAAGCAGGGCACATGATATGAGGGCAGAGTGGTTGAGTAGGGCCCTTAGACCACTTGGTGTGGCATTTGCTTCTAGCGTGGTTCGAAGTGACTGTGATTTGGTTTGGTGGACCGCCCAGGGATCTCTCCACGTTGTCAGCATCCGGACAGATATCCCGTTGTTTCCCATGGTGCCCGATTCAGGGGGCAGCAAGGGTCGACACACTTCATTCTCAGTGGCCCAGAGCCCACTGTCCGCTTTTTGCTCTGGCTTTCCTACCGGGGGTCTTCAGCGGATTCTACAAACCAGGGCAGAGTATCCTGGACAATGCCACATTGGTCTTGACACCCGGGGGTCATGGGATGGGTGAGCCTGTCGGTTGGCCTCCACGGAGACTTCTGTCCGACAGGGTATCCCTCGACCAGGGGTCTTTTGGCCATCCAGAAACTCGGGGGGCTAATTTTGACCGAGTGGTGGTAGAGCAGGGACTGCTGGAGGGGCAGACCTTCTCCTTCAGCGTGCCCCGGTCTTTGTAGACGGCCAGACGCCCATTCACGATGTCCAATTCTGTTGCTACTTGAAAGGTGTTTAGTTATGGTGCTCCTCCAAAGATAGCTGACAAGGATAGTGGTTCCACTACTCATCGAGTGGACAAGCAGGTGGAAAACAGAATTAGATCCAGCAATGCTAGGCAGCACGTAGCAGTATTGCAGAGTGTTAGGTTGTGGAGGAAGCGAAGCCGTGACACTACCTCTGGAGGTCAAGAGCTTATCCGGAGGGCCACTAATTGAGACCAGCAGTGGGTTACTGCTATACCAACTGGGACACCAAGGGGGGGTTTTCAGCTCTCCCTTCAGCCCTTTTGTTTTGGGTTTGAGCCGTTTAGGATGGTTCACCTCAGTTCTTAGAGTACAGACAGGGTTTTTTTTTCTGTGGCCCTTACATCAACCAGAAAGATATCACAGCAGGGCACTTTCTCTGTGATAGAGGAGTGTTTACGTTAGACCTGGTCTTTAAGATCAATCTCACCTCCGGGTTTCACCGGGCACAGGAGTGGATTCCACCGTTCTTACTGTTATCCATCGTCTGCCAGAAAGGGGACTGGCAGACACTTGGCATAAGCCGGGTCAGGAGGAGGAGGAATTTCATCAAGAGGACACAGGTTCGATGTAGAAAGGACCCCTTTATGTCTTTTTTCTGGTCAACCAGGCGGAGGGAGCTCTCCCCTTAGACAGGGGGTGCTCGATAAGAGCTATAATTGCCTGAGCTTCAATGCTCAGTCTTTACCATGACCCAGGGTGGTTAACATATATGCCACATGAAGGGCGGTCACGTCCATGTTGTGGGACACTAGTGTATCTGTGAAAAGGAGCTGCAGAGCGGTGAGTGACACCGTCGCCATTCTTCCGATATTACCGTATTGAAGCTTGGGTTTCGGACAGAAACAAAAAAGTCAATGCTGTTATTTTTTTTTTATTGAAAACGTTTTTCAAATACAAATTTTTCCCCCTTTTCCCCCCCTTCCCCCCACATATTATACATTTAAAGCATATAACTTTAAAATACATTTCCCCCCTCCCTCCCTATCCCTGCCCATCCACCCCTTCCCCCACCCCACCCTTCGGACTTCCACTATATAAAACTATTGTAATTCCAAACACAATATATATTATTCAACCCCTTCATATTCTACCCCCTTTACTCTACTCAGCATAATCATATTCGTCTAATCTCCATCAGCTGAAAGCTATATAATATTTTCTAGTTTGATATTTATTTTGTATATAGTCAATCCATTTTTTCCATTCTTGCACATAGTTCTCTCGCGTATGATCTTTTAGAAAAGCAGAAATCTTCGCCATCTCCGCAAATCCGGCCATCTTCTGAGTCCATTGAACAATAGTAGGCAGGACATCTTTCTTCCAGTGTTGGGCCACCAACAATCTAGCTGCTGTCACCATATACAATATCAGTTTTGTTTCTCCCATTGTAAAGTCCTTAACTATACCCAATAGAAACAATTGTGGAGAAAATTGTAGCTTTTTCTTCAAAACGTTTTGCATAACCCACCAAATTTTTATCCAAAAAGCCTTCACTTTCTTACAAGTCCACCATATATGATAATATGTAGCATCTAAACAATCACATCTCCAACATTTTGGTTGAACATTAGGATACATACATGACAATTTCTTAGGATCTAAATGCCACCTATAAAACATTTTATAGAAATTCTCCCGCAAATTCTGCGATTGTGTAAATTTAACATTCTGAACCCATATTTTTTCCCAAGTATCCATCATAACTGGTTCTGTAAAATTTTGTGCCCATTTAATCATACAATTCTTAACCAGCTCTTTTTCTGAATCCGTTTCTAGCAAAACATTATAAACTCTCTTAATATACATCGGTCCTTTCTCTTTTATCTGTCTAACCAATTCTACTTCATACATCATTATACCAGTTTTTTGATCTTCTTTCCATCTCATTTGTAGTTGATTATACTGTAACCAAGTTAAAGTAATCCCTTCATCCAACAGTGTTTGTAATGTCTTCAGCCGCCAACTGCCCCCTTCAGTGAAAAGTACATCTTTGTATAAAACCCCCCCGAGTGACTTAATATTTGTATTCCACATGGTATCAGCAAGATCCAGCCAAAGCGGTATTTTATAATCCCATTTGAATCGGTGCTTTTTCCATATTCTCATCCAGGCATTTCTAAATATATGACTGTTGAATACTTTGTCCACTTTATGCTCATAAAATAGATATGCGTGCCAGCCCAATTCCAGATCGTGGCTTTCTATATTCAATATTCCATTCTTTGTTTTCCCAAACCAGTCACTAGTCTGTATCAATGCAGCTGCTTCATAGTATAATTGAAGGTTTGGGAGTTTAAGGCCACCCCTCTCACGAGTATCTTGCATAATTTTCAGTTTAACTCTCGGTTTTTTCTCATTCCAGACAAACTTATTCACTCCTTTTTGCCATTCTAACAATTGTTTATCAGTTTTAAGCACCGGTATCATTTGGAACAAAAAAATAAATCTGGGTAAAACATTCATCTTAACTGCTGCTATTCTCCCAAGTAAAGACAGTTGCAGTTTTTTCCAAGTTTGCATTTCTTTTTGTATCTTTTGCCACAACGGTTCATAGTTGTTTTGAAACAATTTTATATTTAAATCTGCAACTTGTATTCCTAGATATTTAACCTTCGATACTATTTCAAAACCTGCCATCCTTTCAAGTTCCTTTTTTTGAGTCATTGTCAAATTCTTTGTTATCATCTTAGTTTTTCTCTGATTCAGTCTAAATCCTGATACCATACCATATTCTTCTATAATAAGTTTCAACTGGATTATTGATTTCATCGGCCATGTTAGGGTAACCACCAGATCATCTGCAAATGCCCTAGTCCTATAATCTTCTTGCCTTATGACTATTCCATTCAAAGAGTTCGAGTCCCATATTGTGTTCGACAAGACTTCTAAAGTTAAAATAAATAACAATGGGGATAGTGGACACCCTTGTCTTGTGCCTTTTTGTATGTTAAAATTCACAGTTAAACTTCCATTAATAATAAGTTGTGCAGATTGCTCTTGGTATATTGCTGCAATTGCCTGTATAAAGCGGACCCCAAAGTCCATTTTTTCCAAAGTCTTTATTATAAAATTCCAATTCACTCGATCAAAGGCTTTCTCCACATCCAAAAAAGCTATCACTGCAGGGATCTGTTTATTCTTTTCTAGATAGTCCAACAAATCTATGATTTGCCTGACATTCTCTTTCATATACAGTTGTGATCAAAATTATTCAACCCCCACTGAAATTGAGTGTTTTGGCCAGTTTGACATTGATTTTGATCATTCAGTCATCTTGCTTACATTTACATCAAAGAGGCACTTGTAGGTCAGACAAATATAACATAACATTTATAATGAAATAACCACAAATGTCGTTTCTGTGCTCACATCATTATCAGTTTTATTCAACCCCCAAGTGACATTCAATCTTAGTACTTAGTACAACATCCTTTTACAGTTATAACAGCTTTTAAACGTGAAGCATAGCTTGACACAAGTGTCTTGCAGCGATCTACGGGTATCTTCGCCCATTCTTCATGGGCAAAAGCCTCCAGTTCAGTCACATTCTTAGGCTTGCGCACTGCAACTGCTTTCTTTAAGTCCCACCAGAGGTTCTCAATCGGATTTAAGTCTGGTGACTGCGATGGCCACTCCAAAATGTTCCAGCCTTTCCTCTGCAACCATGCTCTAGTGGACTTGGAGGTATGCTTGGGATCATTGTCCTGTTGAAAGGTCCAACGTCTCCCAAGCCTCAGGTTTGTGACGGACTGCATCACATTTTCATCCAATATCTCCTGGTACTGAAGAGAATTCATGGTACCTTGCACACGCTGAAGCTTCCCTGTACCTGCAGAAGCAAAACAGCCCCAAAGCATGATTGACCCTCCGCCATGCTTCACAGTAGGCAAGGTGTTCTTTTCTTCATAGGCCTTGTTCTTCCTCCTCCAAACATAGCGTTGATCCATGGGCCCAAACAGTTCTAATTTTGTTTCATCAGTCCACAGAACACTATCCCACAACTTTTGTGGTTTGTCCACATGACTTTTGGCATACTGCAGTCGACTCTTCTTATTCTTTGGAGACAGCAAGGGGGTGCGCCTGGGAGTTCTGGCATGGAGGCCTTCATTACGCAGTGTGCGCCTTATTGTCTGAGCTGAAACATCAGTACCCACATCTGACAAATCTTTTCTCAGTTCCTCAGCAGTCACACGGGGACTTTTCTCCACTCTACGCTTCAGGTAGCGCACAGCAGTCGAAGTCAGCATCTTCTTTCTGCCACGACCAGGTAGCGTTTCAACAGTGCCCTTTGCTTTGAATTTGCGCATGATGCTTCCTATGGTGTCTCTTGGTATGTTTAACATCTTTGCAATCTTCTTATAGCCATTGCCCTTCCTGTGAAGAGAAATCACCTCTTCTCTTGTCTTCCTGGACCATTCTCTTGCCTTCACCATGTTTGTAACCACACCAGTAAATGTCTAGAAGGAGCTGAGTATCACAGTCATTTTAAAGCTGCCTAATTGGTGCTTATTATGCTTAATTGCTGCTCGGTGTCATCCACAGGTGTTTTCAATACCTGATCGAAAACACCTGAATGAACCTCTGTTCTTCAGAGTGGTAGTCTTTAAGGGGTTGAATAATTGTGTCAATGAAGAAACCACAAAAGAAACATTTACTACTGTATTACAAAAACAATTGATGTCATTTTAGTTGCATTTGGTTCTGTAAAACGTCCTTGTAGGATTTCATTCTGAATACAATTACAAATGTACACTATAGTCCCTAAACCCCTTTACAGCATTGGGGGTTGAATAATTTTGATCACAACTGTATCTGCCTTCAATAAATCCTGCTTGATCATGATGAATCACCTCTTGAATAGCTGGCATTAATCTGTTGGCTAATACTTTTGCAAAAATTTTATAATCCGTATTTAAAAGAGATATTGGTCTAAAATTTTCTGGTTTTTTAGGACCTGAATCTTCTTTCGGTATCAATGATACAAAAGCTGCTTTCCATGAAGAAGGTATGTTACCACCTTGCTGTATGCTACAAAATAAGTCTTTAAGGTGGT
>WNWU01013018.1:462501-493135 GCA_012654045.1 Ptyas mucosa | reverse complement strand
ATCTGTTACTTTGTAGCGTGTTACAATAATCAGACCAGTCCACTTTCACTTTCAGCTGCTCTTTCCGCTGAAAGCAATCGCCATTTTTTTTCTTTTTCCCCCCTCTCAAAGTTTCTCAGGCTTCAGAACTGTAGTTCTTTAAATTAATCCACAGGGCTAAAAATACTTGCATTTTGATTTAGAGTCCAGATTCCACCCTGCTGTTGTGTTTGGTTATTTAGTTGGTCGCGCTGTCTGGCTCTGCTTGAAGCAGAGTTTCCCCGTCGTCTGGAGCTTCAGCAACTTAAAAAGGGAGTCCCACCCTGTTAACTCCCCAGAGGCAAAAAACGCAACCTGGGGGTTGCACAGGGGACTCTACCTAAAGTCGCCAGCTCTCCTCACCATATCCTAAATGATTTGGAGTTTTCCGAGCCGTTTCTCTTCTCCGAAACGGCTCTTTTACAGGCGGCAGGGCTGGCGGTCTTGAGGACCGTCAGCGACGAACGCGGCTCCAATGCTGTTATTTTATTGTTTATACAATTTCTGCTTATTGTACACAGCACTGCCCCAAAAGGAATATTTGCTTTTCTTCATAACTGTACCAAATGACAGTAACATGCAGTAATAATAAGAAATATAATTTTGCTCAAACATGACAGTTCAAGGCAGTCTTTAGAAATATGATTCAATAAAAATGTTTACCAACCTGAAGATCCTGCCTGTTCAAATGTGTTTCTTTGGTCATATTCATCACAGCACTTCTCATGATGTTGCCTCATTCGGGCCACCAGGCCTTGCATTTCTTTGTTGCAGTGTTTGCAGTTTGCACGCATGCCTGCCTTACCGATAGGTAAAGGAACTTTATTAAAATATTGCCAAACTGGGCCTCTTTTACGGCCTGCTGCCATTATAGATTTTTTCCTCCAGGAAAGAATGTGATAAACCTCAGGTCATACACACAAAAAGATCCAAAGACTTGTCTGTCTGTGGCTGTGCAGTATTGTGCTCAGAAAGTTTCACTTTCATTTTGTACTGCTTGTCTGCTTGCCCCTTCCTCCTCACACTTAGTTTCACTTTCTTCTTGTGCAGATCTATTCCACTCCAAACAATGAGAAAAATATTGTTTCTATTCTATTCACTCAACTTCTTGAAACTTAGCACTGAAGGGGTTGATTCTGTATTCATAGGTTTGTAGGACAATAGGATTAAGGTCTTTTTCTCAACTCTGTTCATGTTATAACATTTTTGCTGTGAAGAAGAGGCATGTGATCTCTGTTGAGTCAAATTCAGTTTTGAGAACTGCAAAAGTAAACCAAGCATCTGTGATAATATCTTGTAGACAGAGAAACTGCCCAATAATCTTACAAAAACCTCTGGAAGAGCATGACATTGTGAATGGATTAATGGAATTTATTTACCAAAAAAATTAAACATATACAGCCTTATTCTACATAATTAAAAAACTAATCTTTATTTCATGATGGAATAACCTTTGGATGGTAATATATTTTCCTCAAAAAGCATTTTATTTAAAAAAATCTGATTTAAATAAAAAAAAATCAGATTTTTTTGATTTTTTTAAAAAAATCATTGATTTTTATCCACCCTGGTTGGGGTCAGTGAGTTTGGCACAGTTTGGTGGAGATGCCCGGACTGCGGGACCAGACGACTTCCCACCCTTGAGGACTGCCTGCTTTGGTAAGTCCCATGCCTGGAGTCTCGAGTTCCTAGCTGGAAAACAGGTGTTGGTCCTACCTGATACACCCCTTTTCAGCTGGAACGAGAAACTCCAGCCCCACCCTAAAAAGACAGGGGTCGGGTTAGGGGGCGTTCCTGGGGTGTCATTACAGGTGATACGTATGGATCTCTCACGGTACATCGTTGAAACTGGGAGTGTCATCAAGAGGGGGCATCTCTACAGTTTGAACCCAGTCCATAGAGCCAGAAGACAGAGTGATACCCATGCCTGGAGTCTCTCGTTCCAGCTGAAAAGGGGTGTATCAGGTAGGACCAACACCCGTTTTGTCCCATTTTACAACCTTTCTTGCCACAGTTGTTAAGTGAATCTGGCTTCCCCTTTGCTTCTCAGAATGTAATCACATGACCCTGGGACACTGCAACCGTCGTAAATATGAGTCAGTTGCCAAGCATCTGAATTTTGATCACATGACCATGGAGATGCTGCAACGGTCATAAGTGTGAAAAATGGTCATAAGTTACTTTTTTCAGTGCTGTTGTAAGTTTGAATGGTCTCTAAATGAACTGTTGCAAGTCGAGGACTACCTGTAATATTTCTGAACCAATTTTTTTTCAAACAAATCAAGAACCATCCAAAGCCAATTATTGCTCTTTCCCTCTCCACAACCCACCATGATTCAGCCATACAAATATTGCAGGCATCTCTTGGAAGTCATACTGAGATCATTTGAAATATAGATAAAACTAGAGTTGATAAGCTACATTTTTCCAGCTAGGACCTCGAGACTCCAGGCATGGGTATCACTCTGTCTACTGGCTCTATGGACCGAGTTCAATCTTAAAGAGACACCCTCCTTTGCACACGGTCCCAGATTCAACTCAGTCCTGAGCTCGTTTGGACGTATTTGGAGTTCCCTCTGTTTTAAATTTAGTGTGAAAATTTAAAGATAGTTATTTCTTGTTTAAATTTTTTTCTCTCTTTCTCCTTGTTTGTGTGCTTAGAGTTTAGCAGATAGAAGAGTAGCGGCAGTGCAGTTTGGTGGTGGCTGCCATCGGGCGCGTGTGCCGAAGAAAGAACGTTCATCGGAGGGGGTTTCCTCGGCCGAGGACCCCTTACTGCATCCGTGCCCAGCCTTTATTTATTTATTTTTTTTTGGCTTCTGCTTGCAGGGCGTTAGGCTGGGGGATCTCAGCTGTTTGGCAGCTTGAGGAGACGGCTGCAATTTTGTGGAGCGCCGAGCCGCATGTTGGCTACAGTCAGGCAGTGGTCTTCGGGACTCAGGAGTTGACATTATTGCCTTGTGCCCTCACCACCTACCCTCCGAGGCTGTAAGTAGTAAGGAGGGGGGTGGAAGCACTGACTGGAGGTCGTTTTTTTTTGGCGCCAAAATAGTGCTGAGGAGGTCACCGGACGTGGCGGCCATTTTGTTGCCCCTTTTTTAAGGCATGGAGCAGCAGCTGCCATAGGGCTTGGTTCTTGGCCCTCTAGTGCAGCTTAAGTCCTCAGAGGAGAACAAAGGGAGCCCGGACCCGGGTCCTATTACCCTGAGGTGAAGAGGAGGCTCGGTCACAAATTGCTGACCGGGGTGGCCATAGTGCAGCCGGTTTCGGACTGCCCAGGCTTATTCAGTCTTTTGAATTTTCTGCAGAGACTGATTGATTAGGTCAGTTCACAGTTCTGATCTACTATGAATTTTGCGTCGGATAATCGTTTTCATCTGATCAAGTGAGGCTGTTTAATCTATTTCTCAGTTGGGGATTGTTCCTTGTAATACTGGTGGAATAGAGATTTAAGGCAGTTTTCTTGCTCCATTATGGAGAAAAGTGAAGATTCTCACGAAAGATTGACCCGTAGCACAAAAAGTGGCCATGGGACTAAGTCTGGCAGTAAAACTGCAGCAGCAAAAATCAAGGCCAAGACCATGGCTCTCACTCGCCCATCCATAACACAGGAAAGGGCGAAGAAACGTTTACATAATGCTTTAGAACAACAAGTGGAAAAGAGCCTAAAGGCAGCGGCAAAGCGTAGGCATTTGGATAATCCACAGCCTACTCAAGATTCTGGTTTGGGCCTAGCTGAACCAGGGCCATCTACCAGTTTGTTATTGTCTAGAGAATTGTCTCCTCCACCTTTGGAAAGAGAGCAGGAAGGAGAATAGAGACATAGTGTATCTCCTTCACTTTCAGTGGCACCTCAATCAGAGGGGCAAGCAGCTAGTAAGGAAGCTGAGATGCCAGCGATGGTTCAGCAATGGATTGCTGAGGCAGTGCAGCGGGGTTTAGCAGCTGGTCAAACAAGGTCCAAAAGATCAAAGATGAGAAATGTGGAAATGGTACAGACCCAGAGTTCTGCTGATCTGGGAACAGCCATGCCACAGTCAGAATTGGAATCTGAGGACTCAGTTTCCTCTTCGGATTCAGAGGATTCATTAACAGGAGCTACTGACCAGTGGGATCAGGAGTTATCTGAGGAAGAAGGTTTTTTACCGGACCAGCCTGTATTCAAGGGTTTGTTTCGGGCACATCTTTTTAAGGCTTTACTAATGAAGGCTAAGGTCACCACAAAGCAGGGTACTTCGGAACAGACTGGGGTTAGATCATTGCAGGACCTGGCAGAATTACTGTTTTTGGAGCCGGTCACAGAGACAGATATTATACCGGCTCCCCAAGTTTTTACAGACATGATTAAGAAACAGTGGGACTCGCCAGGAACATATGCTTATACCTCTTCTTATGAGAGGAGATTTTATAACACCTCACCTGCTCTCACGGAACTACTGAATATTCCGGATGTAGATGAACCGGTGGTAGCATTGTCTTCTTCCTCAGCCACTTTGGCAGAACCAGAAGAGGTGCTGAAACCTGATGACCGTAAACTAGAACGGGCTCTCAAGAGGGCTCACCAGGCAGTGGCCTGGGGAATCAAAGTAGCCACGGCAGCGTCTTTCTTCACCAGAGCATCACTGTTGTGGCTTAAGCAAATGCAGGATAGGGTGCCGGTTTCAGACCTCAGAGCTCATCAGGATTTCAATAAGATAGTGGCGGCAGCGGAGTATACAGCTGATGCCACCTTAAATTCAGCAAAATTTGGAGCACGAGCCATCGCATCTACTGTGACGGCTAGGAGACTCTTATGGTTGAGAAATTGGCAGGCAGATCCCAAGCGTAGATGGCGTTTGGCCTCTGTTCCATTTAGAGGGTCCAAGTTGTTTGGGTCAGCCTTAGATTCCCTTTTATCGGAACCAAAGGACAGGAAGAAAGTTCTTCCAGCTCTATCACGAAAGGCGGACACCCAACCTGCTTCGCAGGATCGAAAGCCTCATTTTCGTCCCTATGGGGGAACAGGATTCAATAGAGGTCAGAGAAGGTTTTACCAGGGCCAGGGCAGTCAATCAGGGTAGTTCCATCAGTCAGGGATGGGGCAGACAGATAGAAGCAGATCAGGTCAGTCCAAACGCTCCTTTCGCGGAGGGAACTCACGTTCCTTTTGCAGAACCCGTTGACTGGAGCCACGAAGCTCCCATTGGTGGCCGTTTCTGCCTTTTTGCAGACCAGTGGGAGAAATCCACCACAGATGAATTGGTAAGGGAGACCATCATTTCATGTCTAGCACTCGAATTTCTTGAGGTTCCCCCAAGGTTTTTTTTTTCGTTGCCCAAAGTCAAGAGACACAACCAAAAGAAGGTTTATGGAGACAGCCATCCAGCATTTGATAGACATAGCTGCAGTGGAGCCCGTCCCCTTATCAGAACAGGGGACCGGTTATTACTTGATGCTGTTTGTCATACAAAAAGCCTTGGGGGGACTGCGACTGATTCTCAACCTGAAGGGCCTGAACAAGTTTTTGAGGTATCGGAGGTTCAAGATGCACTCCCTCTGGTCAATTTTTGCAAATGTTCGGAGGGGGGACTTCTTGACCTCCATTGACCTCACAGAGGCGTATCTGCACATCCCGATTCATCGGGATTACAGACGGTACCTGAGGTTTTACTATGACAGCAGGCATCTCCAGTACCAAGCCTTTCCGTTCGGCCTAGCATCTGCCCCCAGGGTCTTCATGAAGATCCTGGCAGCATTGGGGGAGGTACTCAGATCCAAGCCGATTTGTATTCAGGCTTACCTGGATGACATTTTGGTACAGTCAACATCTCTAGCTTGGGCGGAGTCAAATCTCAACATCACGATCCAATGTCTGCAGGCTCATGGCTTCTCTATAAATGTAGTGAAGAGAGATTTCCACCCGACAAACCAAATCATACACCTGGGGGCGGTTATAGACACAATATAGGGCCAGGTGTTTCTGTCTCCGGACAGATTGGAAGACATCAGGAGTCTGACAGAACTGGTGCGTTCTGCCCCCAGAGTGACCTTAGCACAGCTCTCCAGCCTATTAGGCAAGATGATTTCGTGCATAGAGATTGTCCCTTGGGCGAGGTTTCATGCCAGGCCTCTGCAATGGTTCTTGTTACCGTTCTAGAGGTCGGGAAGAGCAACATCGTGGGCCAAGGTCAGGATCCCGGGGATGGGCAGAGCATCGCTGAGCTGGTGGATCTCTGGACAGATGTCACAGGGATGTTACTTCCTAGTACAGGAGAGGGTCACAGTGACCACAGACGCCAGTTTAGTAGGATGGGGGGCTCATTGCCAGAATCAGATGGCCCAAGGTGTTTGGTCACAGGCGGAGTCACGGAAGTGCATCAATTGGCTAGAGCTGAGAGCGGCCCACTTGGCACTCAGGGAATTCAAGCCCTACCTCGTAAACTGCCATGTGCTCCTCATGACAGACAACATTACAGTAAAAGCCCATATCAACAGACGGGGGTACACGATCCCAGACTCTCATGAAGGAGGTAGGGAGGCTTTGTTGTTGGGCGGAGCACAATTTGAAGTCCATCAAAGCGGAACATTTGGCAGGACAGGACAACACGTGGGTAGATTGGCTGAGCAGGGAAGCCTTAGTTCAGAATGGCGCCTGAACCCGGCATTATTCCAGGAGATTGTGAAACGCTTCGGGCAGCCGATCATTGACCTCTTCGCTTCACAGATGAATGCCCAGCTACCCCGTTTTTTTGCTCGGTTTCCGTGTCGGGGGCAGAGGGAGTAGACGCTCTTCATTGTCCTTGGCCCAGGGGCCCATTATATGCCTTCCCTCCTCTGGCACTGCTTCCAAGGGTTATCAGTCGGACTCTATACTTCAAAGCTGACCATCCTGGTGGCTCCACATTGGCCATGGCATCCGTGGTTCGCGGACCTGGTGAGCCTATTGGTCGCACCGCCCTGGAAAATTCCACTCGACAGGATTTCCCTCTCCCAGGGGCACATTTGTCACCCAGACCTGCAATGGCTTCACTTAACCGTGTGGAGGTTGAGCAGCGATTGCTTGAAGGGCGGAATTTCTCTGCTTGTGTGATAGAGACTATGCAGGCTGCCAGACGCCCGTCTACAACGCGCATTTATAACTCCACCTGGCGAACATTCAGTTTATGGTGCTTGGGGTGGAGGATTCAGCCTACCAAGGCCACAGTGCAGCAGCTTCTGGAATTTCTGCAAGCAGGTTTGGAGAAGGGGTTAGCACCAGCAACCCTTCGTAGGCAAGTTGCTGCTTTAGCTTCAGTGTTATCGTGTGGGAGGAGAATTTCAGTGGCACAACATCCCAACGTAAGGAGATTTCTCAGGGGAGCTACTAACTTGAGACCGGCGGTAGTTCACCGCTATCCTACCTGGGATCTCCAGAAAGTGTTACAGGCCTTGTCTACAGCACCCTTTGAACCGCTTAGGCAGGTTCACCTCAGTTTCTTGACATATAAGACTCTCTTCCTCGTGGCCATTACATCGGCCAGACGCATTTCAGAGCTAGCGGCTCTTTCTGTGAGGGAAGACCTGTGTATCTTTCATTCGGATAGAGTTGTTTTATGTTTAGATCTGGCCTTCATGACCAAAATTAATTTTTGGTTCCATCGGGCACAAGAATTAGTACTTCTGGATTTTTGCCCAAATCCATCTCATCCTAGAGAAAAGCTCTGGCATAAGCTTGACGTCAGACGGGCATTAAAGATTTACATTAAGAGGACAAGGTCATTTCGGAGGTCGGAGGCCTTATTTGTATCCTTCTTGCTGTCAACTATAGGGCTGAAGCTTACCAGTTCAGCGGTGGGATTGATCAGAGCTACCATTGCCAAAGTTTATGAAGCTCAGTCACTTCCTCGACCCAGGGGTATAACTGCTCATTTGACTCGCAGTGCGGCTACCAGCGCGACCTGGGCTACTAGAGCATCAGTTGAAGAAATCTGCAGAGCGGCGACGTGGTCAACCCCTTCGCCGTTCATCTGACATTATAGGATTGGTGCTTATGCCTCGGTAGAGGCAGCATTTGGTCGGAGAGTTCTGCAGCGTGTGTTGGACATGCCCGGAGTGGAAGACCAGACTTCTTCCCACCCTTGAGGACTGTCGGTTTTGGGTAAGTCCCATACCTGGAGTCTCGAGTTCCTAGCTGGAAAATGGGTGTTGGTCCTACCTGATACACCCTTTTTCGGCAGGAACGAGAGACTCCAGCCCCACCCTAACCATGGGGGTCTGGTCTTGGAGGTGTCCTTGAGGTGTCATTACAGGTGCAGTCTCCTGGAACCTCGTGGGACATTGTTGAATCTGAGACCGTGTGCAAAGGAGGGAGTCTCTTTAAGATTGAACTCAGTCCATAGAGCCAGAAGACAGAGTGATACCCATGCCTGGAGTCTCTCGTTCCTGCCGAAAAAGGGTGTATCAGGTAGGACCAACACCCATTTTCCTAATTTATTTTTGTAACATAGTGCTATGGTATCCTTCTGTAAGCTGTGTTGGTAAAACGTTCTAAAGGATTTTGATTCTTTGGTTTAAAAGCACTTACAAATTGAAAATTGTATGCTGTTGAAAACTTTCTTGGGGCTTGGTTCTTTTCTCTTGCCTGCACTTGGACTTATATATTGCATTGTCAAATGTACATTTTATCAGCTTTAAGCTGATTGAAAGAAACTCTGGATGGAGGCCTATCTTTAACCCTTGAATTGCTATATATTCTGACAAGAATTAATAGCAATAGCAATAGCACTTAGATTTATATACCACTTCATAGTGCTTTACAGCCTTCTCTAAGCGGTTTACAGAGTCAGCATATTGCCCCCAACAATCTGGGTCCTCATTTTACCGACCTCAGAAGGATGGAAGGCTGAGTCAACCTTGAGCCTGGTGAGATTCGATCTGCCAAACTGCTGGCAGCCGGTGATCAGCAGAAGTAGCCTGCAGTACGGTACTCTAACCACTGCGCCACCGCGGCTCTTAATACATAAGAGCAGGCTTCTGGCATCTGCTTTTTCCTTGCAGAACTGGAGATGCAGGTGGAAATACTCCATCTTGAAGTGGCTGTATGGTCTAAGTTACATAATAATCGCATCCTGACTATTTGGAAGTAACTTTCCAGAAAAGCTTCTCTTGCAGCACAAGTCCCAGCTTCCTCTGCCTATGTTGGCTATTCTCCCTGGAGCTGTATCGAGAGAATCCAAGATGGGTGTTGCTCTGTTCTTCTGCCTGGAGACTGAGCATGTGATCATAATTTGCATGTGTAGTCCCTCCTTCCTCGCCTGGTGCTTCCCCAGTTCAGCTCAGTCTTCAGCGCAGAGAGATGTATTTCACCGAGTGGCTTCGCCTTCGCTTTCTTGATCAGCAAAGTGTGAGCTATTGGAATCATTTTCAGATCTACTTGAGAGATCGCTTCTGTGATCTGGTCCGCTAACTGGTCCACCGGTTAGCAGCCTTGTGCTGGCTTTTGCAGCCGAAGACCCCGCCAGCCGCGTTTAGTGGCAGGGCCCTAGTAGACGACATCTGTTTGAGCCAGGGCCCAGGGAATCCCGCCGGAGGGTGAAACGGGGGAATCAGTCCCTGCCCAGTTTGTCTGGTCACACTGTGGGTGGCAGAAGTGCATGGGAGCGCACCTTAGAGCTGCCACAGCTTCAGACCTTTGCGTGCTGGCTTGCCTTTTGTCATGGTGAAAAATGGCGTCGCACGCGCCTTCCACCAGCCAACAGGCCCAGAAAGGGGACAAGGGCTTGCCCTACAGCCTCCCTGTGTCAGAGGCACATGGCTTCCAGCCAGAGGGCTGCAGCAAAGGGGGCAACAACCAGGAGGCAAGCAGCCACCTCGAGTGGCAAGAGCGGCTCAAAATCGGCCGAAAAAGACACAGAGCGGCATCAAAAGGCCTTGGAAAAAGAGCTGGCAAAGCTCCAGAAGGCTAAACAAAGCCAGGAGCGAAACACCCCCCCCCCCCCCGAGGAGGAGCGGATCTTTCCCACCCTCAAGCAGTTGAATCAGTGGATCCTTCCAATGATCCAGATTCCTTGCAGCCTGCCTCATACAGTGCCTGGTCACCAGATGGTGTGAGGAAGTTGTCTTCTCCAACCTTAGGGGAAGTTTTAGATCGAGCCGAAGCCTTTGCATTTGCAAACCCCAGCTTGCCTGCTGCAAGCTTTGCAGAGCCACGCCCGCATTCCAGCTTAGGACCACCTGCTTTGTTTACTCCTACTGCAGCGGGGATCCTCCCACAGGAGGAAACTGGGTCAGCAGTGCCTGATCATTTGCAGCAACTGATATCTCAGGCTATCACCCAGGGTATAGCTATAGGCTTACAGCAAAGGAACCAACCTTCCCAAGGGGTTCAAATCCACCAGCCTCCATTGTTGTAGCCTGTACAACTAGAGAATTGGATGGGTCCTCAGAGTCTTCCTTCTGGGGCCCATTCTCTCAGAAGCGGTGACTCCTCGGCTGAGGAGGAAGACCCTATGGCATTTTCTGAGGATGAAGGGATGGATACAGAACCATCCCCTTTTACAAGACTTTTCAAGCCAGATCTATTAAAACCATTGCTTCGTAAGGCTAAGTCCATTACGAATATGGAATCTGAGGCTCTTCGAGGCCCTGCTCCCAGCCCTGTGGGTTCTGGTCATGGACTCTTTACAGAGCCAGCAGTTGAGGCTGAGGTAATACCATCACCCAAATTATTTTTGGATGTGGTACAACGTCAATGGAGCAATCCGGGCGCAGGGCTTCCCCCGTCCAGGTCAGAGCAGAGGCTCTATAACGTGGTTCCTGATTTGGCTGATATCTTACAGGTACCCAGGTGGATAAGCCGGTGGCAGCAATTGGCTGTAGTCTTAGCCTTGTACAATAGTGTCTTAAATAGGTCATGACAAAACAGACCCGTAACAGGAGGCTTATCAGGAATGACCCTTTCATCCTCAGAAAAATTGTAATCCAGCATCTCTTCGTTGCCATGAAAGGACATGTCACTTTGTTGCGAAGGTGAAGGAGAACAAGAGTCTAGAATGCACTCCCTATTCACCTGGCCCACTGGAGGAGTGGGTCTTGGATTCGGGTCTGTTGCTGGCAGAGGGGCTGAAAAACCCTGTTGCAGAAGAGCAGCATCAATGCCCCTGGTAATAGTTTGGGCAATCATGTTGCACAAGTCTTGTGACAGTGCAGTGCCCTGGCCCTCCTCCGGGCGGAGCCCCGCCATGGTGGGCGTAAAAGTGGCAGAGGCACGGGAGCCGCTGTGCTGCTGAGAGGAACCAGGCTCAGTAATGGCTGTGTCCCGTGGAGCCTCCATATCTGCTGCCTGCAGTGGCTGTGTGCTAGGAGAAGCAGAGGGAGACCAACCGAACTGACCTGGTTGGGATTTCAGAGTCAGAGGTTCCTTGCTTAATGCCTCGGTAGTTTCCCCGCTGCAAGCAGAAGTAGTATGTTGCATGCTAGCTTCTGCTCTTTTCTTGGCCATATCAAACTGTCTCTCTAAGGCACAATGTCGCCTCATGGCATCTTTCTCAGATGCTAATGAAGTAGAGGTTTGAACAGAGGACTGGGATCTAGTAACTGTTACTTTGGATCTAGATTTTCCCTTTTTTGAAGCAGGAACCTCCAAGGCTTTATGCCTAATGAAGGAAGAGGCAGAGGCATGAGAAGGAGATTTACTGCGAGACGCCATTTTGAAAGCCACAAGGTAACAGTGAATCAGCCAAATAAAGTTCCTCTTTGCAAGATTCGAATTAATTATTGCCAATTTCTTTGCAGTCACCTCCCTGGTGTACACAAACCCCAGTATGGAGGGCAGTTGGGGGCTTTAAGCTTGCCAAGCCGATGTTGTGGTCCGCTAGCAGTCTGTGGAGCTGGCAGCGGAGTCGGACAGTGATGAGGCTGAGGAAGAACATGGGCCAGTCCTGGAGGCTGGGGAAGGCCTGGATGAGGGCTCTGCGTCGGAGGCAGAGATGGGGCCAGGGCCATCGGGGAGTGATGCACGGACTTTGGAGCCTCCAGAGGCTGACAGTAGAGAGGCAGAGGAACAGGAGGAGCCTGTCCTAGTGCACGTATGAGAAGAGCTGCCAGAAGGCAGGAGCAGCTAAAGCAGAGAGGACGACTTGGGAGTAGGGCCAAGAGATGATTGGCCCCTCCCATAAGGCTTAAAAGACCAGCAACGGCTCTTGGCCTCTTTGCCAGAAACAACCGTTGAGAGATTTGCTTTGTGTTTGGATGTATTTCTTTCTTGTCAGCGTCTTCTGTTCCTGAACTGTTGCCAAGAAAAGCCTTTGGCAGTTTGCCTAATTATCCCAAGGTCAAAGATAAACTGAAGGTGTTTTGAGAGCTTTGCTTTCATTTAATTTGGAATAAACTGAGAATGAGTTAATTCTCAGCTGTTTTAATAAAATCTGTTTGTTTTTTGGAACTATTTTGCATTTAATATTAACTACGTGGGCCTGGGTCACAACAGCCGACACCATGGCTTGAAAGCAAGTAGAATAAAGGCTGTGTTGGGGGCGGGGGGAGAACCCAAAATGTCTCTGAGCCTACACCAAGGCTTTAATTGCGAATGGTAATACAGCCTGCCCCAAGGAACTGGAATCCGACACCACGATCCTTGCCCAGTTAAACAGAGGCGCAGAGCCGACACCACGGCTCTCCCCATGCCAATCCGCCGCCAAAACTCACAATACCAGCTCTGGAGTGATCAAGGAAGAAGCTGGAGACTCCGTGCAGGCCTCTCTGCAAGAAAAAACGCCACCACGGAGCCCCACAGCTCTGCTGATCGGCGCTTGGCTGGGCGCGGTGCCAGAAACTACTTCCCAGCAGAAACGAAGCTTTTTGAAATAATTTTCTCCTGTGCGTTGTAGTAAAGAAAGTCCAAGCAACGGGAGGATAATCAGAATAAGTCTCTCTAGGCCGACTGAGTTAACAAACTGGAGCTAAGCAGGAAGGAGAAGGCGTGCTTAAACAAATTACAACTCAGTCTCTGGCCAATCAGACAAGGTTATCACCCCATTGCTTTGGACTCTCTAAGCAGCGCACAGGAGAATGCAGTGGCTTGCATGGTTTTCTGAAGACCTCAGTGTGCACATGTGTTATCTCTCCTGTGGGAGCTGCTGTTGTGGCCCGCTGGTGGCCAGCATAGCTGGCAGCAAAGTCAGACAGTGAGGAGGTTGGGGAGGAACATGGGCCAGTCCTGGGGGCTGGGGAAAGCTCGGACTAGGGCTGTGCGTCGGAGGTAGAGAGGGAGATAGACAGCAGTGAAGCAGAGGAACAGCTGGAGCCCATTCCCAGTGTGTGCATGCGCAGAGCTGCCAGAAGACAAGAACAACACAGAAAACAGGGTCGACTTGGGAGTAAAGCCACACCTTGGAGATGATTGACCTCTCCCATAGGAAACAAAAGAGGAGCGAATGGGGAGGGGGCTTTTGCAGGAAACAATTCGTTCGTTGGGTAGTTTCAAGAGTGAAAAGTTCTGTTCGTGACTCTAAGAGACTCTGTGCCAGGTTTTGCCTTACTCTGGGTTTGGAAACAAGTTACGTGGCAGTTTACCAAGTGAGATAAGGTGTATTGAGAAATATTCCTTTGAAAAACTGTTTGGACAAACCTTGCTGACTGTGAATGAAAGTAATTCACAGTCGTGTAAATAAAGGAGGTTTTGCCAGGATCAATTCCTGCTTCCTGCATTTTAAGGGAGCCGAGGTCAGAACAGCTGCATTGGTTGCTGATTTGCTTCCAGGTGCAATTCAAGGTGCTGGTTGTTACCTTTAAAGCCCTTCATGGCTTGGGACCAGATTATCTGAAGGACCGTCTCTTGCCGGTCACATCACCCGACCCACTAGAATGGGGAGGCAAGGAATTTGCGGGTCCTGTCCCCTAAGGAGATACATCTGGTGGGATCCAGAAGAAAGGCCTTCTCTGTGGTGGCTCCCTCCCTCTGGAACATAATACCTCCAGAAATTAGACTGACCCCTACTCTTGACACTCTTTCGTAAGGCCCTGAAGACATGGTTTTGCCAGCGAGCCTGGGGAAGCCAGAGTGGGATGGAGTCCATTAAATGGCTGATTAGAGTGTGTGTTGTTGTGTGTGTGTGTGTTATTTTATTATTATTCTATTTTTTATTATTTTTATTTCTTGTACATTGTGTTTTTGTCTGTGAGTTGCCTAGAGTCGCTGTGAGCGAGTAGGCGGCTGTATAATTTTTCTAAAATAAATAGCTAGCTAGGTAGCTGCTGGCCTCTGGCATGTCAAGTTCTGACTTGACTTTGCTGCAAGCATTTACTTCCTGAAACTTTTATGATACTTAGAAGCTCACATTGGTATGTTCTCTATTTTATGCAAATATTAAAAATGCAGAAAAATTACTAATGACCAAATTGATCCCTTTTTTGCCTGCAGAAAAACAGAACTAAACAAAAAAATGCAAACTTTATTTGAAGAAACTGATTTTTCGCTCCGTGTGTCTCCCTGCTCTTCTGGTTACACTTAATTTAATTTAATTTAATTACACTTAATGTAAGGTGTTCAGAAAAGGATATACTGTACCTTAGATGGATTGAGGTACAAATTTATTGCTCGTGATCAGGGTGGGTAGGATTGATGGAAAATAGCCAGCTTTAGTAGGTTAGTTAGGTTAAAATATTACATTTAGGGCTAATATTTATTTATTTATTTATTTAATATAATTTGTATGCTGACCTATCTCCATAGGACTCAGGGCGGCTCACAACAAACAAAAACAAACCCAATAAAAACATAAAATGCATAAATATGCATACATAAAATACATAAATGTATAAATATATAATTTAAACATATATTAAAACCCATTAAAATACTCAAAAACCCCCTCAGTCCAGGCTGGGCGATGTGAACAGCCATGTTTTTAATTCGCAGCGGAAAGTGCGAAGGTCAGGAGCCAAGCGAAGCCCAAGGGGGAGTTGATTCCAAAGAGTGGGTGCACCCACAGAGAAAGCTCTACACCTGGGGGCCGCCTGCCGACATTGTCTAGCCAACGGCACCCAGAGAAGGCCCTCCCTGTGAGAACGCACCGGGCAATGGGAAGCCGTTGCTGGCTGCAGATGGTCCGACAAGTATCCTGGGCCTAAGCCATGTAGGGCTTTATACAGGAGTGAAATGCTCCCGGTTCGGACCGGCTCGGACGAGTAGGTAGCGATGGTGGTGGGCAGTTCGGAGAACCGGTAGCAAAATCCCTGCCCCCACCACCCATGCCCAGCTGAGCCGCGCGATCATCAGAGCCTTTTTTTTCTTTTAAATGGCTCTTGACGATCCAAGCTCTGACGATCCCAGCTGAGTTGCCTGCTAACAGGTAGAAAAAACCCCCCCCCCCCCCAGCTTGCTTACCTTAGCTGCTGGTCGCAATGCCTGCCTTGCTTCGCTTGCTGTAAACCCTGCAATCCATTGCATCAGCAAGCAACTGAATCTCCCTGCCTGAAATCAAGCTCATCGGTGAGCAGCTCTATCTGCCTGCCTGCCTGCCTTCCTGCCTGCAGGGGTCTCCAACCTTGGCAAGGAAAGCCGGCTGGCTGAGGAATTCTGGGAGTTGAAGTCCACAAGTCTTAAAGTTGCCAAGGTTGCAGACCCCTGTTCTATTGGGTAAGTTTTTTCCCCCTTTGGGAGCTTTAAAAAAAATAGTTAATTGGGGTTTTTTTTAGTTGTTCTTTTTTTAGACCTAGCCATTTAAAGTTTAGGAAGTTTTAAATTTAGCTGCTTTTATATAAAAATAAAAATAAATTAAAATAAAATAATATTTGTGCAGCTTTCTGAGATTTAGTGCGTTTCTGTAGTGTTTCACTCTAACTACACAAACACACAAAATGTCACAAAGCTGTATGTGGAATTTTGTGTGTGTAAAGTGTGAAAGTTGGTTTTTTGGGCTTTTTGTGGTTGTGTGAGGTTCCTGCTTGTTGCAGGCGCCATTTTGGGTCTAGCACAGCTGCTTTTGCATTGTGGGTGAGCCAGTTGTGTTTTGTTGTGTGTGTGTAAAGTGTGAAAGTTGGTTCTTTGGACTTTTTGTGCCTGTGTGAGGTTCCTGCTTGTTGCAGGGGCCATTTTGGGTCTAGCACAGCTGCTTTTACATTGTGGGTGAGCCAGTTGTGTTGTGTTGTGTAGGTTAAAAAAGGGCAAAGAAGTGACATTGACTTGGCCACGCCCACCTGACTAACAAGCCATGCCCACCCAGTCACCTTACCACCAAGCCTCGCCCACTAATTAAGCCACGCCCACAGAACTGGTAGCAAAAAAAATTAGATTTCACCCCTGGCTTTATAGGTCATCACCAGTACCTTGAATCTCACCCGGAGGGCAACCGGTAACCAATGCAAGTTGTATGTATTAGACATAATATATGTCTAAACTGAAGTTGTTATTTTTTCAACTTGTATTTTGGCTACCTCTTTTTTTCCCCAAATAAAATTCGCTTATCATTGTATATTTTGTATCATTCTGTTTTCCTAGACACCTGGAGAGACCTGGATCTGTTCATAATCTCTCCTTATTTTTCTTTCCCTAGCCCCTCCAATTTTTGATATTTCAGTGTTCTGTTCTTACATAGTTTCAATCTTATGAATTGTAATAATAAGAATTGGAAACTTTGGGGGGGGCAGAGGGGAGAATATCAAGGTTTTCAGGTGACCAAAGTTTGCATCTCAGTGAATTTTATACATTCACTCACCCTTAGCTCTTCCCGTTCCCCAGAATCTCAGTTGCTCAGAATCTCAGGGCCCGAGTTTCCAGCTGTTACGTAATGCCAGGTCCGTAGTAAATAAGGCCCCCCTCATTTGTGATCTTATTCAGGAGGGGGGAGCGGACCTGGCAGGTATTACGGAGACCTGGTTGGGCCATGAGGGAGGTGTTCCCCTTGTGGATATGTGCCCACCAGGTTTCCGTGCATTTCACCAGCTGAGAGCTCAGGGCAGGGGTTGGGGGGTAGCGGTTATTTTAAAGGAAGATATCGATCCGAGGGAGGCCACTGTTCCTCAGATAGCCGGATGTGAGTCCCTTTTTGTGAAGTGGGGTCGTGGGGTGCAGATGGGTTTGTTGATCATGTACCTGGCTCCCTGCCACGTGGCAACGACCCTGCCTGAGCTCCTCAACGTCATAGCTGAGGTGGCGGTTGAGACCCCCAGACTTTTGGTCATGGGGGATTTTAACCTGCCATCCATCGGTGAAACGTCTGAGGTAGCTCGGGAGTTCATGGCTTCCATGACGGCCATGGACCTGACTCAAGTAATTCATGGCCCTACTCACATGGGTGGACACACTCTGGACTTAGTTTTTATCTCTGGTCAGTGGTCGAGTGGCCTTGATACAGGGGATATAGGCATTGTCATGGTCTGACCACTCACTCCTTCGACTTGACTTTCTGACCACCGCACCCCCTCGCAGGGAGGCAGAGCTGACCAGGTGGTTCCGCCCCAGGCGCCTGATGGATCCTGATAGGTTCCAGATGGAGCTTCGGCTGTTTCCTGAGACTCTGGCTCACGGCTCAGCTGAAAACCTGATGGCTGCCTGGGATACTGCGGCCGCCGGGGCTTTGGACCGTGTCGTGCCTTTGCGGTCTCTGACCCGGTACCGAAGTCACTTAGCTTCTTGGTTCTCCGAGGAGCTGACGGAGATGAAGTGCCGGAAAAGACGCCTAGAGAGCGGTTGGAGGGCCAGCTGGTCCGAATCTGACCTGACACTGGTAAGGTCTCATATTAAGACCTACCTAGTGGTGATAAAAGCGGCGAAATCTAGCTATTTTGCCACTGTTATCCCGTCATCAGATAATCGCCCAGCTGTCCTGTTTAGGGTGACCCGCTCCCTCCTCCATCTGGGAGCGCGGGATGACCCCTTGCAGGGTCGAGCTGAGGATTTTGTACAGTATCTGCATGATGAAATAACTCAGATTCGGGAAGACTTGGCCGCTGACTGGGTTAGTTCAGACGAGATGACTGAGGCAGGCCTTGAGATTGTTATCTTGGAGGAGTTCGATCCTGTGGCTCCCAAGGACATGGACAGGATCTTGGGACGGCTGAACGCGACCACATGTTTATTGGACCCGTGTCCCTCCTGGCTGCTGCTGGCTTCCCGGGAGGTTACACGAGGCTGGCTCCAGGGGATTACTAACACTTCTTTGAGTGAGGGTGTCCTGCCGACCGCCTTGAAAGAGGCGGTTGTGAGGCCCCTCCTCAAGAAGCCCTCCCTGGATCCGGCTGTTTTGGCTAACTATCGTCCAGTCTCCAACCTTCGTTTTATTGCGAAGGTTGTTGAGAGTGTGGTGGTGTGACAGCTTCTCCAGTACCTGGATGAAGCTGTCTATTTAGATCCGCTCCAGTCCGGCTTCAGGCCTGGGTACAGCATGGAAACGGCATTGGTCGCGTTGGTGGATGATCTCTGAAGGGCTCAGGGTAGGGGCTATTCCTCTATCCTGGTCCTGTTAGATCTCTCAGCGGCTTTTGATACCATCGACCATGGTAGCATGTTGCACCGGCTGGAGGGACTGGGGGTGGGGGGCACCATTTTACGGTGGTTCTATCTCTCCGACCGGTTGCAATCTGTGTTGACGGGGGCAGCGGTCGACCCCGAGGCACCTTGTTTGTGGGGTGCCACAAGGATCGGTCCTCTCGCCCCTCCTGTTCAACATTTATGTGAAGCCACTGGGTGAGATCATCCGTGGTTTTGGGGTGGAGTTCCATCAGTACGCTGATGATACTCAGCTGTACATCTCCACCCCAGACCATCCCAGCGATGCCTTGGAAGTGATGTCCCAGTGCCTGGAGGCTGTGCGGGTCTGGATGGGGAGAAACAGGCTTCGACTCAACCCTTCCAAGACCGAGTGGCTGTGGTTGCTGGTGTCCTGGTATAGCCAGCTGGCGCCATCGCTGGTTATTGGGGGCAAATCACTGGCCCCCACGGAAAGGGCTCGCAACTTAGGCATCCTCCTGGATGCACGGCTGTCTTTAGAAGAGCATACGACGGCCGTGGCCAGGGGGGCCTTCTATCAGGTTCGCTTGATACGCCAGTTGCGCCCCTTTCTAGATCGGGACTCCTTACGCACGGTCACTCAAGCACTCGTCACTTCTCGTCTGGACTATTGTAACGCTCTCTACATGGGGCTCCCCTTGGGGTGCACCTGGAGGCTACAACTGGTGTAGAATGCGGCCGCGCAGGGGATTATGGGAGCGACGGGGCGCTCCCATGTGACTCCTGCGCGAGCTTCATTGGCTTCCGGTGGATTTCCGGGTGCGCTTCAAGGTGTTGGTGATCACCTTTAAAGCGCTCCATGGCTTAGGGCCGGGGTACTTAGGGGACCGCCTTCTGCCACCAATTGCCTCTCACCGGCCAGTTCGCTCCCACAGAGAGGGCCTCCTCAGGGTGCCGTCGGCCGGACAATGTCGGCTGGCAACCCCCAGGGGGAGAGCCTTCTCTGTGGTGGCACCTACCCTCTGGAACGATCTACCCCCAGAGATACGAGTGATTCCAGACCTCCGGACTTTTTGTCGGGCCCTTAAAACCTATTTCTTTCAATTTGCCGGGCTGGCCTGATTTTAGGTTGGTTTTAAAATTGATACTGATTTTAATTGAATGTTTTAAAATTATGGGGCAAAGTTTATTTAATTATCTTAAAATTATTTTAACTTTTGTACACAAATGTTTTATTCTGGCTGTTCACCGCCCTGAGTCCGAAAGGAGAAGGGCGGTATAAAAATCCAAGAAATAATAAAATAAATAATAATAATAATAAGTACCTGTTTGAGGGTGCGGTATGTGGTTAATGGGGCTCTGACTAACAGGATGCACACAAATAAAGGGGCAAGGCAAGGGTGTATCCTGGGCCCATTATTATTTAGTTTATATATCAATGACTTGCCAGGGTTAATGAAGGATTCCGTGGTACATATGCCGATGATCCTAAATACATACTGTAACAGCTTGCTCTATGCTGATGATACGATTTTATTATCGTATTCACAAGTAGGATTACATAGGCTATTAAGAAGATTCAGCTCCTATTGCCAGGGTAACTCCCTAAACATTAGTAAATCTAAATAAAAAAATTATGGTTTTTGGAAAACATCATCAGAGACATAGATGGCAATTAGACGGTGAACCAATTGAACAGGTTAACACCTTTGTATATTTAGGTGTAACTTTTTCCAAGACCGGATCTTGGGCTTGCCATCATCAATGGAGTACACTTAGAGCAAAAGCTTGTTTGAATTTACTGCTTAAATTAAAGAATCATAGTTACCCAAGGTCCCTAGCCCCGTTAATTAAAGTATATAAAGCTAAGGTTACCCCTATGCTCTTGTATGGAGCAGGTTGGGGTCTATACTAGACTACAGTACTAGAACAAACACAGTCCCAGCACTTGAGGTGTATTTTGGGTGTAGATATAAGAACATCTGCTGCAGCGGTTAGAGCTGAATTGGGAATTTATACAATTCATGCACTATTCAAAATTAGAGCATATAACTACTGGCACAAAATCAATGAAATGGAGACTGATAAGACTACTCAAGTTATGTCTACTAGAGCAGATAAAATCACAATCACAAATCTCCTGGATCACCAAACTGACAAATTGAGTAAGAAGCTGTGGCCTTCCTGTCTCTTGCATAACAGAGGAATGATTTAAAAAAAGAGCTGCCCAAAGAATTAAGGATATAGAAACACAAAATGATATAGATATCCTTAGTAAGGTGGGTAACTTGAAATGGCTGAGCAAATACAAACATACTTTTCAAATAGACAGCTATTTAAAGTTACAACTGCCAAAACATCTTAGGGAGATATTTAAGCGAGCAAGATGCGAACAGCTTGACACAATGGTCAGATATGGGAGATTCCATTCTATACCCTATAATGGATGTGTCTGCATTTGTAGAGCGGCAGAGGTAGAAGACCTGGCTCGCATCCTATTTGATTGTTGCCTGTATAAGAGGGTGAGAGACAGGTACCTTGGTCTATATACTAAAAGAATGACCCATTAGGATCCCCATATCTAAACAACTTACCTTATGTTTGGCCAGAATCTGAAAATAACATTTAACACAGCACAGTACTTAAGGAAAATGGTTCAGTTGAGATCGGCATATGTGGGACTGATTGGGGTAGATTGTAGGGGTGACACCGAAATATAATTTTATTATATGTTATTTATCTATATAATAAGTTATTGTATTTTATTCCAATTTCATTTTAAACTGTATTGTATTCCAATTTAATTTTAAATCGTATTTTATTCCTATTTCATTTTAAATTTTATTTTATCCAATTCCATTTTAAATTGCTTTTATCAGATTTTAGTAATAATTTGTGTCTGGAACTCTGCACTTTGATATGGCCGAAGGGCTAATCAATAAAGTAAACTAAACTGAATAGGTATAATTACCTAAAACAGAGAAGGCAGAAACAAGGCTAATAGCAAAGCACATCTACCAACCAAAAAAGGGATTTTCAAATTCTACGTTTTTAAAACTTATAACTTTTAAATTTTGAAACCTTTAAATGAATTATTACATTTTTAAACTATTAACTTAACATTTCTTCTGGAAAACTGTGGCAAAATCTTCCACATCCTTAAATGAACAACCAAAATGAAACCTTTTAAAACTATTTTTATCTCTTTCTTCAAACGTATATTGAGATAAAATCTCCTTTTACATAATTTTTTTACTGTAAAAAGAACCAGCAAAAAGAAACAAACTCATGGAACAGGAGACTACTGATACTATTGTGGAATGCAATATATGTTCCATATACAGTATGTGCTTGATACATGTATCAAATGTAAACTCTGTGAACTGCTAGAGGAAAAAGTAAGAAATCTAGTGGCAAATCTAGCCAAACTCCAACCTATGCAAGAAAGCTATGCCCAAATCGAAACATATAATGAACAAATAACTCCCACAGGATTTGACCCTGCTGATAAACCCTTGGACGAAGATAAATGGAGGTATGTTACACAAAGAAGGAAACACAATATTCTCCTGTGCGCTGCTTAGAGTCCAAGCAATGGGTGTTCACCTCATCTGATTGGCCAGAGACTGAGTTAAAATTTGTTTGTTTGGCCACACCTCCTCTTCCTGGGCTGGACTCCAGTTTCTTTAACTCAGTCGGCCTAGAGAGACTTGTATTTGCTAACTCCATTGCTTGGACTTTTTCTAAACATTGCATTTCAGTAAAACAAACTTGTTGCTCAAAGGATTCCTCTCCCACGGCAGCTACGGCTTTTTGGCTCTCACCCGGCTGGGCACTGCTCAGATGAGCCGTGCGGCTTTGCCAGAATACCTCGTGGAGGCTTCGCTGACTGAGGATTCGGTCCACGTGAGTTTGGTGGCTGGATTTGCGTGTTGAAAAACTGTGGTGTCGGTTTTGTACACACACGTATTGGAGATTGTGGCCGTTTCATTGGTCCACGCAATTCCCCCTGTTTAAAGCTGCGGTCTAATTGGTGCCATTGAAGCCGTGGTGTCGGCTTCGCGCTTTTACCATGCTCCACCGCAATTGGTGTTGGTGCTTACAAGCTGTTTCGCCGGTTTGGCGCAGCACGAGCCCCTAAGCCAATATGGCTTATTGAATTAACAATTACTGGGCAGTAATCACTGGAGCACAAGGAGGGAGGCCTCGATTGAACTGTGATTCATTTCAGCTGCCGCATAAGGCCCATTCAGCCTTTCAAAATGGCGGATTGCAGTAGGTCTCAATCAAGTGACTCTTCAATCTCCCCTTCCAGACAACAGGCCTCAAAGGCACCGGCTCCAAAAAGGGGGAGATATACCTCCAGGGGACCCTCCACCAGGTCCAAGACCTCAGGCTCAAGATCCATATCCTTGGCCTCTGATAAAGTCACCAAGAGGAGGCAAAAGGCCTTAGAGAAACACTTTGCCAAGGTCCAGAAGCAGGCCGAGGCCAGCCGGGAGTCTGCTATGCTAAGGAGCAGTAAAGAGACCCAGTCTATTCTGGAGGGAGAGGTTTTACCTCAAATCCATCAGTCGGATCAATTTGATTTGTCCCCTGATTTAACAACTGGGAGGCAGGTACTTCAGGCCCCTGAACACACTGGGACCTTGGGTCTCCCTGCTGGTGCCATTATCTGCGAACCGGGGTTTTCCTCCCATCACAGATCTTCCCATGCTTCTGCCACTTTCACTCCCACCGCTGCTGGGCTCCATTTGGAGAAAGGTCACCGACCTGAACTATCACTTGAAATGTGTGACATGATTGCACAAACCATTTCCAAGGGTATTGACGCAGCCCTCACCCAGAGGGGTTTATTAACCCCATTATCATTGTCTGAACCCTGCCAACGGGACCTTCACCCAGTGGCTCATACCGACGGAATATATTCAGGAGCCTCACTCTCCTTTAACCTCACATCATAGCGACTTGTCATTTATCGATGAAAAAGACATGGCAGACTATAATCTTTCTGAAGACGAGGGTGTCCTACCAGATAGACCTGCCACCACAGGGGCTTTTCCGCCATGACCTATTTAAAATTCTATTCAAGGCGAAAACAACGGCTAATATGGGGTTTCGGTTCCTATTCGATCCTCTTCCTGGTTCAAAAGAAGTCGGGAGGGAGCAGGGCCATCTTAGATCTGAAAAAGCTGAATGTACACATAAAGTACCGGCGCTTCACAATGCAATCTCTGCATTCCATCCTTGGGGGCATCAGACAGATCTCTTAACATCAATAGATCTCAAGGAGGCATATCTCCACGTACCCATGAGACCATCTCACAGAAGGTTCCTCAGGTTCAGTTACGCAGGAGCCCACTTCCAATACAGGGCCCTGCCCTTCGGGCACTCTTCAGTCACGAGAACCTTCACCAAACTGTTGGACGTGGTTGTGGCTCACCTGCGGGCGAGGCCCGTCAGGATACAATGTTACCTCAACGACATATTAATACAGTCATCCCCACAACAAGTGAGCTGGGACCTCCAGATCACGATCCAAACTTCAGGAACATGGGCTCTCCGTGAACCTGGAGAAAAGCCACATGACGACCTCCACCAATCTGCTCCACTTAGGAGCAAGGATCGACACCTTGACCTGTCAGGGATTTCTGTCCCCAGAGCGTCTAGCCAGCATCAGGTCCATGGTCAAACAGATCAGAACGCGCAGGCGAGTGCCACTGGTACTCCTCTCCCAATTATTGGGAAAAATGATTTCCTGTTTGGCAATAGTACCATGGGTGAGATTACACTCTCGTCCACTTCAGTGGCTGCTGTTACCAAGTCAAAAGGCCGGTCTCAGCAATGCCACCACACAGATCAGGGTTCCACAGAAGGTGATCAGATCTTTAGAATGGTGGATGTCGACAGCCATGGAAAAAGGCTGTCTCTTCAAGCAACCCTCCCGCCTTGTCCTTACCACAGATGCCAGGCTCTTTGGCTGGGGAGCCCACCTGCACTCCAGTGTAACTCAGGGTCGATGGTCTGCAGAGGATCTCTTAAATGACATCAATTGGCTGCAATTGAGAGCTGCACATCTGGCGCTCCGGCATTTCCAACAACCGTTGTCGGGCCATCACATGCTCTTGTTGACGGTCAATGTTCCCACCAAGGCGCACGTGAACCGTCAAGGGGTCACATGTTCCAGGGCACTGATGCGCGAAGCAGCGGAGCTGGGTCTATGGGCGGAGAAACATCTACTATCCCTGCAAGCAGAACACATCTCTGGGATATCCAACTCCCAGGCGGACTGGTTAAGCAGGACCACCATCGATCAGGCCGAATGGCAACTACAGCCAGACCTCTTTCTCCGACTCTCAGCCAAATTCAGACAACCATGTGTGGACCTCTTTGCCAGCCCTCGGAATGCACAGCTACCGAGGTTCTATTCCCGGTTCCAGACACCAGGAGCCGAGGGGACCGATGGCCTCCACTGCCCGTGGCCCCAGGGCCTGTTGTATGCCTTTCCTCCTATCCCTCTGATAACACGAGTCATCAGGAAGATCCTGGAGGAGCAGCGGAGGTCCTGCTTGTGGCCTCTCATTGGTCCAGATGAGTCTGGTTCGCGGACCTAGTGAATCTGTCCATATCTCCACCCTGGTGGATTTCTCCAGACAGGATCTCCCTGTGCCAAGGGGCTGTCACCCACCCAGAGCCTCAGTGGCTCCAATTGGCCATATGGCAATTGAACGGGAGATCCTAAAGAAAGACCATTTTTCCAAGAGAGTAATTTCCACCATTCAGGCCTCTTGCCGCCCATCAACGAACTGCATATATGAGGCCACATGGTCCTCCTTTTGTTGCTGGTGCACCAAGACAAAGCTTGTTCCTCGGTCAGCATCCGTCCCACAGGTCTTGGACTTCCTTTAAGAGGGCCTGGATAAGAGACTAACCACAAACACTCCGCAGGTAGGTAGCCGCCTTAGCTACTATCCTGACCTGCGACGGCGCATTAACCCTCTCACAACATCCGAGGGTACGTAATTTCTTCCAACTTACAGCCACCAACGGTCCACAGATACCCATCTTGGGACCTATCTTTAGTGTTGCAGGCACTCACGTCTCCTCCGTTTGAGACAGTCTCAAGATACTCACCTTCAAGGTTGCCTTTCTTGTCGTGATTACATCTGCCACACGAATTTCGGAGCTGGTAGCCCTTTCGGTACGTAAAGATTTGTGCATGTTTAACCCAGATAGTCATACGACGCCTGGATACAACATTCGTGCCCAAAATTAACACCTGGTTACATAGGGCCAAGGAAGTCATTCTCCTGGATTTTTATCCAAATCACAGACACCCCAGAGAACGACGGTGGCATTCATTAGATGTACGCAGAGCCCTGCGACACTACATCAGCAGAACAACTTCCTTCAGGAGAACTGAATCACTATTCGTTTCATTTCAACCCAGGTCCATGGTCTCAAGGGTCACTTCATCTACCATCGGTCGCTGGCTCAAAGCGTGCATTGCATTGGCCTACGAGCTTCAGGCCAGACCACAGCCTGCCCGTATTACGGCGCACTTGACAAGGAGCACAGTCACCTCGGCGGCTTGGGCTACACAGGCTTCTATCCTGGAAATTTTTAGGGCGGCTACCTAGGCGTCGACCTCACCTTTCATCAAGAACTACAAAATTGATGTCAGGGTTCCAAGTAACACCCCCAACAAAATCAAACTCGGAGCCTTGAAGTTCCTCAAAGCTAATTTTTATTAGGGATGTAATATTGGCACATCTGGGAAAACCCGAATCTGAAAGCTTCCGGGTTTTCCTCACCCACAAGAAAGTTCAAGACCTTGCCCACATCTCCCACATGTCCATACAGCTCCAATCAGTTCTTTCCCGAAGAGAAGACATCCTCCAGTTTCTTCTTTGCACAGCTGCCGGACACCATGGCCTTGAACTCTTAGAGAAGTTTGTTATGGCTATCACTACTTCACTCATGCAATCCCCCTTCCCAACTTCCCATGATATGATTGTGGCAGGCCTGGATCCTCAAGGCACATAGGTAATATGGCTGCCAGGCATGACAATTAATCAGTTTGTCTCGGCCGAGGCAGCGTTCAGAAGAAGGGTGCTAAAACAGGTTCTTCCAGTTGGGGCAACCCTGGACCCATCTGTTTCCCGCCCTGGGGATAATTAGCTTGGGTATATCCCATTGCTTGGACTCTCTAAGCAGCGCACAGGAGAATGAACGTTGGATTTACCTGAACGTTCATTCTATGTGTGCTGCGTGAGAGTTCAACCCCTCCCTGGTTCTGTAAGGGGTCCAGTGTTTAGGAGTGGATAATCTTCCTTTACAGGTTACGCCTCTCCAGCACCATCTTATTCTTAAAGAAACTGTAGTCCAGTCCAGGAAGAGGAGGTGTGGCCAAACAAACAAATTTTAACTCAATCTCTGGCCAATCAGACGAGGTTAACACTCATTGCTTGGACTCTCACGCAGCGCACATAGAACAATCATTCAGGTAAGTCCAACATTCAATCAAAGAAAAAAGCAGCCTACATCTAACAAACCCCTACTTACTAATCTAACCCAACCAGAAGCAGCCCCATTAAAACTGAGCAATCGATTTCTACACCTAGATGAAAATACGCAGGCCGACAACCCCCCCAAGAAAACATGCAGACACCTAGAAAAGAGACATCATCAAATACCCCTAAAAAAGTCACATCAACAAACACACTTGAGATAAACAGAAAAGCACTCCACACTGCACCCCTGTTGTGTTGTGCAGACCTGGCAGCGGATTCAGACAGTGAGGAGGCTGTGGAGGACAATGCACCAGTCCTGGAGTCAGGGGAAGGCCACTCCCAGTGGGGCGTTTATATTCGATATCAGACCCTGAGTTGACCACGTTATGGGACTTTGTGGACAAAAAACTGGCTCGGGGTTTTATCTGGCCCTCGTCATCGCCATTGTCTGCACCGGTCCTGTTTGTGAAAAAGAAGACCGGAGACTTGCGGCTTTGTTGCGACTACCGCAAGTTAAATGCCATCACAGTGCGCAACCGGTATCCTCTGCCCCTTATTCCCAAACTCTTGGAATGGCTTTGGGAGGCTACCATGTTCACTAAATTGGACTTGCGAGGGGTTTATAATCTGGTTCGGATCCATCCCGGGGATGAATGGAAGACAGCGTTCGGCACCCATTATGGACATTTTGAGTATACGGTCATGCCATTTGGGCTGACCAATGCTCCTGCCATCTTCCAACATTTCATGAATGACATTTTTAGGGACCTCTTGGACAAGTTTGTCGTAATTTATTTAGACGACATTCTGATCTACTCCTTCCTGGGAGAGCCACCAACAGCACCTCCGCCTGGTCCTGCAATGTCATCGGGAGCATCATCTGTATGCTAAACTGGAGAAATGCCAGTTTTTCCAGTCCACCATCGAGTTCCTGGGGCATCGCATCTCTCCCGAGGGCATTGCCATGGAGCCGAGCAAGGTGGAGTCTTTGTGTAGTTGGCAACCTCCTCAGCGAGTGAAGGATGTCCAGCACCTCCTTGGACTCGCCAACACTATCGGACCTTTATCCCTGGCTTTGCTGCCTTGACCGCGTCCCTCACTCGGCTTCTGCAGAAAAAGGTCCCATTCCAGTGGGGTACCCCCGAGCAGCAGGCATTCCAGGCCTTGAAACAGGCCTTCTTGAAGGAGCCTATCTTGAAGCATCCAGACCCCCACTGTCCGTTTGTGGTGAAAGCAGATGCATCGGATGTTGCTGTTGGTGCGGTTTTGCTCCAGGCTCGTGCGTCCGGCGGTACCTCTTCCGCATATTATTCATGGAAGCTCAACCCTTCCAAGCGCATTTACACCATCTGGGAGAAGGAGTTACTGGCCATTAAGACAGCGTTTGAGGCCTGGAGACATCTTCTGGAGGGGGCCCGGCATTGAAGTCGGGTCAGACCATAAAAACTTGGGAGTTCCTACAGACCGCCCGGATATTGAACCAACGGCAGATTCGGTGGTCCCTCTTCTTTGCCTGGTTCAATTTCCGTGTTACGTACATCCCCAGTGGTCACAACCAATGAGTGGATGCGCTCTCATGGAAACCGGAGTATTCCCACATCGAAGACCCGCTTCCATTCTGGACAGTGTTGCCTGTAGAGTCTTTCTCCGCAGGTTAGGAACCAGTGGATTTACTGGACTTACGGGCTCAGATACGGAAAGTGCAGCGGCACAATGCTTATGTGGAGCAACGGAAGGAAGAGGTAGGGCCCGCCTTTCCATGGATGTTTCATGATGAACTCTTGCGGTACTGAGACAGGCTCTACGTGCCAGTGGGGCCGCTCCAGGGATTTTTCTTGTTGCAGTGCCATGAGACACTTTTGGTGGCCCCGACTGTGACACGATGTTCAGGCTTATGTCACGTGCTGTGTTCGCTGCCGACAGGCCAAGTCAGAAACGAGAGCCCCTTCAGGGCTGCTCCAGCCATTGCCGACATCATAGAGACCCTGGGGTGCCATTTCCATGGACTTCTTGACAGATTTGCCTCCGTCTTCTGGATTCATGACGGTGTTTGTGGTGGTGAACATGCTGATGAAGATGTCGCATTTCATTCTATGTCGTGGGTTACCGATGGCTCGCACCACCGCCCACATGTTTATCCAACACATTCTCTGGCTGCACAGTTTACCTGATAGGGTCGTATCGGACCGAGGGGCTCAATTTACAGCCCAGTTTTGGAAAGGGCTGATGACGGCCTTGGATGTAAAAATCTGCCTGTCATCGGCACATCATCTGGAAACCGACAGCGGGACTTAGAAAGTTATCAGCATTCTGGAGCAATACCTGTGCTGCATTGTGAACCAACAACAAGACACTTATTTGGCAGTAGCAGAGTTTGCGTTCAACAACTCCAACACACCTCCACATAAACGACCCCTTTCCTGGCTAATGTAGGATGTCATCCTTGGTTCTTTCCCCTCACACAACTTGACTCCCCAGTACCAGCGGCTAGTGACAATCTGTCCGAGTTGCAGGCTGTCCATTAGTTGGTACAATGGTATCTAGAGAAAGCCAAGGAGGACTATAAAAGACTCGCAGACCAATCTCGGCGGGCAACGTCACCATTGGCTGTTGTGGATCGGGTCTGATTGTCCACCAGGCATCTTCCCTCAGACCGGCCAGTCAGGAAGCTAGACCACCGGTACCTTGGTCCGTTCCCTGTTGAGGTGGTTATTAACCCGGTCGCCTATCACCTGACATTGCCACACTCGATGCATGTTCACCCAGTCTTCCATAGATCCCTCCTTGTCCCAGAACGACGAGCCTGTCCGCTCTGCCAATCTGACCATCCCCAGCCAGCGCAACATGATGGAGATGAACAACCCGAGTATGAGGTCGCCAGCATTTGGGACTCCCGGTGGCTACAAGGACGGTTCCAGTATCTCATTGAGTGGAAGGGATATGGGCCGGAGGACTAAATCTGGGAGGATGTGACCTCTGTGCATGCACCTATATTGGTGAAAGCATTCCATGATCAATTACCGTCACGGCCGCATCCGGCTCGTCAGATCTGGCGGAATGGGCCTGCGGTGAGGGATAGTGTGGTCTGCCAGCAGCCTGCAGACCTGGCAGCAGAGTCGGACAGTGAGGAGGCTGGGGAGGACAATGGCCAGTCCTGGAGTCAGGGGAAGGCCCGGACGAGGGCTATGCATCAGAGGCAGAGATGGGGCCAGGGCCATCTGGGAGCGATGCACGGACTCCAGAGCCTCCAGAGACGGACAGCAGAGAGGCAGAGGAACAGGAGGAGCCTGTTCCTAATGCACACATGCGAAGAGCTGCCAGAAGGCAAGAGCAGCTGAAGAAAAAAGGCCAACTTGGGAGTAAGGCCAGAAAATGATTGGCCACTACCATAAGGCTTAAAAGAGCAGCAATGAGATGTTGTGTTCTTTGTAGAAAAACAACGTTGATTCCCGTGCTTCTTGTCAGCGTCTCTTGAACTTTGTGGGGGTTTTGCCAAGAAACCGCCTTCTACCGCATAGCTCCCAGCGACCAGTAAGATCCTACAAAGTCGGTCTCCTCTGGGTCCCGTCAGCTAAACAATGTCGGCTGGTGGGCCCGCGGGGGAGGCCCTTCTCTGTGGCTGCCCCAGCTCTCTGGAACCAATTACCCCCTGAGGTCCGGACTGCCCCCACCCTACTGGCCTTCTGGAAAGCGGTGA
>WNWU01013018.1:419405-432501 GCA_012654045.1 Ptyas mucosa | reverse complement strand
TTGGATGACAACAAACCTCAGGAAAGATCTTGAAGAAATAGAAATATCGACAAACGTATGGGCAGACCATAGTCCGATCAAAATAATTTGGAAAGGATATCATAAAAAAAAGAGATGGATGATGAACACTGAAAATTTAAAAGATAAAGACTACATACAAATGATAGAAAAAGAAATGAAAATTTTCTTCAAGATTAACAACAAAGAGCAAACTTCCCTCCAGAACTTGTGGGACACGGCGAAAGCGTACATAAGAGGTCTGACAATAGCATATGTGGCAAAGAAAAATAAAGAAAAGCAACAGAAAAGAGATCAACTGTTGAAAGAACTCAAGGATTATGAATATGAACTGCAGAACGAACCCCAGAATAAAAGAATCCGAGAAAAAATAAACCTGACAAAACATAAAATAAATTTGATCACACAAATAGAAATAGCGAGGAAAATTAAATTAGTGAAACAAAACTATTTCGAACACGCTAACAAGACAGGGCGATGGTTGGCATACAAATTGAAGAAAGAAAAAGAAAAAAGGACCATACATCAACTACAGGACAATACTGGTGAGATACAATACAGGAATAAGGACAAAAAGAATATAGCAAGAACATTTTTTCAAAAACTGTATGAACAGGAAGAACTCCCAGAAGAAGACATTAGACAATACTTAAAAGAAGTGGAGATTAAAGAACTAAAAGAGGTACATAGAGACTTGTTGGATAGGCCAATTACAATGACAGAACTTATTGAGGCGAGGAAAAAACAGAAAATAAACAAAACCCCGGGACCGGATGGAATACCAGCAGAGTTCTACAAGAACTGCCAACATTCCATAGATGAAATCCTGCTTAGAGTATTCAATGACGCAATTATGGAAGCCAAAATTCCAAATTCCTGGACAGAGGCTATCATCACATTGATACCTAAAGAAGAAGCGGACCACACACATATCCAAAATTATAGACCGATATCTCTGTTGAATGTAGATTATAAATTATTCACATCAATTATTACAGAAAGAATCAAGAAAATAATTAAAGATTATATTCACCCGGATCAAAATGGCTTCATTCCAAAGAGACAGTTAAAAAATAATATGAGATTAATAGTCGATGTACTAGAATACTATGAAATGAATATAGATAAACAATCGGCTCTAATATTTCTGGACGCGCAGAAGGCGTTCGATAACCTCAATTGGAATTTTCTCACTTTACAACTGGAAGCCATGAAATTCGGGGACAAATTCACAAATATGATAAAGAGAATCTATTCCCTCCAGACAGCAAGGATAACAATCAATGGTGATCTGACAGAGCAATTCCCAATATTGAAAGGGGTGAGACAGGGGTGCCCCTTGTCCCCCCTATTATTTATACTGGCCTTGGAAATCCTTTTAAAGGAAGTTAGAAGAGATAACGAAATAAAAGGCCTAAAAATTAAACGGGAAGAGTATAAACTCCAGGCTTTCGCCGATGACATCGTATTTATAATAGAACAGCCAACAACAACCGGCACCAAGCTATTAGATAAAATAGAGAAATATGGGAGAGTAGCCGGGCTCAAAATTAATAAACAAAAAACAAAGATATTAACCAAGAACCTCACTAATCAACAAGAAAAGCAACTAGAAGACGAATTAGGCATACAAACGGCAAAGAAAGTAAAATATTTAGGAATATGGCTGACTAACAAAAGTACATCAATTAGAGAAGATAATTATGATAAATTAATAAAACAAATTAAAAAGGACTTAGGAATCTGGAAAAATTTACAACTATCACTTCTGGGAAGGATCGCTTCAATTAAAATGAATGTGTTGCCTCGAATATTATTCCTATTTCAAGTGATCCCAATAAAACCAGGGAAAAACTTCTTTAAAGACCTTAACAAACTAATAGCAGATTACATATGGCAGGGGAAGAAAGCAAGAATTAAATTAAAGCACCTACAGGACACAAGAGAAAGAGGAGGACTGGCACTACCCGACTGGGAAACATACTACAAGGCATCAGCATTAGCCTGGATCAAGGAGTGGATGGAACTCAGAAACCATCGACTACTGAATTTGGAAGGATTTGATCTCCAGAGAGGATGGCACGCTTTTTTATGGGAGGGTATGGACAAAAGGCATGAATACTTCCAGAGACATACAATCAGACAAGCACTATACCAGATATGGCAGAGTATCAAAAAGACACATTACAACAAAATCCCAGAATGGTTATCAACAATGGAGGCCCAGATTTATCCAAACGCCTTGGACAGCAATAAAATAAAAACCTACAAAGATTTGCTAAACAATCAGGGGGAACTAAGAACGAGGCAAGAACTGAAGGAGATGGGTACAGACATTGATTGGTGGCCATACGCACAAATAAAATCAAGATATAAGAAAGATTCGGCTCAATTTGGATTTCAAAAAGGTCAAACTGAATTAGATAAAATTTTGCAAGGGACACAGGATAAATTGATTAAAAAAATTTACAATTATTTACGAGGATACAAATTAGAAGAAGAGATAGTAAAAGAAAATATGATAACCTGGGCAAAAAATTTCGGCTACAATATTGAATTAGACAAGTGGGAAAAATTATGGACAATAAATTATAAACTGACAATGTCTGTACCCTACAAAGAAAATCTCTACAAAATGTTCTATAGGTGGCACTTGGCACCAGCCAGACTAGCAAGAATGTTTCTCGGTACATCATCAATATGTTGGAAATGCAAGCGTTACAAAGGCACCTATTATCATATGTGGTGGACCTGCCCAATGGCAAAACAATATTGGCAAAGGATTAGAACTCAAATAGAGGAAATAACACAACAAAAAATAGAAACAAGACCAGAAACCTTTCTACTTGGCATACTAAATGGAAAATATGAAAAGGAAACAACATATTTAATCATACATATGATAACAGCAGCACGAATAACATACGCGCAATATTGGAAGAGTAGTGATATACCAACAGAGGACAGGACAATTAGCAAAATCATGGAATGTGCAGAACTAGATAGACTCACAAAGGAACTACAAAATAGGGAGGAACACGATTATTACCTAGTATGGGAAAAGTGGTATACCTGGTTGGAAGATAGAAAAGGGAAAAAGGATTAAGAACTAAAGGGAGTGACCAAATATAGAAAGAGAAAAACAAACTACAAACATAGGTCAATAAAGAACCACAAAGACAGTTAGAAAGGAAAGACCAAACAAAGAGGAGTCAAAATACGAATAAGAATGTATATTACAGTTGCGATAAACTAGACGTATACCTGAATTTGTGTTTATATGTTTATATGTTTTGTATGTTTTTCTGTTTTGTTTAGTCTGTAGTTATAAATAAAACCAATAAAAAAAAAAGTCAACACCGGATTGTGTGCCAATGACATGAGAAAGCAACCAGACACCAAAGAGAGAGGTCAACCAGACCAAAGACCATCCAGCCGACGGGGAGCCACAGCACCAGAGCCAGCCCCAAAACCAACCCTCCCATGAAGTCAGCTGAAATGCTACAGATGCGGGGGGATAGGCCACATGGTATCAGCATGTGCGACCTCAGCCCTAAAACCAAAGCCAGAGCCACCACCCAGGGCACGACCAGAACAATGCCCCAGGCATGCCACCGACATATTCCGAAGCCCTCCAGGCTGCAGAGGTCCCTCCCCACCCAGCCAAAGGGGGGGGATGTACTCCAGCCAACGACGACCAGTCACCGGTTTCCTATGACATCGAGGACAAGGGTGAAAACGACCCAATGGTGAGTGAACCGATCTACACTTTCATTTTCCCAATACACCTCACAGCCCCAAAAAGAGGAACCCAGGGGACTTTTCAAGCCCTAATAGACTGAGGCTGCACTAGATGCTTGATCAACCTAACCATGGTCCTGAAACTGGGGATTAGAGCGAAAAGGCTGGCCCACCTGATCAGGTTTGAACAGGTCGATGGGTCCCTAATGGGGGGAGCCTATGCCACCCACCTGACCGAACCAGTGAGGCTAGAGCTAGCGAATCACTGGGAAGCAATTCGATTTGTAATAGCCCCCAAAATGACAGACAGAGTCATACTGGGACTCTCCTGGCTAGACAAGTGGGGCCTGACCATCTGGTGGCAAGGGGTCAGCCAAAGGCTGAGGATAGCAAGGGGACCCCAATCCCCTCCACACCAGCAAATAGAAGCATCACCCATGCAGGGAATCCTCACAAAGGGCCCATCAGAACAACTGGCAGCCACCTTTGACAAAACCCCAGAGGCCGAACACATCCCAAGAGAATATCAGGACCTCACGGAAGTATTCAGCGAGGCCGAGTGCGACGTCCTACCTCCCCACCGGGAGACAGATTGCATCATCGAAATCGTCCCCAGGGCAAAACTACCCAAATCCAAACTCTACACCATGATGCCCCGGGAAATGCAAGAAATGTGCAAATACATAGACAAAAACCTAGCAAGGGGGTTCATCGAGCTAGCCAAGCCATGGGTCACAGCCCCAGTCCTATTCAAAGAAAAAAAAAGATGGAACTATGAGATTGTTGAATTTTAGGGCAATAAACGGCGTGTGCGTACACAACCTATACCTCCTCCCCCTCATGAAGGACATGCTATCTCACCTAGCCAAGGGAAAGGTTTTTACCAAATTAGACCTCAGAGAAGTATACTACCGAGTACGCCTCAGGGAGGGAGACGAGTGGAAAACAGCATTCAACTGCCCCCTAGGGAGCTTCCAATTCAAAGTGATGCCTTTCGGACTGCAGGGGACTCCAGCAGTGTTCATACAATTAATAAACGAGGTGCTGCATGAGCACCTCTATAAGGGGGTCCTCATCTACCTGAACGATATCTTCATCTACACTGAGACCATGAATGACCACATACCCCTAGTCTGCCAGGTACTGGAAAATGTCTGGCAGCCAATCTGTACGTCAAGCTATCAAAATGCAAATTTCACCGCACACACATACCTGGGCTACCAAGTGTCAAATGAGGGCATAGATATGGGCCCAGCCAAAGTACAAGCCATCCTAGGCTGACAACCTCGAACTGGCAGACAGCTACAAAGCTTCCTAGGGTTCGCAAATTTCTACAGACAATTCATCCCCTCCTTCGCAAAGATCGCCAAACCCATGATGGACCTCCTAAAGACAACGGGCCCAGGGATGAAACCCCACCCGGGACAACCCCTATAATGGGACCTAACCTGCCAAAAGGCATTTGAAACACTAAAAGAACTGTTTGCAAAGGAACCAGTGCTGAAGCATCCTGACCCTAAACAACCCTTCGTTATCCAAGCAGACGCCAACGACGTGGCAGTTGAAGCAGTGCTACTCCAAAGAAATAGCCAAGGAAACCTACAGCCCTGCACCTACATGGGCACAAAACTATCACCTAAACAAGTTCACTGGGCTCAATACTTCAACCGATTCAACTTTGTGCTAAAACACATCCCGGGGGAAGGAATTTCATAGCTGACGCCTTCTCCCGCTTGCCCCAATACAAATGTGGACGGGAGGAGGTAGTAGATGCCATCATCCCCCCTACCCAAACAGTAGCCCAAGTGACCACCAGACAACAACGCCACAACTGCCAAGACCAATCAGCAAGCGATCTAACCACAAAACTCAAAACCAAACTGCTACCAGACCCCTGGTTTCAAGTCAACCAACACATCTTGACAAAAAGAGGTGACCTAGCATGGAAGGGGACGAAACTCTACGTCCCAGAATCCCTATGCACCCTAATCCTCCAGAGGAGCCACAACATCAAACCGGCAGGCTACTTCGGGTTCCTAAAGACTTTACACTTAGCATGGAGGCAATTCTGGTGGCCCGGCATAAAGAAAGACGTGGACAGTTATGTCATAAGCTGCATCATCTGTGCCACAATGAAGAAACGACCAGGAAAACCCCCCGGACTGCTGCAACCGATAGCAGAGCCAATGAGGCCATGGGAGGAAATTGCAATGGACTTCATAGTGGAGTTGCCAAAAAGTGGGGGGAACACGGTGATCTGGTCTGTAATAGACTTATTCTCCAAGCAGGCGCACTTCATACCCTGCAGTGGACTACCCTCAGCCCACCAGCTGGCCAAACTCTTCCTGAAGCACATCTACCGCCTGCATGGAGTGCCACGGAGAATTATCTCCGACAGGGGTCCAGTTCAGGGCAAAGTTCTGGAGGGAGTTCCTGCTGCCCATTGGGTCGTCCCAGGGCCTTAGCTCGGCCTTCCATCCGAGCACCAATGGAGGGGGGGCAGAGAGACTGAACACCATGAGTACCTGAGTTGTTATATATCAGCAGTCCAATTGGGTGGACGTCCTGCCTTTCGCTGAGGTCGCGTACAATAATGCTGTTCACTGTAGCACAGGACTAACCCTGTTCAAAGTAATGAGTGGCATGGACTTCATCCCAATGCCTGAGTATCCAAGGGATCCCCCCTCCTCAGTCAGCTTGACTGACTGGATGTCAACGCTGACAGCAACCTGGGAGAATGTCAAGAAAGCGCTAGCTAAAGTGGCGCAAACATATAAGAAACAGGCAGAGTGTGACGAAGCGGGGTTGAGGGGTACCCCGGACCACGAACCAGCTCATGAGCAAACACACTGAGACTGAAATAAATCTGACAAAGGAGTCTTGTATAAAATATAATTTAGTTTAAAATACTTAAAAAGACACTGTGCCTTTAAAAAACACATTAAAAGCAAAGTCTTATCTTGGTTATGTGAAGCCAGGCTATCTCCCTAGATTCCTCTCCACAATACCGAAACAGTTCACAAGAGATAAAGGTTAACATGACGATAGACAGCTTTGGCGTCGATACATCATCGAGGCAAACGAAAGCAGTAGCAAAGACTTCACAACTAAAAGTCACCTGAGGAAAAAACAGTTCAAGCAGCAACGTAGCTTGAAAGTCTGTGTGAAGAAGAATGTCCAGCACGGCTCAAACGTTGGCTTGTGTGCTTCAAACAGCAAAACACAAGCATCCGTGGGAGTATCTCAGCAGCAGCGTCTGGAGTCCTTATCTGCATCCTCCTTCTGCAGCGTTGTGCTGAGCTCTGCAATCAGCTCTGCATATAGGCCTAAAAGCATTTTAGGCCCGAGTAGCAAGTGGAAAGGTCCTTGCTTATATGAGGAGTTAACCTGCAATTAACTAGGGCGGGGAAGGCTTGCAGGTAATTGCAAACAGGAGATGGCTTGATTGAGACCATACTGTTTGTGGCTAATCAAGTAGCCGCAGCAATCCTGAAAACACTCGTGACACAGAGAAACACCGAGCCCCACAACAGCCATTCCAGTTGGGGGAGAAGTTCTACCTCTCCACAAAATACTTGAGGTTAAAACTCCCCAGCAAGAAGCTGGGACCCAAGTTTATGGGACCATTCCCCATAGTAAAGATCATCAACAGAGTCACAGTGCAATTGAAATTGCCCCAACTGCTAAGGAAGATACACCCGGTATTCCATAGTAGCCTCTTAAAACCTGTGGTCAGATCGACCCTGAGGCCACTACCCCGTGAGCCCCTGGACCCCATGGTCATAGGGGGCCAAATCCACTATGAGGTGCAGCAAATCCTCTACTCGAGGTGGCACAGGAGACAACTCCAATACTTAATCAAGTGGAAGGGCTACCCCTTATCAGAGGCATTTTGGGTAAAGAGTAGGAATATCCAGGCTGACCGCCTCATAGCAAAATTCCACACAGACAACCGAAAGAAGTCTGGGGTGGGGGGTCGCAACCCTGAAATCTATACCTGTACTCAAATTGTTTTTGCTTTGCACAGGTTGCTTTCAGGAACTGAGGGGAGCCGAATGTCAACTTGCAAAGCATCCCTGGCCTGCTCTTGAGTTGCCATAAGCAAGGGGGGGATGGGAAACCGATGACATGGCATGGCAGCCAAAGACAGATGCACATTCCAGACTTATGTCTCTCAAGGCTGTATCCCAGGGTTACCCACAGTGGCCAGAGGGGAGTGGTCTCTACAACCCGCGAAATTGCTCTGCTGGCGAATGTGATTGATGACACACCTTGGTGGGGAGGGGGAAAACAGGGTCATAATTGGAACATAAATTACATAGGGTCAGAGCTGGCTTCACTTGGGAACATTTCAACATGAAGCTCTTAATAAATAAGTGGATTTCTTTTGAAGCTTGGCTCGAGACTCATGATTTAATTAGGGCATCCATCGGAACCCTGACAATCAGTTTATATACTTATTAAAACTATGGGAGAGAGACTGATCTTAATTCTTCTGTGTGATTTAGAATTTCAGTTTTAGCTCTTGCTAGAAAATATTGGAAAGAAAATTATTGTCTGTCTTCTGTGTAGATTTATTTGTATATGCATTTCCTAACTTTCTAAAATATCAGGATCAAAAAAGATTCAGAAGAAATTAATAATTTATTTTCTAGCCTGATATTTAAAAGGAAGTTCATTGTATTTGTTCTTAAGGTTGTAATCCCTAATGCTTACTTAACAGTGAAATCATATGCAGGATTCTACCACTATTAATAATGGAGCAAAGGCCTGTAAAGAGTATGCTGATGATATACCAATAGTGACATACTTTGTTCCTAATAGTATGAGTAAAAGGGAACAAATTGTCTGATTTAATCTTTGCAGTAGTTATCTGTTAATTGTTCAGGAAGATATCTACAGTACATACACTTTTTTTTTTGCAAAAAGTTTTTTTTTAAAATTTTTTCCAACACACAAATTACATCTTTTCGGAACAGAGCCCTGATCCGGTCATCAATTTATACAGTTTTTTCCCCCATCTTTAACAAAATTTTGTATATTCTATTTTGCCATAACACTTATTTCTTAATCTTAACTCGCCTATCTCAACTAATACCATCTTAAAAAAAATTAAATCAAATTTACTTAATCAAAACAATTACCCTTCTATTAACCCCCTTAAATCTTAATTCAATTAATACTTCATAGTACATTTCACAATTCTTATCCTAAATAAGGCCCCCCTCATTTGTGACCTTATTCAGGAGGGGAGAGCGGACCTGGCAGGTATTACGGAGACCTGGTTGGGCCACGAGGGGGGGTTCCCCTTGTGGATATGTGCCCGCCAGGGTTCTGTGCATTTCATCAGCCGAGAGCTCAGGGCAGGGGCGGGGGGGGTAGCGGTCATTCTAAAGGAAGGTCTTGATCCGAGGGAGACCACTGTACCACAGATAGCCGGTTGTGAGTCCCTCTTTGTGAAGTGGGATCGTGGGGTGCAGATGGGCCTGTTGATCACGTACCTGGCTCCCTGCCGCGTGGCAACGACCCTGCCTGAGCTCCTCAACGTTATAGCCAAGGTGGCGGTTGATACCCCCAGACTTTTGGTCATGGGGGATTTCAACTTGCCATCCATCGGCGAATCGTCTGAGGTAGCTCGGGAGTTCATGGCTTCCATGACGGCCATGAACCTGACCCAAGTAATTCATGGCCCTACCCACATGGGTGGACACACTCTGGACTTAGTTTTTATCTCTGGTCAGTGGTTGAGTGGTCTTGATTTAGGGGATATAGTTATCAAACCCTTGTCATGGTCTGACCACTCGCTCCTTCGACTTGACTTCCTGACCGCTACACCCCGTCGCAGGGAGGCGGAGCCAACCAGGTGGTTCCGCCCCAGGCGCCTGATAAACCCTGATAGGTTCCAGACGGAGCTTGGGCCATTTCCTGAGACCCTGGCCCACGGCTCGACTGAAGACCTGGTGGCGGCCTGGGATAGGGCAGCTGCTGGGGCTTTGGACCGAGTCGTGCCTTTGCGGCCTCTGACCCGGCACCGAACTCACTTAGCTCCTTGGTTTTCTGAGGAGCTGAGGTAGATGAAGCGCCAGAAAAGACGCCTAGAGAGCGGTTGGAGGGCCAGCCCATCCGAATCTGACTTGACACTAGTAAGGTCTTATATTAAGACCTACTTAGTGGCGATAAAAGCGGTGAAATCTAGCTATTTTGCTGCTCTTATCGCGTCATCAGATAACCGCCCAGCCGTCCTGTTTAGGGTGACCCGCTCCCTCCTCCATCAGGGACCGCGGGATGACCCCTTGCAGGGTCGTGCTGAGGATTTTGTACAGTATCTGCATGATAAAATAACTCAGATTCAGGAAGACTTGTCCGCTGACTGGGTTAGTCTAGACGAGATGACTGAGGCAGGTCTTGAGACTGTTACCTGGGATGAGTTCGATCCTGTGGTTCCTGAGGACATGGACAGGATCCTGGGACGGTTGAATGCGACCACATGTTTATTGGACCCGTGTCCCTCCTGGTTGGTGCTGGCCTCCCGGGAGGTTACACGAGGCTGGCTCCAGGGGATTATCAACGCTTCTTTGAGTGAGGGTGTCCTGCCAGCCGCCTTGAAAGAGGTAGTGGTGAGGCCCCTCCTCAAGAAGCCCTCTCTGGATCCGGCTGTTTTGGCTAACTATCATCCAGTCTCCAACCTTTGTTTTATTGCGAAGGTTGTTGAGAGTGTGGTGGCATGTCAACTTCCCCAGGACCTGGATGAAGCTGTCTATTTGGATCCGCTCCAGTCCGGTTTCCGGCCTGGGTACAGCACGGAGACGGCATTGGTTGCGTTGGTGGATTATCTCTGGAGGGCTCGGGGTAGGGGTTATTCCTCTATCCTGGTCCTGTTAGATCTCTCAGCGGCTTTTGATACCATCGACCATGGTATCATGTTGCGCCGGCTGGAGGGGTTAGGGGTGGGGGGCACCGTTTTGCGGTGGTTCTCCTATCTCTCCAACCGGTCGCAATTCGTGTTGACGGGGGCAGTGAAGCCGCTGGGTGAGATCATCCATGGTTTTGGGGTGGAGTTTCATCAGTACGCTGATGATACTCAGCTGTACATCTCCACCCCAGACCATCCCAACGATGCCGTGGAAGTGATCTGGATGGGGAGAAACAGGCTTCGACTCAATCCCTCCAAGACCGAGTGGTTGTGGCTGCCGGCGTCCCGGTATTGCCAGCTGGTGCCATCGCTGGTTATTGGGGGCGAATCATTGGCCCCCACGGAAATTGCTCGCAACTTAGGCGTCCTCCTGGATTCACGGCTGTCTTTAGAAGAGCACACGACGGCCGTGGCCAGGGGAGCTTTTTATCAGGTTCGCCTGATACGCCAGTTGCGTCCCTTTCTAGACCGGGACTCCTTACGCACGGTCACTCAAGCAGTCGTCACTTCTCGTATGGACTACTGTAACGCTCTCTACATGGGGCTCCCCTTGGGGTGCACCCGGAGGCTCCAGCTGGTGCAGAATGTGGCCACGCGGGGGATTATGGGAGCGACAGGGCGCTCCCATGTTGACTCCTGTCCTGCGTGAGCTGCATTGGCTCCCGCTGGACTTCCGGGTGCGCTTCAAGGTGTTGGTGATCACCTTTAAAGCGCTCCATGGCTTAGGGCCGGGGTAATTACGGGACCGCCTTCTGCCACCGATTGCCTCCCACCGGCCGGTTCGCTCCCACAGAGAGGGCCTCCTCAGGGTGCTGTCAGCCAGACAATGCCGGCTGGTGACCCCCAGGGGGAGAGCCTTCTCTGTGGTGGCGCCCATGCTCTGGAACGATCTACCCCCAGAGATACGAGTAATTCCCGACCTCCAGACTTTTCGTCGGGCCCTAAAAACCCATCTTTTTCAACTAGCCGGGCTGGCTTGATTTTATGCTGTTTTTATATAACGATACTGATTTAAATTTTAAATTTAGAATTTGTAATACCTTTTAATTATATGAGCCAAATTATTTAATTTATTTTAAAACTATTTTAATTTTTATATATACATGTTTTATTTTGGCTGTTCACCGCCCTAAGTCCGAAAGGAGAAGGGCGGTATAAAAGTATGAATAAATAAATAAATAAATAAATCCTCACTATTAACAATACTTAATCTTAAATCACCTATCTCTCCTATTACCATCTTATAAAAAGTTTACTCTTATTTTATCAAGACAATTACCCTTCTATTAATCCATTTTAAATCTCAATTCAATTAATACCTCATAATACATTTCACAATTCTTAGCCTAAATCCTCACTATTAAGAATACAGGTCAAACATGTTTATGTTTCAAAATCTTATTTCCCTTTCTAAAACTTCCCCACATTTTTTACTTCGTATAATGCTCAATAAATCTTTATTTCCCTATTACTTCACCAAATTTAGATCCTATCTCTAATCCCAAAAATATAGCAATTTAACACTGAAACATAGTTCTTAATTCAAATAAGACTACAATATAATTTTTGAATTATTTCCCACAATTCTATCTCTTTAACCATACCATTTGTATAAAAACCAGTTTGAGTAATTCTTATTTGTAATTCATAGTCCTATATTATTTCAATCTTCCTTTCTTTTTTGCTTAGATAGATATATTATCAAAACTATTGAAAATATTAAAATATTAAAGTTATTGAAAATATTCAAATTATTGCAGTTGTTATAGGTATTTAAACAATATCCCAGTTTTTATAGTCATCAATTATTCTCAAGTAATACCATGTAACATCTTAATAAAAATTGATTCATTATGTCCATTGATATATTTTCTTTCAACATAGTCTATTTCTCATATATTATAGTTTCCATCCATATTTCAATTTTAAGTATCTGTAACATATTCTTCTCATATTTCTGTTAACCATCATTCATCTCAATATAGTTATTTTGTAGATCAAAGCCTTGGACTTTTCTATTTTACCCCTTATTCCCCAGTTTTTTCACTGTTAATTCCAGTGTAATCATATTTATAACTATTGTTTTTTCACAATATAGTCTCTAAAAACCTCCTTTTTATTATTACTATCCACCTGTGCATTACTTATTCATATTTAATCACGTTGTCTTTGTCTTCTTTATTTCCAGCTGTTATGTCTTGTTTCTTCATTTTCTTGTCTGCTTGCATATACTTCATTTCAGCTTCAATGTCCTCTAATTTTGTCCTCCATGTGACATTTTAATTATTTTTCTTATTTCCATTCCAAGTCAAATACATTAATTTGTTCCTTCTCTAATTCCTGCGCCATTTTATTCTTTTTAAGTTGATGTTATCCCAATTGTAAGAGTTCCGTTGTGGTTCCTCTTTACTCCCCCCCCCCCCC
>WNWU01013018.1:396097-411038 GCA_012654045.1 Ptyas mucosa | reverse complement strand
ATTAATATACTAAAAAAATATATATATATATATATATATATATATATATATATATATATATATATATAAATTTCTTGTATAGTTCTTCTGTGTATTCTTGCCACCTCTTCTTAATCTCTTCTGCTTCTGTTAGATCTGTACCATTTTTTTTCCTTTATCATGCCCATCTTTGCAAAAAAACATTCCCTTCATATCTCCAATTTTCTTGAAGAGATCTCTAGTTTTTCCCATTCTGTTGTTTTCCTCTATTTCTTTGCATTGCTCATTTAAGAAGGCCGCCTTATCTCTCCTTGCTATTATCTGGAAATCTGTATTCAGTTGGGTATGTTTATCTTTCTCCCTTTCTCTTTTCCCTTCTTCCCATCTTCATTTAACCGGACAACTTCAGCCTCTTCAGCATCAGTGATTGGGGCATAGATTTGGATTACTGCAATGTTGAATGGTTTGCCTTGGATTCGAACCAAGATAATTCTGTCATTTTTGAGATTGTACCCTGATACTGCTTTTCCTTTTATTAACTATGAGGGCTACTCTATTTCTTCTAAGGGATTCTTGCCCACAGTAGTAGATATAATAGTCATCTGAATTAAATTTGCCCATTCCTGTCCACTTTAGTACACAGATTCCCAATATATCAATGTTCAATCTTGCCATCTCATGTTTGACCACATCCAGCTTACCTTGGCTTGATTCATAGATCTTACATTCCAGGTTCCTATGCAATATTGCTTTTTACAGCATCAGACTTTCCTTTCACCACCAGACACTTTCACAGCAGAGCTTTTGGCTTTGGCCCAGCCACTTCTCTCTTTTTGGAGCTACTTGTAATTGCCCTCTGTTCTTCCCCAGTAGCATATTGGATACCTTCCGACCTGAGGGGTTTATCTTTTAGCCTTTTGGTACTGTCCATGGGGTTTTCTTGGCAAGGATACTGGAGTGGGTTGCCATTTCCTTCTCCATTGAACCATGTTTTGTCAGAGCTCCCCACTATGACCTGTCTGTCTTGGGTGGCCCTGCACAGCTTAGCTTGTAGCTTCTTTGATCTGCGTGACAAGGCAGTGATTCATGAAGGGGAAATATAAAACATAGTCCTACATTGAATGGAGTTGAGGAGACATACTGTGAATACTTCTTTGTCTCTGTTGATAATGCTACTTCTTGTAATATTGGAAAATATTAACACGAAGGTCCCCCATCATTTTTATCAGCTACTTTCAATGTGATTTCTTTAAAAATATTTACACAAAAGGCCAAGGGCATTTTAGAGCAGTATTAGCATAGTATCTTAAGACTTTTCACTTACTTACATCATTATGAAATGTTTTGAGAGGCTGATAAAGGACATTATTATATGTAACCTTCCTCCAACATTTGAATCGCTTCAGTTTGCTTACCATCCAAATCGCTCTGCAGAGGATGCTATTTCTTCTGTTCTCCATCTGAGCTTGGAGCACTCAGAGGAAAGAAATACTCATGTGCAAATGCTGTTTGTCAACTTCAGTTTGGCATTTAATACAATCATTCCTCAGCATCCTGAGGAATGATTGCATTAAAGAGCCTGAGTGGCGTAGGAGGCTAATGCCTCCTACTAAGGCAGCATTTAACATCCAGCTGCCTGCAATTACTGCGAGTTCAATTCTCACCAGGCTCAAGGTTGACTCAGCCTTCCATCCTTTCTAAGGTGGGTAAAATGAGGACCCGGTTTGTGGGGGCAATAAGCTGACTTTGTATAAAATATAGAAAAGTATGAAGGCTATTGCTTAACGCATTGTAAGCCGCCTTGAGTCTCCGGAGAAGGGCGGCATATAAATAAATTAAAAAAAAACATCTAGTAGACAAACTGGGCCTTTTAGGCTTTACTACTCCTTTGTGCAACTGGATTCTTGATTTTCTAATTGATAGGCCCCAGTATGTCCGAGTTGGGACCAATATTTCTAACACCATTTTCTTGAGCACAGGTTCTCCTCAGGGCTGTGTCCTAAGTCTGCTGTTGTTCACCCTGTTGACCCATGACTGTTGTGCAAGGTTTGTCACCAACCATATTGTGAAGTATGTGGATGATACAACAGTAGTGGGCTTTATTCAAGATGACAATGAGGGTGCTTACCGCAAGGCGGTAGATGATTTGGTGAACTGGTGTAATAAAAACAGCCTTGTTTTAAATGTTGGAAAAACTAAAGAGATCATTGTCGATTTCAGAAAAGGCTGGCACAGCCACAGCGCCACACCTCTGAGTATTAATGATTTATCTGTGGAGGTGGTTAGCAACATAAAGTTTCTGGGTGTGCAGCTAATGAGTAGGCTGGCTTGGTCTCTCAACAGCGAGACACTGGTGAAGCAGGCACAGCAGCACCTGCATTTTCTGTGTTGCATGAGAAAAGTACATCTTCCTTCCCCTGTCCTTACCACTTTCTATAGGGGGACGATCGAGAGCATTGTGTTATATTGCATTACAGTCTGGTTTGGAAGCATTACTGCTTTGGAAAGGAAGGTGGTGCAGAGATTGGTGAGGATGGCAGAGATTATTGGCAGTTCACTTCCTTCTATCCAGGACATAGCATATAAGCGATGCTTGACCAGGGTCCGCAGTATTGTCTGGGATGCTATACAGCCTCTTTACAACCTGTTTTCCTTGTTACTGTTGTGGTCCACCAGCAGCCTGTGGAGCTGGCAGCGGAGTCGGACAGTGAGGAGGCTGGGGAGGAACATGGGCTAGTCCTGGAGTCTGGGGAAGGCCCGGACGAGGGCTCTGCGTCGGAGGCAGAGATGGGGCCAGGGCCATCTGGGAGTGATGCGCGGACTCCAGAGCCCCCAGAGTCGGACAGCAGAGAGGGAGAGGAACAGGAGGAGCCTGTTTCTAGTGCACGCATGCGCAGAGCTGCCAGAAGGCAAGAGCAGTTAAAGCAAAAGGGACGACTCGAGAGTAAGGCCAGGAGATGATTGGCCCCTCCCATAAGGCTTAAAAGAGAAACAAAGGCACTTGGGCCTTTTGCAGGAAAGCAACGTTGCTAACTCTCTTTCCAGTCGGCATCTCTTGTTTGTTTCTGAACTTTGTGGGGCTTTGCCAAGTAAGGCCTTTGGCAGGGTGTCAAAGAAGATAAAAGTTGATGATTATCCCGAAGGACTTTTTCCGAAGGACTTGTTTTGCAACTAATTGGGACTCAGCTGGGAATGAACGTAATTCTCAGCTGTTACAATAAAATAAGTTTGTTTGGGACTAATTGTGTCTTGTAGTGACTCAGTAAGCCTAGGTCACAACAGTTACCTTCTGGGAGGAGGCTTCGTGGTATCCGAAGCAGAACATCCAGATTCGGTCACAGTTTTGTTCCATATAGTTTCAATCTTGTGAACTCTCAAGCTCCCTCTTTCCAATATGTATTCAAGATAACCCTACACCACTTCAGACAAATGGTTATCCAATATCTTCTTAAAAACTTCCAGTGTTGGAACATTCACAACTTCTGGAGGCAAGTTGTTCCACTGATTAATTGTTCTAACTGTCAGGAAATTTCTCCTTAGTTCTAAGTTGTTTGTTTGTATGTATGTATGTATGTATGTATGTATGTATGTATGTATGTATGTATGTATTTATTTATATGGATGGATGTAGGTATATATACTGTATATATGTATGTATATAGCATGTGTAGTTGTGTGTTATCTATGTGTACACTTTTGAGAGCAGGCAACAGAATTTCATTTTTAGTGTGTGCCAGTGTGCCCACAGTAAAAAATGACAACAAAGGTCTGTCTGTCTGTCTGTCTGTCTCTCTTTCTCTCTCTCTCTCATCTATCTATCTTAGTAAAAATATCCCTATTTGATATTATGAGGCTGTGATGACTCCCCCGGACGATTCTCCAGATATCTCTGTAGATGTCAGCTCGGGGGAGGATGAACCGGTTCCTGGCCCGTCAGAAGCTGAGTTAATTGATGGCTCGGAACAGCTGTCTGGAAGGGATTTCACTGGGGAAAGCATGTAATTGCAGACCGTCAGTGAGGAGGTGGAACAGCTTTTTGCATCTGATCGGAGAACACATAGGGCAGAGAAAAGGCAGGAGCAGAGAAGCTCATCCAGACTACTGGAGAGGAGAAAGCCTCGCCCTTCTTGATTGGCTGCACTGGAAGCTGGCTATTTAGCACAGCAGACAGAGGGAGGCGTTGCTGGGAACATGTTTGTTTTCTAGCTGTATGTTTTCTGGACATCGTGATTGTTGCTTCACTTTGGATTGTTCTGACCCAGCCTTTGTGAGTACTACTCAACTGTTTACTCATGAGGAAAACCCCTTTTTATTTAACAAGGCAGAAATAAACTGCGTTCACAGAAAAAAATCCAGGTAACAAGTCCTTAGCTGTTTCAACAAGCAGTAGCAGTCTCTGCTCACACCAGCAGAGCTAATTGCAATGTCTCTGAGTTCCCTGCAGGGAGGCTCAATTAGCACTTCAACAAAGAGTCCTGACCAACCTGGGTATTGGCAAAGAAATCCTGGCAAGGAAATCCGAGGGAGGGAAATATCCTGTAGCTCAAATGGTTGTCTATGGCAACTGGCACCTCCCACACCCCTCCTCTTTATGTTCCAGCCAGGGAGGGGCTTGTTAACATCTACTTTTCCTGGAGAGCCGGCCCCCAGCCCTCCATTCCTTTCCTCTGTGCAGTCAGACATTTGGGACAGGCCCCAGCTGTTCCTCCCCTTCGCTCAGCTCAGGCCCCGAAAACAGCTGTCTCTCTGCCTGACCGTGACTAGATGGACCCTGCTCTGCATTGGCTCTGAGTCCTCTTGCTCCTCAGAGCCTTCCACAGGCTCCGATGTTAGCCCAGGCACCCCCTCCACCGCCTCTGCCTCATCTGACTCTGATGAACTGAATTTGATGAACCACAACATGGATTAACACCTGTGTTTGGAATTGAATCGTGCCTTGGAAACTGGATTTTTCTTGCCTCGTGAGCTCTCTTGTGTGTGGATTTAAGTTTGCCTGGTGGATTTAAGTTTGTCTGGTGAACTCTTTGGCCATTGCTCTGTGGACTAACATTGGTCTGCTCATGGCTGGCATTAATGAGGGTAGTTCTTGGTTTTGGTGAAGGGAATTGCTGGGGAATATTAATAAACTCACTAAACCAAAGTTACGTGTGTGTGTGTGTGTATGGGGCAGCACAGAGGCCTTATTTGGAGTAACATGTTTTGTATTTCCATTCCATTTTGGAGGAGAGATACAGGGTTGATAAGGAGTCTAGAACAGGGGTGTCAAACTCAATTTGATTGAGGGCTGCATCAGGGATGTGTTTGACCTTGGAGGGCCTGGGGTGGTGGGTGGTGGTGGCCAGAGTTGGTCGTGGTTGTGGCCAGGTGGACATGGTCATGGTGGGCATTTATCACAGGCTCAAGATTTTTTTCTCCCTTCTTTCTTTCCACAGTTCTATAACCATTTTCCTATCTCTTCTACCAGATATTACTGGCAAACATTTATTACTTATTCTTCATATTCCACTAAACTTTTTATTTCTAAATTTATATCGCATTGTTTAATAGTAAATTGCTTTTCCAGGCAGAAAAGCTATTTATACTATTGTATTTTTATTATTCAACTAATAATAAAAATACAATAGCATAAATAACATGATAAAACAAGATCTAACAGCAGAGGTAAATTTCCAGAATAGTAAATAGAAATGGCTGTCAATTATAGATACAGAATAGAATACAGAATAGAATACTGAATATAGAATACAGAATAGATTGTTGATTGTAGATTAAATGGACCTACAGTATGTAAAATCTGGCATTAAACTGTAGTATTAACAGAAGATGTTGCTTGTTTTCTATCCAGATCAGGCACTTACTTAAGGCCACATAATTGTAATCCAGTCCAAACCAGTCCTCCTGCAGCACTCTGCTGGCCGAAAATGGGCCATGCAGCCCCCCAGCAGCTCATTTTGACCAGCAGAGGCATTGCGGGCCAGTCCTTTGATATTTCCAGGCCGGCCCCACAGGCCAGATTTAAGCATCCCGCAGGCCTTGAGTTTGACACCCCTGGTGTAGAAGATAAATTGTTTTAGAGAATGCTGAAAGCACACAAGCACAATATGACAACATCATCCCAGCAACAACATCCCATCGCCTGGTTCGCGCCTATAGAGGGCCTGCTCAGGGTGCCATCGGCCAGACAGTGTCGGCTGGCGGCCCCCAGGGGTAGAGCCTTCTCTGTGGGCATGCCCACCCTCTGGAATCAACTCCCCTTGGAGCTCTGGTTGGCCCCTGACCTTCGCACCTTCCGCCGCGAATTAAAAACTTGGTTATTCAAGCTCCCCGGCCTGGACTGACGGGGTTTTATATGGGTTTTTTAACTCTTATTCGGTTTAATTAGGTATTTTAACTTTGTACAATGGTTTTGTGGATTTTATTGTTGTGAGCCGCCCTGAGTCCATTGGAGATAGGGCAGCATATAAGCTAAATAAAATAAATAAATAAATGAATGAATGAATGAATTTCTATTGGGAATGTTATCAGAACAACTACTGGTAGTCCTTAACTTACAACAGTTTGTTTAGTGGCCATTCAAAGTTACAACAGCACTGAAAAAATTGACTCATGACCGGTTTTCAAACTTAAAACTGTTGCAGCATCCCCATGGTCACGTGATCAAAATTCACATGCTTGGCAACTGACGCATATATATGAAGGTTGCAGTGTCCTGGGGTCATGTGATCACATTTTGTGACCTTCTAACGAGCAGTCAGTGGGGAAGCCAGATTTACTTAACAACCGTGTTACTAACTTAACAACTGCAGTGGTTTGTTTAAGAATTGTGGCAAGAAAGGTCGTAAAATTGGGCAAAATTCACTTAACAAATGTCTCACTTAGCAAATTTTGGGCTCAATTGTGGTCGTAAGTCGAGGACTACCTGTATAGGTTTAATTTATTTAAGAATATAGGAAATAGGGAAGTCTAATACTGTATTGTTAAAAGTATATAAATGAAATCAATTACTTGCAAAGTTTAGAGATCTGTGAAAAGATTAGGCAAATGTGTCAGGAGTGCTTTAGTCAGATACGATCAAGCAGAAATCTAGATGCTCTTCTCTATTGGAGTCTTTGCAAAAAAAAATGTATTCCAACTTCGTAGAATCAAGAATTTATTATACCCCCTCTTTTTATGCTATTAAAACTGGTAAAGTAGTCAGGTGATTCTTCAATTGGGGCAGCATGTGTTCAGTCATCTAAACAGAATGCTCATTTCTCTCTTTCCAGGAGGCGAAGATCAGAATGGCAGTGGGCAACAGACAGAGCTGCTATTGTCAGTCGTTGGAACTGGCTTCAAGCTCATGTCTCAGATTTAGAGTACCGAATCCGGCAGCAAACAGAGATATACAAGCAAATTCGAGCCAACAAGGTAAGAAAGCTTTGGAACGTTACCCATTATTACAGTACTGCAAAAATACTGCAAAATGTAAGTTTTGTATTGCATATATGGGGGGGGAGCAGAATTTTATGGTTTCATCTGTCTTAACATTTTTGTTACCAGGTGTAACTACATGAATGTCGCTAGAAGTATATTTTAGCAGAAGTTGCAGAGCAATTCAAATCTTTATTGTCAGTGCACAACATATGTACAATTTAATTTAATTTTAATTTAATTTCAAACTTATATACCGCCCTTCTCCCTGAGGACTCAGGACGGTGTACAGCCAGAGTTAAAAACATAAAATACAAACATTAAAAGCAATTAAAAATATATATAAATTTGGCCCCATAATTTAAAAGGTGACAAACCAATTAAAACATTTAAAAAAATTTTAAGCCAGCCCGGCTTGCTGGAAAAGATAGGTTTTAAGGGCACGGCGGAAGGCATCGAGGTCTTGGATTCTCCTCATCTCTGGGGGCAGCTGATTCCAGAGGGTAGGTGCCCCCACAGAGAAGGCTCTCCCCCTGGGGGTCACAATGAGATTGGTTGAGCTCCGTCAGTGCACCCCCCCAACACAATACAACTCACAGTGAAGACAAAAAATCCCTAACCCAATAAATCATATTAACAAAACACCCAGTCCTATTGCACCAGTGTGAACATGTTACACATTGTGCCGGCCCTGCAAGTCCATCATACTACATAGTTATGATGTTATTTCTCATTCAGGAGTCTGACAGCCCACAGATAAAAACTGTTCTTCAGCCTGTTTGTGGGGCTGGCTATACTTCTATAGGAGGGTAAAGAAGTGGTGACCAGGGTGAGAGTCGTCCCTGAGAATTTTCGTCACTCTTCTAAGGCAACGAGCCCTAGAGATCTCATTTTGTGGTATCGGGACAGCCCACAGTGTTTTGTGATGTACTCACCACCCTCTGTAATGTTTTTCTATCCGTGGCTGTCAGACCAGCATGCCATACCGTGATGCAATAAGTGAGGACTCTGTTTCAAGAAGTTTAATCGTAAGAGAGACGCCCAATAAGCCATGATTGCAAGTATATATCTACATATGACAGGAACCGGAAATACCTCACAGGAGCAGCTGAAGGCAGCTCCTCGAGAGGCAGGGAATGCATCTCAGACTAATCCTGCCAACACAGCAGACATAACCACTGTAACATTTTCCCTTTTTCATATTAATACAACTATCACATATTAAAACATTATAAAACATTATTAAAACATTATAAAACATTGTTAAACATTATAAACATTATAAAACATTGTGAAACATGCGAAGTTCTGATGCAAGCAACTATAACATCTTCCCTTTTCATATTAACACAACTATCGCATAATAAAACAATGTAAAAAAGTTCAAATTGTAAAAGGGAACAATATCAACACTTTCTAAAAATTAAGTCTGTCAGGTGGTCACGAACATCGGCCGCTACAAGTGACGACTGGCCCTCTTGCGCCGACTGGCTCTCTTTGCACTATGGGCTTCTCCGACCTCACTGGGACTGCTGGGCTCTTCTCGACGCTTAACTGGAGTGTCAGGCGCTCGACTGCTATCGGGTATACCCGCTTGCTCCGAGCTCTCATCAACATTAATCTGAGGCCCCATCCCTGTGCATTCCTCATTGTCCATGAGTAAGTGCGGCGTGGTAATACCAGATACATCTGGCCTGTCCACAGGATATGTAAAATCTGGCCACTCAGATACATGCAAATCTACCCGATCACGACGATACAAAGTTCCTTCAACGTCCACTAAATAGGAACGTGGAGCTACTTGTTGTAAGCAGCTACCCATTTTCCAGCGGCCTCTTCAATCTCCAGGCAGCAGTCTCATCCGAATCTGTTCCCCAATCTTCAATTCTGGCAAATCTCTAGCTGAATTGTCATATCTTGCCTTGACCGCTTGTCTCTTCAGCTGTAACTTTTCTGGAACCCCTTGTATCACCGAGGGCTCAAGCAGGTTGTCGGCCACTGGTAGTGATGTCTTTAGTCTCCTTGCCATCAGTCTCTGTGCCGGACTACTGTCCATGCCCTCAGATAGGGTATTTCTCCAATGTAGAATGGCTTTCCATGGATCTTTACCTTCACTGTGAGCTTTCCTACATAGTTTCTTAGTAATCTTCACAGCTGATTTAGCTTTGCCATTAGCTTGCGGATGACGCGGTGAAGAGGTCACATGCTCGAACTCCCACTCAGCGGCAAATTTCCTAAATTGTAAACTCGCAAACTGAGGACCATTATCTGAGATCATTTTATCTGGTTGGCCATAACGTGCAAACTGAGTCTTGCATCTCTTAATGGTAGTCTCAGCCAAACAGTCCATAAGGGGTTTGATTTCCCAAAAGACAGAATAATGATCAACTAATATTAGATACTCTTTTCCTGCATAGTTGAACAAATCCATACTAACAATCTGCCAAGGATGTGATGGTATCTCGTGTGACATCATGGTTTCTCTTTGTTGCGAATATGCATATTCATTGCAGGTGGAACAATTGCTAACAAAGTCCTTGATTTCGCCTTGCATGTTGGGCCAGTAAAGCGTGTCACGGGCTTGTCTATAGCATGCCTCTCCTCCAATATGGCTCGAGTGTATGTGCAATAGCATCTCTGCTCTCAATGACCTAGGCACTATGACTCTTGGGCCCTTGTACAAGATCCCGTTTTGTACGGCGATCTCATCTCTAAAAGACCAATATTCCCTCACTATTGCCAGAACTGCCTCCTTCTCATCTGGCCATCCACTCATAACAATAGCTTTCAGTGCCTGTAACGCTACATCAGTACCTGTGTGCTGCCTAAGTTGACATAGCCGCTGATTTGTGACATTAAGATAGTCTGCTTGATTAACTTGGGTGAAAAAAGTTTGTTCCTGTTGCAACCAGCAGACCGTCTGATGCTCATATTCTCCTCCAAGTTTTACCTGATCTAACGTCGCCCTACTCAGGGTATCACTAATACACATTTCACGTCCTGGCTTGTAGACAACATTGAGGTTGTAATTCTGCAAACTAAGCATCATGCTCTGCAGCTGTTTGGGAGTACACAAAAGGGGCTTCTTGAATATGGCTATTAGCGGCTTGTGATCAGTCTCGGCTGTGATTGTATCCCGGCCATAAAGATAATGATGGAAACGCTTGCAGGCAAATACAATACTTAAGCATTCCTTTTCAATTTGAGCATAATTCAACTTGGCAGAAGAGAGCGCTCTGGACGCATATGCAATTGGCTGACCTTCTTGCAATAGGCAACATCCTAGGCCATTTTTGCTCGAGTCACTTTGGATGGTAACAGTCTTTGTAACATCATAATATTTTAACATTGGAGCAATAGTGACCAAGCGTTTTATCTCCTGTACTGCCTGATCATGCTTGGGAAGCCAATGCCAAACTGCATCTTTGTCCGGAAGGCGTCTCAATGGCTGACACACCTCCGATAGGTGCGGCAGAAATTTTGCTAAATAGGTAACAAATCCGATAAATCTCTGCACTGATTTAACATCAGCAGGCGGTGGCATCTCCACAATGGCTCTAATCTTATCTGGATCAGCTTTTAAACCTCGTGAGGACAAAATATGCCCATGGAAGTGGACTTCGTGCACCTTAAATTGCAACTTCTTTACACTGAGCCTTAACCTCACCTGCCTACACCGATCTAATAATGCTATTAGCTTCTCATCATGATCATGCTCAGCTTCTTTGTCTGTTTCACCACAGCCAACTATTAGAATGTCATCAGCTATTGGCTCAATTCCACTGAGCCCACTCAGTAGTTTGTGTTGCTTTCGTTGATACACCTCTGGTGCTACAGAAACTCCAAAGGGTAATTTAAGCCATCTCTTTCTACCCCATGGGGTCCAGAACGTAGTCATGTAACTACTCATGTCATCCAGTTTACACTGTAAGAAGGCATCTCTAGTGTCAACAAGTGTAAAAAGCTGTGCTTTGGGTAGGTTGTGCAAAACGCCATCAAGTGTTGGCATTAAATAGTGTGACCGTTTCAGGGCCATATTCAGGAACTTGGGATCAATGCAAATTCTAATCTTCTCCAGCCTTCTAATAACAACCATGTTGCTTATCCAGTCAGTGGGCTCAGTTACTGATGTAATATGTCCTTCCACCTCATACTTATCCAATTGTGCTTTAACCTGCTGCTTAATAGCTTTAGGCACATTGCGTGGTGCACTTTGTACTGGGGAAATAGTAGGGTCAAGTTCAAAATGAACCTCTCCTGGAACAGATACTATGGGGCCCTCAAACACCTCCTGGTATACTTGGAGGATTTGCTGTTCTGTCAATGGCCCCACTGGAGATTTGGGGGTGGGGTTAACTCACAACATTGTGTAGCTCGGCTGGAATGGTAAACTGCATCAACCCCAAGTGCTCACATGTTGATCCTGACAATAATGGCTTCTGGTCAGCTTCCACAATCTCAAATTCAAGTTTATAAATATCCCCACGTATGCTGCATTCTGTTTGAAATAAGCCCAGTGAGTTCATTAGTTCTCCTGAATATAACTTCAATTTAGTACTGCTAGGCTGAAGAAGTATCTCGGGTGCCAGTTTCATTTTGTTGTTTAGACTCATAACATCACAGGTTGCACCTGAGTCCAGCTGGCAGGGTTGAATTATGTTGTTAAACTTGAGATTTGCAAACCATTTTTTGCCCTTGGAGTGTATTGCACCGATACATTCTTTCCTATAAAATGCATCAGTGGTAAACAAGGATGCATCCTCCTGAGAGGCAGAGGTATACTGTTAGCAGCTGCCATGCTTCCACTGCTTAGCTTCTGGGAGTATGCTTCAAATGTATCACGAAGACATGGATTCAGACTTCTGACACCGTGTTTCAAGAAGTTTAATCGTAAGAGAGACGCCCAATAAGCCATGATAACAAGTATATATCTACATATGACAGGAACCAGAAATACCTCACAGGAGCAGCTGAAGGCAGCTCCTCGAGAGGCAGGGAATGCATCTCAGATTAATCCTGCCAACACAGCAGACATAACCACTGTAACAGATGCTTTCTATTGTGGACCGGTAAAAGGAGGTCATCAGTTGTTGTTCCACCCTGTTTTTATGCAAGACCCTAAGGAAATGGAGTCTCTGTTGGGCCTTCCTGACCACCTGGATCGTGTTGTTTTTCCAGGTGCGGTCTTCGCTGAGATGGACTCCCAGGAATTTAAAGTAGGAAACTCTCTCTACACAGCCCCCCTCAATGTAAAGTGGGGCAGGTTCCTCTCTCTTCCTCCGGAAGTCCAACACCATCTCCTTGGTCTTGCTGATGTTCAGGTGCAGGTTGTTTTTTAAGCACCATGTGAAAAGTTTTTGAACCTCCCCCCGTATGCTGTTTTGTCTCCACCTGTAATAAGACCCAGTATAGTGGTGTCATCTGTGAACTTAATGATCACAGTAGATGGGTCTGACGGTACACAATCGGTGTACAGTGTACAGTACAGTGTACAGTGAATACAGGTAGGGACTGAGCACACAGCCCTGTGGGGAGCCAGTTCTAAGCTTCAGGGGGGTGGATATGACAGACCCAACCCTCACTGTTTGTGGCCAGTCCCTCAGAAAGTCTTTGATCCAGTCACAGATGGAAGAGGGAAAATCCAAGTCAGTCAGCTTTTCGATAAGGATGCTCTGCAGAATGGTGTTGAAGGCCGAGCTATAGTCTACGAAAAGCATCCTGACATAGTTCCCGGATTTCTCCAGATGGCTTGCTACAGAATGTAAGGCAGTAGCTATGGCATCGTCTGTCGACCTATTCCCCCTGTAGGCAAACTGATATTTGTCGAAGTCCGGTGGGAGGCATGTCCTAATGTGTTGGAGAACCAATCTCTCAAAGCATTTCATCACTACAGACGTTAATGTGATAGGTCTGTAGTTATTTAGGCAGTTAATTGCTGTTTTCTTCGGGACTGGGACAACTTGGTGGATTTATTTTTATTAGGACCTCCAGTTTGCCAAGCTTCAAATTCTCCAGAATTATGTGGCACACAAAGGGAGAGAAGTAAAATCAGCAGGTTTATTAAACAGATTTACTGTCTGCACGGAGTACCCTGCAGAGTAATCTCAGATTGAGGGGTTCAATTCACCGCCAAACTTTGGAGGGAGTTCCTGAAATCGGTTGGATCCACACAAGGACTTAGCTCGGCTTTCCATCTGAGTACGAACGGAGCAGCGGAATAAGCAAACACAGTGGTGGAACAATATATAAGATGTTATGTGAATTACCAACAAGAGAACTTGGCGGACCTGTTGCCATTCGCAGAGGTGGCTTACAACAAAGCCGTGCATAGCAGCACCAGATTGACCCTTTTCCAGGTCACCAGTGGCATGAAATTTGTCCCCATGCCCGAGTTGCCCAGAGAACCACCTTCCTCCATGACTCTAACCGAGTGGATGGAGTTGCTGAAGAAGGGATGGGAAAACACCAAACAAGTGCTAGCCAAAGCTGCCGATGCATGTAAAAAGCAAGCTGACAAACATCGATCCCTTCAACCCCCCCTTCCGTGTGGGAGATTGAGTTTATCTGTCAACCAAATACATAAAACTGAAGTTGCCCTGTAAAAAGCTGGGGCCTAAGTTTTTGGGTCCTTACCCAATAGTGAAAGTAATTAACCCAGTGACAGTTCAGGTGAACCTCCCACCCATTCTAGAGAAAGTGCATCCAGTATTTCATTGCAGTCTGTTAAAGCCAGCAGTTGGGTCGCAATTAAGACCGCAGACCCGACCAGCACCCAAGCCTATCGTAGTGCAAGGGGGAAACCCATTATGAAGTAAAAAGAATTTTAGACTCTAGAGCAGCGGTTCCCAACCTGGGGGTCGCGACCCCTTTGGGGGTCGAACGGCCATTTCACAGGGGTCGCCAAAGCCCTCTCTCACCCCCCCCATGCCTTCACTCACCCTCACCCTCACCCTCTGCCTCTGTTGGATGGCCGGTCGCTGTTTGCTTACCCCGCCCACTCCCAATCTATTGCTGCCTCCTGAGTTCCAGCTGATGGCTAGAGGGAAAAAAACTCTTTAAATTCTTGCCGTGGGGCTTCAAAGGGCTTCAAAGCTGCAAAGTGGCAAATTGCTGGAGCAGATCCCCCCCCCCATCTATGCTGAAAAAGCGAAACTGAAAGTAAAGCAGGGTCTTTGCTGCAACGTGACAAAATGAGACAGAGAGAGATTTCTTTTTCTTTTTCCTCACTAAAAAAGGTACAGTAGGTGCAAAACTGCAAACAATGAGAAATTTAGGGCAAAAGAGGAGGTTCAAGATTTTAAAACACAAAAGAAAAAAAAAGCTCTGTTTAACTAGGGAATTGTAATAATTGAGATACTATTAATTGTATATTGTGTTGAAAGCAGAAATGGTTAAGTTGTGGTTTGGAGGAATATATGGGGGAAATTATTTGGTTTATTATTATTGGTAAATATAATTAATTGATTTGTAAGAAATTGGATTGCATGGAAATAATTGGAATATTCATGTTCATATTGATTAATATACAAAAAAGATAGTTATATAACTAATT
>WNWU01013018.1:367803-391097 GCA_012654045.1 Ptyas mucosa | reverse complement strand
TATTAAACAACTGTATTACATAATTACATAATTAACCAATGTGAGGATGGATATAAAAATAGATGACAATGGGAAGGGGTATAATATAGAATAGAAGGGAAAAATTGAATTTGATTAAGATTAGAGATGAGGATGAAGGGTAATATTGGTTTTTTTAAAAAAAAATAGATGAGGAATAAATATGGCAAAAAGGAAATATAGAAATTGTAAATTTAATTGAAATGACTAAACACTGTTTAAATTTGTGAACCGGCCAAATACTCTGTTCAAAGAAAATACATTGTATGTTTGTATGTGTGTTTCTAATTATTGCTATTTATTCATATTTGTTCTCTTTTATTCTTTAAAGTTTAACAATTCATTCTTTATCTTAATATCTTTATATTTTGGGGGGGTTGGTTTTCTTCCCTTTCATCTTTTTTATTGTACAGCAATCTTTCTCCTCAAAGCTACCACCTCTCTCTTTTCTTTCCTTCTTACTTTCTCTCCCCCCTCTTCTTCTCCTCCCTACTTCCTCTTCCTTTTTCTCCCTCTCTTACCCTCACTCTTACTCTAATTTCCCTTCCTTCATCCCTCTCTATTGCTGTATCCTTTTATGCATATGGACTACTCAGAGGGCTGAAAAAGTTATTTTTGACTGGTCCTCGCACTTTTGACCAGTCCTCGAACTTACGACTGCCTTCACATTTTACGTTTTTGCCCTATCTTGTCACCATGATGAAGAGAAACAGTTGTGAAATGAGTGACATGGTTGTTAAGAATGCTGCACGGGCATAAATGTGAGGATGGTCATAAGTGTGAGGACCAGTCAAAAGTGCGAGGACCTATCAGAAATGACTTTTTTCAGCCCACTGAGTAGTTCCTATACACATAGCCATGGCCACCCGGTCACATGACCAGCTAGCCACGGCCACCCAGTCACATGACCTCCAAGCCACGCCCACAAAATAAGCCACACCCACAGAACCGGTAGTAAAAAATTTAGAACCCACCCCTGGTTGGGGGTCACCACAACATGAGGAACTGTATTAAAGGGTCACGGCATTAGGAAGGTTGGGAACCACTGCTCTAGAGTGTATAGAAGTCGATTGCAATATTTAGTTCAATGGAAAGGGTATCCTTTGTCTGAAGCTACCTGGGTTAAAAGCTGGGATGTAAAATCAGATAGATTAGTGAAGCAATTTCATGATAAATACCTTGATAAACCAAAGGGTCCTCCCGGGGGTGGGGAAGAGGTGGTTAGGGAATATTGCGTTAACCCCCTGTGTTCCTCTTGTTACAGGATACGGTCATCGGTTGAGGGGAGGGGGGCTGTCAGTCCTGGAAGACATCTTTTACTTTGGATCTTCAGGGCTGCCACATTTAGTGCTGTGGGAAACTGGGAGGGGGGACTGTATGGAGTGGAGACATATCTAGCCATAATAACATTCTTTTCTTTGAGACACTGAGCTTGTTGATCAGAAAGGTTGGTGGTTCGAATCCCTAGTACAGGTCTCCTGCGTACAGGTCTCCTCCTCCTCCTTCCAACTCTGTTACTGATTCAGATCCTGCCCTGCACCTGGAGTGGGGTGACTGGGAGGCATCTCCAGTTGGGACAGTGCAGTGATTGGACCATGTGATGGACATGTGGGTGCAGTAGCAGGGACTTGGACTTTCTTCTGGGTGGGAAAAACCTGGAAGCTTTCAGATTCGGGTTTTCCCAGATGTGCCAATATGACATCTCTAATAAAATGGAACTTTTTCTCTACTTAGCCATCACACCTCTGTGTGATAGGGCAGATCACCAAGTTCAGAATTTATTTCTTCAAGAAATGTTTTAAACTGATGGTGATTTAAACCTTTGGCTCTTATAAAGTTAATTGTCTTTGTTACAGTGCTCATTACATGTTCTATCTTAAGGGCTTTGCCGCATAGTGTTTCCTGGTGTATGATGCAGGGATGTGCTGTCAGCTCACCTGTGCAATTCTCACTCTTCATCTTCTCTTGCATCTTTCCCACTAATCCACTCTTTTCCCTGCACATAGAAGGTGCTCCATCTGTTGTCAGTCCCATAAGTTTGTCCCAGGGCAGTTTCATGTCACTTACACCTTTACATACTGCTTCAAATATGTCTTTTCCTGTGGTAGTGCCATGCATTGATTGCATAGTCAAAAGTTCTTCTGTCACACATAAACTTGCATCCACTCCATGGATGAAGATTGTCAGCTGTGCCGTGTCACTTCTATCAGTGCTCTCATCCACAGCAAGGGAATAGGCAATGAATTTTTTCCCTTTTCAATCAGCTGTCCTTGTAAATTAGTGGCAAGCTCACATATCCAATCAGCAACAGTATTTCTGCTTATGCTTACATTAAAAAATGCTTGCTTTTTGGCTGGACACAAGACTTCGCACACTTCAACCATGCAGCGCTTCAAAAACTCCCCCTTTGTAAATGTTCGGTGTCACTGCGTTTTTTGTGTTTGCCAGTTCTGCTTGAATTCTAAGACTTACGGTAGCTGCTGACCATCTTATCTCTAAGCTACTGCGCATGTCCACATTCTTTCACTTTTCTTCTAACTTTTTTTGTTCGCCTGCCAAGAGGTAAGGCAGGAATGCTGCCAAGATGTAATTAATTAGCTAGTAAGATTGTTTTTACTTCTTTATAATAAAATGTGTTTTATTAGAATGTATCTCGGGTTTATTTTTCTTAAAAATATACTTCAAGGAAAAGTCACGGTCCGTCTCTAATTAGGTGCAATTACCCGAAGGGGAACGGGATTAATTGCCACCCTGACAGGTGGTAGCAGAGGTCGGTCTGGATTGATTTATGGCTTTTTCCTTGCTTGTTACTTTAACTGATAAGCATCTAGGCTAATTAGACAGATGATTAATTTAGCAAATGCGGAACGCTGATTAATTGACTGCTAAGATGCCAAAAAAGGGGAAATGAAACTCAGAGCGTTCTCTACAAGTGATTTGAATCTCTCTGACGAAGAGGTGACAGAAAGGAGGCTTTCAAGTTTTCGGCCGCTCGCCTCAGCCACCCGACTAGAAGGAGCCGTGGGGGGTGTAGAAGAAACCAATGAAATGCTCTCACAGAGGCTTCAGGAGGAAGAGGACAGAAAAGCTGCTCTTGAAGGTGATGTGCTGCAAATGAGGTCAGTGATGTCCCCTTCTGACTATGCATGCTCTCAAACAGCCCTCCGAGAACCTTTTGAATTTGAAACGCTTGGTGCAAGGCCAAAGTTTTCACAAACAGCTGAGCATTTTTCCTCCCACACAGAGAGAGGAATAATTTATTATTCTCCTCAAAGCTCTGAGCTCATCTGGCATCAGCAAGCTGTGAAAAGCTATCATGATCAAATAGAATTTTTTGAATGTGAGCTATCCCAGGCAAAAATGGCTTTATCTATGCTCGAGCCAGATAAGAGAGAGTCTCTTGCTTTTACAATTCCTGAAACCACACCCCCAAGAGGGTATTGTGTCAGGCAAATCAGAACAGAGAGCTGTGTACACGTCACAATTGTCACATGACATTCTCTCTTCTCGAATTACACATCATGCCACGAAGGCAGAAAAGTTAACTGAGCAGCCTAAAACTAAAGTTGCAGCACCATCTGCTGGCGAAAGTAATTTACCAGAGAAAGCCGACATGCATTGCAGATTGCAAGAACAATTACAAGTATTGCATCGGACTTTATCAAACATGTCCTTAACTCACTCAGATATTCCGACTGCAATGCAACAAGTGTCTCCACAGGCCCAGTCTTCAGCAGCCCCTGGTGGTGCTGGTGTCCTTTTAGATGGAGCACAACAATACTTAATGCAGCAAAGGCAAATGACTGCGCCTCCAGCAGGCCATATTAATATTGCAGCTCAAGCACCAGCCGCAGCTGGAGCACAGCAAATCCCAATACAGCAGCCACATTTTCAAGTGCATGCACCAGTGCCTCCAGCCGTACAACCAGGACCAGCTCCTGGTCCACCTCCAGCGGCACAACCAGGGCCATTTTGGGGTCCACAACAAGCACAACAGGTATTTTTACCGGCACAGCCAGCATACCAAATGTACATTCCTCAACAGGCATCTTCTATTGCTCCACTGGCTGGTGAGTCAAAATTAAAGATGGACAGAATTATAAGGCCTGGGTCAGCGAGGTTAGCCTATTGCTCCGCAGAGAAGGTACCCACTGTATGGTTTTTAATCCTCCTGCCCAGCCATGTACTCCTGCAATAAGAGACTTAGAGACTAAAGCTTGCACAACGTTATTGATGTCCATGGACACTGAACTGCAGGTTACCTTTCCTCCTGATGCAACAGCCCAACAAATTTGGGTCCAATTTGAAAATTGCTACAGGCCTGTTTCAATTGAATCTTCATGTTTGCTCATGTCTGAGTTCCATGGTTCGAGATTGAAACCTGGTGAACAAATTGGAAGACATTTAACCAAACTGAAAGGAATGAGAAGAGAATTGAGAGAAAGAGGCTATCTTATTGATGATATTCAAATGATCAGCATTATCATTAATTCATTGAATTATGAATGGAAAGATGCCATTACAAAGATTAATCAGGTGCCTATTGCTCAACGTACAGTGGACTATGTATGTAGACTTTTAACTGAAGAAGAAGCACTCATGTTAGCCATGCCACATTTGAGAGGACCACCCACATCAAGAGCTCCAGCGAGGCGTCCCTTCCGAGGAAGAGCCTACGTTCCAAGGATGCCAACATGCTACATCTGTAATCGTGTGGGACATGCCACCCGGGATTGTCCCCAACGAGTTCCAGCTCCCGTCACGTACCAGCCCAGAGGAACAGATTCCAGAGGAGGCAGAGGCAGAGGCGGAAGACAAGGTCGTCGTGGTCCAAGGTGTGATCCGCAAGCTCCACTTGCCACATTGGCTTTAACCAACGATCCACAACCTCATCCAGAGTACGACAGACAGCTTTTGTGGACTTTGGACAGTGGTGCAGCATTGCATGTTACCTACAGAAAGGAACTTTTCACAGAGATGCACGAGCCTGAACCTGAACTACGTGAACTTTATTCTTTTTCCAATCATCCTTGTCAGGTCATGGGAAAAGGAACTGTTTATGTTGAAGAGCTCGATGAATTTATCCCTGATGTTTATTACATACCAACAGCAAATAGTAGTTTGCTTAGTCAGAGTCACTTATCTAGAGTGATAAAGTTCCAGGTTCACCACCTTGAAAAAGCAAGTTACATAGTTAAAAATGGAGATATTGTTGCTGAAACCATGTTGATTGGTGGTGTTTATTACTTAAAGCCAAAGCCTAAATCACAAGCACAAGCAAGTATACAAACTCCAAAAGAGGAGAGCACAGGCCCAGAGAGAGATATTCCAGAGAGAGATCCTGTTGCTACTCCAAAGGCTCCTAAAGCCAACAAAAAGACAATTAGGAAACAGGTTGCTTAGAGCAAGCCTGAGGTTCCTCATAAAACTGTCAATGTTGAAAATTCACTAACTGGTAAACCTTTGCATTACAGGTGTATCCATAAGTGGCATAGAAGATTGGGGCATGCCAGTTTTCGTGTTCTTAGGAAAATGCCGGAGTTCGCAAAAGGTTTGGATCTAAAAGGGTGTAAGGTGTTTTTGGATTGTGCTGTCTGCAAGAAAGCCAAATCCAAAGCAGCAGCCATTCCCAAATGCGCTACACGCCTGTCAACACGCATTTTTGATTTGGTACACACTGACATAGTTGGTCCTTTTCCGCCAACACTTGGTGGTAAAAAATATTTTTTAACAATTGTTGATAATTATTCTAGATATGGATATGTATATCCTATGAAAGAAAAATCTGAGACCTTTCAGATCTTTAAAGACTTTGCAGCTCTTGTTTTTACTCAACACCAAGTTCGCATCGCCAGAATCCAGAGTGATCGTGGTGCTGAATTCATGTTTCAGCGTTTCTAGGACTGGATGCGTAAGAATGGAATTCTTCATCAGACTTTGGCTCCTTACACACCAGCTCATAATGGAGTCGTAGAACGACGACAAGGGGTCCTGCAAACCATGATGCGTTGTCTCCTAGAAGACGCCAACCTTAGTATGACATACTGGGGTGAAGCTATCAAATATGCAAATTACATTGTCAACCGTACTTGGAGCAGTGTAATAAATCAGACTCCTTTCTTCATGTTGTATGGCTACAAGCCCGATCTCAAAAACCTCCATATTTTTGGTTCATACACTATGGTGAACATTCCCTTAGCTCAAAGAAGAAAAGGAGGTCCAGCAGCAAAGAGACTGAGATTTATGGGTATTGATGATAATTCAAAATGGAGCAAATTTATTGACTCCAGACATGTAATTGTGATTTCCCAATCTGCTAATTTTGAGGACTGGTCCAGGATTCATTCCAATGATCCTGGAATTTATTTTCCTAGAGATGATGTTGATGCCACACAGTCTGATGACCAAGATTCACAGGCAAATGTTTCATCCACTAGTTCTTCTCAACCTGATGTTCCGTCTTTGCAAGCCGCGGATGCTGACGCTAGTGACGAATGTGGGGACGAGGACAAAGCAGAAGAATGGACTGTTCCGAGGCGTTCCAAGAGGGCCACAAAGGGAATCCCTCCACAGCGATATTCGTGGCAACTGACAAAAACACCCTTGCCTTTGATTTGCAATGTTACACTTCCACCTGATACGTTCACACAAATCAAGCATCTTCCTGATTCAGAGGAAGAGAAGTGGTATGAAGCAATGCAGGTTGAAATGGACAGTCTAAAGAAACTTAAGGTGTTTACACCTGCAAAACCTCCAGTAAACAAAAGGGTCATTGGCACTCGATGGGTCTACAGAATTAAAAAGAAGCCGAATGGTGAGTCACTGTACAAGGCCAGACTTGTAGCTCAGGGTTTCGCTCAACGTTATCCTGAGGACTACACAAATACCTATTCACCAACAGTCCGGACTGAAAGTGTAAAAATTGCTTTAGCCACTGCAACTATTCTTGGTTTAGAAGTTTTCCAGTTCGATGTTGACACGGCTTATCTACATGCTGACCTAGATGAAGAGATCTATGTGAGAGGTCCTCCAGGGTTCCGACAGCAAGAAGGGGATATCTAGTTTCTACAAAAAAGTCTTTATGGTCTGAAACAGTCTGGTTTAATGTGGTACTTATGTCTTACTGACAAACTAAATTCAATGGGCTTTATCCACAATTCCTGGAGGAAACATCTTATCTGGATCCGTTCCAGTCGGGTTTCAGGTCTGGGCACAGCACAGAGACGGCATTGGTCGCGTTGGTTGATGATCTCTGGAGGGCTCGGGACAGGGGATGTTCCTCTGTCCTAGCCCTATTAGATCTCTCAGCGGCTTTTGATACCATCGACCATGGTATCATGCTGCACCGGCTGGAAGAGTTGGGGGTGGGGGGCACTGTATTACAGTGGTTCTCCTCCTTTCTCTCCGACCGGTCGCAGTTTGTGTTGACAGGGGGGCAGAGGTCGACCTCGAGGCCTCTCGTTTGTGGAGTGCCGCAGGGGTCGGTCCTCTCGCCCCTTCTGTTCAACATTTATGTGAAGCCGCTGGGTGAGATCATCCGTGGCTTTGGGGTGAGATACCATCAGTACGCTGATGACACCCAGCTGTACATCTCCACCCCAGGCCACCCCAATGATGCCCTCGAAGTGATGTCCCAGTGCCTGGAAGCCGTGCGGATCTGGATGGGGAGAAACAAACTCAGGCTCAACCCGTCCAAGACGGAGTGGCTGTGGTTCCCGGCATCCCGATATAGTCAGTTGACTCCATCGCTGACTATCGGGGGCGAGTCCTTAGCCCCCGCAGAAAGGGCTCGCAATCTGGGAGTCCTCCTGGATAGGCAGCTGTCCTTGGAGGAACATCTGACAGCTGTAGCCAGGGGGACCTTTTGTCAGGTTCGCCTGATTCGCCAGTTGCGGCCCTTTCTTGATCGGGATTCCCTGTGCACAGTCACTCACGCCCTTGTCACTTCCCGCCTAGACTACTGTAATGCTCTCTACATGGGGCTCCCCTTGAAGAGCACCCGGAGGCTCCAACTGGTCCAAAATGCGGCCGCGCGGGTAGTGACGGGAGCAGCGTGGCGCTCCCACATAACACCGCTCCTGCGCGAGCTGCACTGGCTTCCGGTGGTCTTCCGGGTGCGCTTCAAGGTGTTGGTGATCACCTTTAAAGCACTCCATGGCATAGGGCCTAGTTATCTCCGAGACCGCCTGCTGTCACCGATGACCTCCCATCGACCCGTGCGCTCCCACAGAGAGGGCCTCCTCAGGGTGCCATCAGCCAAACAATGTAGGCTGGTGACTCCCAGGGGGAGAGCCTTCTCTGTGGGGGCACCCACCCTCTGGAACCAGTTGCCCCCGGAGATTAGGAGAATTCATGACCTCAGTGCCTTCCGCCGTGCCCTAAAAACACATTTTTTCCAACAAGCCGGGCTGGCTTAAGAAGAAATTTTAAATATTTTTAATATTTTAATTGGTCTGTGAGTTTTAAATTTTGTAGCCAAATTATATATATATTTTAAATGTCTTAATATTTATATTTTATGTTTTTTATGTCTGGCTGTACACCGCCCTGAGTCCTCAGGGAGAAGGGCGGTATATAAATTGGAAATAAAATAAAAAAATAAAATAAATAAAATTAAGTCCGAAACTGATCAGTGCATGCTCACAAAAAGATCTAACAATGCATATGAGATAGTTCTTGTTTATGTTGATGACATTGTTTATATTGGTCCAAATAAGCAGATGAGTGAAAGTTTTGCCAAAGCTTTGCAGAGATACTTCACATTGAAATCTTTAGGTCATGTTAGCACTTATTTAGGTGTTCAGATTGACAAAACACAGAAGGGGTTCAGTCTTTCACAAGAAGATAAAATTGAACAAATTTTACATCATTGCAACATGAAGGATGCTAACACAACAAAAACACCCATGCAAACAGATTTTCACAACTTGACACATGAACCAAGTCCTGAGTTCGAGGATCAAACACTTTATCGTTCAGTTATTGGGTCACTGTTGTATATTAGTAGTTGGACCAGACCCGACATTGCACTTAGTGTTAATCTCTTGTCACGACACGTAGGTAAGGCAAAACAGTTTCATTGGACATGCGTTAAGAAATTATTGAAATACCTAAAGCACACTAAACATATGAAGTTATTGTTAGAACCGACACATACTGATTATGCAGAATTACGTGTTTCAGATGCATGTAATTCTCTAACGTGGTTTGATGCTTTGGTCACAGATATCTGGACACACCCAATCCGACCAGTCACTGTGATGGAAGACAATGAATCGGTGGTTTATATTTCTGAATCACATTTCACAGGTTCTAGGTCCAGACACATTGACATCCGTTATCAAAACATAAAACAATCAGTGAAAAAAGGTTTTGTTAAATTGCAGTATGTATCTACACATGATCAGATTGCTGACATGATCAACAAACCGCTTCCAGCAGCTCAACACGAGTATCTGCGTAAAAAGATGTGCCTTATTTGATGATGTACCTGATGTCCGCTCAACTGGCAAAGAAGGGGATTGTCACTGCATTTTTTGTTTGCCAGCTGTGCTTGAATTCTAAGACTTACGGTAGCTGCTGACCATCTTATCTCTAAGCTACTGCGCATGTCCACATTCTTTCACTTTTCTTCTAACTTTTTTTGTTCGCCTGCCAAGAGGTAAGGCAGGAACGCTGCCAAGATGTAATTAATTAGCTAGTAAGATTGTTTTTACTTCTTTATAATAAAATGTGTTTTATTAGAATGTATCTCGGGTTTATTTTTCTTAAAAGTATACTTCAAGGAAAAGTCACGGTCCGTCTCTAATTAGGTGCAATTACCCAAAGGGGAACGGGATTAATTGCCACCCTGACAGCCAGGCTGATTTAGCTACCTCTTCTGCCACTATAAAACTAGCTGTCACAGCAGCTTCACTTTGTGACTTTGCTTTTGTGAACATGTGCTGCCGTGACATCAGACTCTTTCAATTCTTCCACCTTCTGTAGCTTCTGGTGTATGTCCAAGTTTTTGAACTTGTCCTGATGTTTTCTCTCATAGTCCCGTCTCAGATTATATTCTTTAAGTACAGCCACAGTAGCTCCGCAAACAAGGCACACGGCCTTATTTTCAATGTCAACAAACAGGTACTTTGCCTCCCACCTGTTTTGAAAGCTTCTTTTTTCAAAGTCCACTTTCCGTTTGGCCATTTTGGGGGGGTTTAATATCAGCACACAGGTATTCACAGCAGATGTACATATGGGGTATGAGACTGCACAGAAAGCTCAAAGTCCAAGGAGCTGCTTGAGGCGAGCTGTTGTGAGTGCTCTAGGAATCCATTCTGGAGGCTCAGTAGGATGCTGTGAGTCTGGATGTTTTGAGCAGGTTTAGCAACATCACATCATCTGGAGAGAAAGCAAGTGACTGCAGCCCTCTTTGATACAATTGAAATTATATATTTTATACAGGAGCCCTCCTGGATGGAGGAAGAAATCAGCAATCCACCATCACTCCGAAGCTGGTCTAGCAGCCACAAGGGCTACTCAGCCTCTCTAGTTAAGCTATCTCCATTTCTGATAAGATTCTGATATTTTCAGGGCTGCCTTTCAGTGTCTCTGATTGTAGGGGGAAAAAACCAAGACACAATCCAGCTTTCTCAAATAGGAAAGGCACCACGGTCTCCCAACTTTTCCCAACAACTCTTCAACATCCAAGAATCCCAGAAATAGAGTTCAAAATGCCTGAAATATCCATCCAAAATTTAGCTTTCGCAGACAATGCTGGTTAGATCCCTCAGGGCCTCTTTGTGGGTCTATCCTTTGTGGGGGGTGGGGGAGAGAGACCCAAAGCACCCCTCCATTGACTTCCAGACATTTTCCACAAAGCCTTGGAGCATGGTGTGCTTTGGGGGCCCAGGGGGCAAGGGGATGGGGGCTCATGGGAGAGGATGCCCATCAGGTGTTGGCTGGTCATGTGACTGAGCTGAGATGTCTTGTTAGCCCCAATCCAGAGAGACAGATAGAGCTGATCATTTCTTGAGCAGCTTTTCTCAAGCTTGGCCACTTTAAGCTATGTGGACTTCAACTCCCAGAATTCTCCCTACTATGCTGGCTGGGGGATTCTGGGAGTTGAAATCAACACAGCTTAAAGTTGCCAAGGTTGGGAAACACTAAAGTTACAAAATGAACAGGGAGGGGGTCTGTGTGTGAATCAATTTATCAGCAAAATATCTGGAGATACCTGGCATTTTAACCTTGCCTTGCCTCCCGGCCGCTCGCTCACCTGGCCTCCCGAGGTGGGGGGGAATGGCATTTCCTTTGACGGCTGGCCCTGCATGAGGAGAGCCCCTTCCTTCATCCGCCATTATATGACACAAGCTTTCTTCCCCTTCTTTGCCAGCATGAGCAAAGCCTAAGGGGCGAGTGACTTGGAGGCAAAGCAGGCAGCGAATTATCACCCACCTGGCAGAGACGGGAACAGGACCAGCCTGTGACACGCTCACCACCCTACTGCAATCTTCAGGCTGATGCCACAAGGGGGGGGAAGAAAGCGCGCCCAAAATGCTGGAGAGCTTCCTACTCCGGCTGAAGCCACTGGGGGGAAGGGGGAGAGAAACGAGCGTACTCAAAAGGCTGGAGAGTTTCAAATAATGAGCTCACGGAAACCTGGAGTCAGCAGCCACTTGGGACTCGGGAGGGCACCCCGCGCAGGAACAGTCTGGCATTACTGTGGTGTGGGTGCCCTCAAGTGCAGCGGCGGGCTCGGGTGAGCGCTGGCTGCAGGAAGTGAATCCCAGGAGAAGCGCGTCCCTTGGAGGAAGCTATTATAGTTAATAGTAATATTAGCATTACTAATTAGACCAGACCCAGAAATTTCAACAAGGGGCCAAGAAGCAAGAAAAGCCGGCAGCGTATATGTAAAAAGGGGAGCCCACCTACTTTGAGGTGGAAGAGGGGGCCTGATCACCCCCCTAGGAGACAAGGTGGCATCCTGAAAGTCTCCAGTAAGGAGTTTAAGTCTCCTGTTGGGAGTTTGAGTCTCCCTGTTAGGCTGTGTGGGTGGTTAAACCCTTGCTTTCAGTGTAATTAAGAAGAAAGAAGAAATTGTTTATTGTTCTTCCCACCTGGGCTTTAGCAGGTAATTGAAATTTTTATGTAAAACCTGTCTGAATGGGAAGACTCATATAATTTGACTTGATCAATTTGGTGTGATTTGTTACAAAATTCCTGGATATGCATCTATAATAATAGCATGAAGAATTGATTGTGAGATGTTTGGTCAGCCTGCAAATTAAGTAAACATCGCAGCTTGAAGCTGGGAGAAACGGAAAGTAGTTTGGGCCCACAATCATATTTATGATTTTAAACTGCTCTCTGAGTTTTCCCACTGCTTTAAAAATAAGCTATAGGTTGCCCAAGGAACTAAAAAAAAAACAAAAACAAAACCAAACCAAACCAAAACAACCTCCACAGGTCTGGAAATGTTTGATGGTATGTGTGTATGTATGTAATCATTTCCAAACCTGCAGGGAGGTTCTTTACCATAGAAATCTTCTAATAACAGTACACCAAAGGTTATTTAGAAAATGCAGCATTGGCTTGTGAAAAGAGCCTGAAATATTTAGATGATTGGTTTTCATGAAGGAAGCAGTGAATGAAATTTTTATATGTGAAATTGGTTTTTAGAAACAGTCTGATTGCAGTAAAAATGTGAATGTGCGTGTGTGAGATGTCCGGACTGTGATCTGTGAATGCTTGTGTGTTGCGCATGTGGAATGAGGTTAGAGAGATAAATGCAGAGGATTGTTTTGTTTAAAGGATTCTATGTAGTTTAAACATTTTTTCTCCCTGTATTTCCCTTCCTCCCATCATTCTTTTACACAAGGAAACCCCCCTTCCCTTTGGAGGAGAGAAGGGGGGGGGGGGAGAGAGGCTTGTGTGTTCTTTTAAACATTTTTTTCTCTCTCTGCTGAGAGTAGGGGGGGGAATGGGTAATCTGTAAATGTAGCTTTTCCTCTCACTGTTTCGGCCCCTTTTCCATCTGCATATAAAAGCTATGCAGATATATTTTCTTTTCTGCTCTGAATACAATCTTGATTTTATTTTTTCTGGAAATTTTTGAGGTTTAAAATGTTTAATTAAACCTATATAAAAGAAATGATTTTGAAAGATTTTCTGAATCTGGCTTACATTTTACTGAAGGCAGAGAATGGACACTAAAGTTTGATCCAAAGATATTTCAGAGCACGGATCCAAAATATTTTGTTTTATTTTTGAAGTCTTTTTTGTATTCCTTTCTGTCTTTATGTCTGCATGCATCTGCATGCTTCGCAGACAAAGTGCTCTCTCCTATGGCATATTTTTTGTTTGCTTGTTTTGTTTGTAAGCAGCATAAGTTGTTGCCTTTTAGGACTTGTTACAGAGATGGGTTAGCAATTATAATATGTAGAAAGAGAGATCAAATACTTAGGACATTTGATTAATGACAGCAGTAATATTATTGTGTTGGTGTAGTTATATTATAGCCTAGGGTTACTCTTGATTTAATGGATGTTCCTTTGGCAGAAGGAGCTAATTTGTTTATAGATTGAATGTTTAGTGTTAAGGGAGAAAGGAAGTTTTAGTGGAAGCCAGAAAGTTGTCTTTAAGTTGGTCTACACAGACTTGTACTGACTTGGATGCCAGGATGGCAGAAGGAGTTAGAGAAAGTGGAACTGATGGAAGGGAGAAGGTATGTGATTTGTTTTTGGATCATAGGGAACCTTCGGACGGTGAAGGAAGAAAGGAATGTGTGGGTGGAACCAAGTGATAATGGGTAAACGAAGTGATGGTGCGGGCAGGGTAGACAGAGTAAAAGACTGCCCAATCCAAAGAAGGGAAGCGTAAGTGTACAATATGATGGCAGAAGATGAAAGTCAGTATTGGTGATGTTGGGTGATTCGTTTTTGGGTTCCGCAGAGAGCCCTTGATAAATTTAGTAGTGGGACTTAAAGAAGAGGAAGTGGTGTTTTTAATTGACAGAGATCAGATTACGTGGACAACGTATTAGAATACACTTAATTAATGAAGGGAGTAGGAAAATCACTCTTGATAGAATAGAAGGGGTTGCATCTCAGCCTCTACCTTAAAACAAGCAAGAACTAAGGAAATTCTTAGGTTTGGTTGGATACTGCAGATTCTGGATTAATGGGTGTGCTGATCTTACCAAACCCCTGTATGCAAAATTAATTGAATCTGAACCTTGGAGTTTGAAATGGGAGGAACACGAAAGAGGAAGCCTTGTCAATTTGAAACAAGCTTTAACCAAGGCTCCTGTATTAAGTTTGCCAAATTTGGAACAGCCATTCCATCTCTTTGTGAACACAGAGAATGGAATCGCATGAGGAGCATTGGCTCAGTATTGGGCAAGACAAAAGAAGTCTGTGGCATTCCTGTCAAATACTGGTCCAAGAAAGTAGGAAATTGACTCTTGGGGGAGCCCTTATTGTGAGCACCCCATCTGAAATATTAAACAATTTTAATGCAGCAGACAGACTTGATTTTACTGATCACAATTTGAATCTAACATCGTTCTTAGCCAACACCAGATCAATTGATCAGTATGGATTAGAACATTATTGGGCTGAAGTAATTGATTTACAAACATAAATAAGACCTGATTTTGAGAAACCCCCCTGGAGAAAGGAGAAGCAATTTTTTTACATGGACACACTAAAGAGATCATTGGAAGCAATTATTACCAAACTCTGCTTAGAAGCCCATTTGCCATGGCTTCATGTATTTTTTTTCCTATGGCCTTGTACATTTTTAGAACTACCTCATGAACTAAATACCAGTTGTCTCCTTTGAACTTTTATATGGAAGACCCCCGGCTTTGTTCGAATACCATTTTCAACATTGGCCTGACTTAGCTCAAAAAGGAGGAGTTGAAGCTAGAAGATTGCTTTTGCACTTACAACAACACAACAATCATGTTAATCAATTAAGGCATTTTATGCAAGAGTGCAGACCACCCCCTATTACTACTGCAGGCCATGATTACAAACCAGGTGATAGAGTGTGGGTCACACATTGGACAGCTGAACCTTTAAAACCTAAGATGGAAAGGACCGTATACTGTTGTGATGTGTTCACCTCTTGCAGTTAAGCTGTTAGCAGGCAAATCCTGGATCCATTGGACGAGACTGAAGCCAGCGAACCAGAGTGATCCAGTGACGTATCAGGTGACCAGGACGGAGACACCTTTGATGTTGCAGTTCAAGAAAAATACACCCTACTGAGTTCAACCGGACGAACTCTCTACGTACGGTGGTGATCATCAGCCTTGCTGAACCACTCCGGAAGCTGGTTCTCCAAGCACGGCGGAAGCTTCGTAAGGATGACTACAGCCTTCACATTGTAGATATACATCTTATTAGCTGTAATATAAGACGTTCTTACACATACTAATGTTAGAGGAAGATGTTCTGTCCCCGTCCTCCACACGCACAAACCCACACAGACAGTCGAGGGTTAAATAATTGGCACACACAAGCGTTCCGTTATCAGAGGCTTGACAGCTCTACGGGAACCGGCTGCCAAGTTCTTTACTATAACAAGAAGGGGTTATCCTCCACCAGATAACAAATGCAATACACACCGGCTGGGAAAAAACAGTCCAATTCACAATCCTTCAGCAGACTGAGGCTTTGCACCAAAGAAGCTTGCAAGAATTAACTTTGTCTGTCACAGAATCTAAATGGCCACACCCCTCCTTTATATAGCCTGTGGGGTGTGGTCCAGTGACTCAGCTTAATCCCTGGCACGCCTCCCCTTCTGCTGTGATCGTTTAGCACGCCGACGCTGACGTGGGTCCAGCCACAACTTGTCTCCCTCATCACTCTCCGACTGATCGGAGACACCTGGCTCCTGGCCAATCTCCTCTCCTTCGGCCGACACCTGAGGAATAGTCAGAGAGGAGGGGCCGGGGGAGGGAGGCCTGGCCGGCTCCTCTCCTTCATGTTCGGAGCCTTCTTCCTCCGATACGATGGGCTCGGGGGTCGGAGCCACAACAGAAGATTGGGTGTGGGGACTCTGGGCAGCTGCTATCCTAGCCCTTTCTGTGGAAAGTCTAGGACTGAGGTTGATACTGCTCTTTCCCAAGTTACACATATCCCTAACCCTCTTCCTGACGTGGTGAGTTTGTGAGATAAGGGTGCTGTGATATTAAGGCCCTGTGTGTGTATGTGTGTGTTGAAAGGAAATGATTATTTTTATGGTTTTGGATGTTTTTAGCAAAGGGTCTACTAAGTATTTATATCTTGCACAGTAGTTCCTAATGTTGTGTCAGTGTCCAAGACATCCCCCTTGTCCCTGCAGAAGGATTTGAAGATGTCAAGAATCCCAGGGGACCTAGCAGCATCAGGACACTGAATAGGGACACTTTAGGTCAGGTACGTTCCCGCCATAGACGCATTGTCTATGCATGGGGTCGTTACTTTAGACCTAACCCAACTCCACAATCTAAGGTTCCTTCCTTGACATTCCCAGCTGAGGGGGGAATAGATAAGGAAAATGGAGCCTTGCAACAATTACACAAAGGAGATTACATATCAAGGATTCTGGAATTAAGTCAAGATCTTGTTAATCAATATGACCCTAACTTAGGTCAGAAATGCTGGTTATGTCTATCTGCTGACCCTGCATCTTATCATGCTATTCCTGTCAAACCACAACTATGGGTTAGAACAAAGGCTACAATTCTCCTTGAAAGGGATAGTACAGATAAAGTACCCGTCTCACCAATACAAGAAGATTTTTATGAGGCATTCAAAAGATTGGGAAAAATTCGCCTTCCTATTGCAGGCCCAATTGCTACAGGTGTAGACCTCATAGGGACACCTTCCTTGTGTGTAAAGAGACATCAGAAACTTGGTAGGCCTGTAGGATCCCTGACAGAAGAACAATGTCAGTCAGAAATATATTTGGGCCCTAACATGAACTTGGCGGACATAAAACTAACACACTCAGTAGTACAGTTTCAGCAAATATCGGAGGAGCTTCAAGGAAGTCTGAATCGAATTGCTGGAACTTTGATCGAGGTCCAAAATCAAATAGATTCCTTAGCGGCCGTCGTTTTACAAAACCGACGTGCTTTAGACCTCCTGACGGCTGCAAAAGGTGGAGCATGTTTATTTTTGGGAAAAGACTGTTGTTTCTATATGAACATGTCAGGTGTGGTCAGGGAAGGTGCTAAGGAATTGCAGGATAGGGCATCCAAGATAGGTCAGAGGTTACAAACAACTGACCTGTGGTTTTCTTGGGTGCCTGGATCCGGATGGATTAAACAAATGATATTCTTGTTTATATGTGCGATAGCTGGTCTCACTATTATTCCATGTGTAATCCCAATACTCAGACAACTATCTATAAGAGCTGTAAAGGAGATACAACTTGATAAAGAACTAGCTTTGACAGAACATTTTCTTAATCTACTTGGTCCCTATCCTGTGGAAGTACAGACAGATTCTGAGGCAGACCCATATGTGGAAATGGAACCGGTGGAAGGATGGAGAGAATCTCCCAAAGAATCATTTGAGTAATAACCTATCCTTAGCTTTTTATTAGACTCTATATATGGTATATTTGTTTATTGGAACTTTGTATACTCAGAAGTTAACCTTATAGATTGTGGGAGTTTCTGCATAGAAAAACTCCCAGAGGGGGGGAATATTATAGTTAATAGTAATATTAGCATTAATGCGGGTTCAGATAGATGACCATTGAAGGTCCCTTTTCATTCACAGTATTGTAAGCAAGAAAATGTGTTTATTTGAGAAAGGAAATGCATCCAACTGGAAAGAGCACAAATTCAGCTGAATTCCTTCTGGCTAGGACAAACATCATAAAGAAGCCCCCATATGTCAGAAGATAGGAACAGACAAGTGACATACAGCTGAGGGGTGGGCCAGGTCAAGAGGATCCACATCCCTGAGAAATCCTTCTGTCAACAAGAGATAATTTGACAGAAGAATTACGATTGTTTTGGCCAGGATATTGTAAAACTTTTGTAATTAGGAAACGTTTCTTTGATGTAACAAATGTTTCTAAATGAAAACCGCTGAGTTCACAGAATCCTTTGTTTGAAACTGTATAAAGACTAAGGTCTTTGAATCATAAGTTGTTCAGACTTCCAGGTACGAATCGGACTCTGAACCTTATTGCAATAAACTCTGATTCTGTTTGCCCTTTGGGATGTTTCTCAATCTCTTCATTCCATAACAAAGCAGGGAGAAAATTAAAAGAGGTGGGAAGCCCAAGTGCTTGATTTCTTCTCCCATGGCAGCTGTACCTCGCAGCCCTACGTCGCAAGCTCTGTGTCTGGAGCTGAGGGACGAGGAGCGCAGTGCTGATCCTCAGACGGCACATTCGCTTTCCCTCCTCAGCTGGAATGGATGATTCAGACTCAGGCACGGGGGGCGGATGGTGGTGGTGGGGGAAACACTGCCGTCAATGGAGGAGGTGGCCACATCGCCTACCTGGCTGCTTGTATTGTTTCCCTAAAACCATGACGCCACTACCACCAACACCCCTCCTCCTCCTTCCTGACCTCGTGACTTGCCAAGAATTCAATCTGGAGTCGCTCAGTTGACGAGGTGATTTACGATATTGGGAGGACAGAGTGAGCAAGGAGGGGGAGGCAATCATGTCCCAGACAAGGTGGAGGTTTGGCTTGGGGAGGAAATGTCCAAGCCACGAATTACCCACTCATGCGCGCATGAGGCGTGGAGTGGCTGGGAGGGGAGGGGCTCCCAGGGGCATGGTGAGTTTCAGGCAGCTTGCCAAAATGCACAAAAAATTAGTTACCAGTTTTCCTGAACCAGTGCGATCTGGCTTGAGCTTTCCACTTTGTACTTTCACTCCAGAGCCCTGGGCAGTGGTAGCCAAGCACCCAGTCCAGCCCTCGAGCATCGGGATCCCACAGCCCAGCCCTGCTTTCCCAAGGGGGCATCTGCTTACCTCAAGACAGAGGTGAAATGATCCCGGTTCGGACCGGCTCGGGCGAGTACGTAGTGATGGCAGTGGGCAGTTCGGAGAACCGGTAGCAAAGATCCCTACCCCCACCCCCCATGCCCAGCTGAGCCGCGCAGTCATCAGAGCCTTTTTTTTCTTTTAAATGGCTCTGACGATCCAAGCTCTGACGATCCCAGCTCTGACGATCAGGCAACTCAGCTTGGATCGTCAGACCCATTTAAAAGAAAAAAAAGTTTTTTCTTTTAAATAGCTATGAAGATCCCAGCTGAGTTGCCTGCTAACTGGTAGCAAAAATCCCTCCCCCCTCCAGCTTGCTTACCTTAGCTGCTGGTCGCAACGCCTGCCTTGCTTCGCTTGCTGTAAACCCTGCAATCCATTGCATCAGCAAGCAACTGAATCTCCCTGCCTGCAATCAAGCTCATTGGTGAGCAGCTCTATCTGCCTGCCTTGTACCTTCTATTGCAGGGGTCTCCAACCTTGGCAAAGAAAGCCGGCTGGCTGAGGAATTCTGGGAGTTGAAGTCCACAAGTCTTAAAGTTGCCAAGGTTGGAGACCCTTGCTGTATTGGGTAAGTTTTTTTCCCCTTTGGGAGCTTTAAAAAAAATCGTTAATTGGGGTTTTTTTAGTTGTTCTTTTTTTAGACCTAGCCATTTAAAGTTTAGGAAGTTTTAAATTTAGCTGCTTTTATATAATAATAAAAATAAATTAAAATAAAATAATATTTGTTCAGCTTTCTGAGATTTAGTGTGTTTCTGTAGTGTTTGACTCTACACAAACACACAAAATCTCACAAAGCTGTATGTGGAGTTTTGTGTGTGTAAAGTGTGAAAGTCATTTTTTTGGGCTTTATGTGGCTGTGTGAGGTTCCTGCTTGTTGCAGGGGCCATTTTGGGTCTAGCACAGCTGCTTTTACATTGTGGGTGAGCCAGTTGTGTTGTGTTGTGTTTTGTAGGTTAAAAAAGGGCAAAGAAGTGACATTGATTTGGCCATGCCCACCTGACCAACAAGCCACGCCCACCCAGTCACCACCAAGCCACGCCCACTAACTAAGTCACGCCCACAGAACCGGTAGCAAAAAATTTTAGATTTCACCCCTGCCTCAAGACTGCTGCTGGTGCCACCACAGGGCGAGGCCAGGTGAAGAGGCTGGGTGAAGAGACGAAGCTGGATCAGCAAAAACACAAGGCTGAGCACTGAGGCAAGAGACCTGGTGAAGAAGCTGTGCGTGCGCAAGCTAGGCAAAGTGGCTGGGCAGGGCCGAACAAATATGCCTCATCTCGGTGCAGCTTGTTGGCCTCTCCCCACGCAGCCTCTTTTCCTAGCCTGCAGACGCAGAGCCTCTTCATTTCTTCACTGGGCCTCTTGCCTCAGTGCCCGATGCTTTGTTTTTTGCATGCGCACCTGCCAGGATGTGGTAGGCCGGGGCCAAGCCACCTAGGCCTGATGCTTTGTTTTCGCACGCGCGTTCCCACTGAGATGGGGTGGGCTGGGCCGGGTTGAAGCAATGCAGGCCAACCCCTTTAATTTTCCAGGACAGCCCTGTGGGCCAGATCAAACCACATTGCGGGCCAGAGCCAGCCCACGGGCCTTGAGTTTGGCACCCCTGCTATAGGAAGACTGGACTGGTTGCTTTTAGCTACTCCAATTGATTTAAAAATATTAGAATATATTTTAAATGATACTTTGACTTTTGGAACTTTTAAAGAGAGGATTTTGGACATTTCAGAAACTTGGAAGCAAAAGTAAAGAAATAGAGCAAGGGCGGCACTTACTGGTGGGGAATGACATCATGAAAGTGAAAGGAATTTGGTTTTTTTGTCTGTTACAGATAAGCTTGTGTTTGGTACAAAGTAACACCTGCAAATTGTTTATACTTGACATTTGGAAATAGACAGTGAAAACATTGAGTCTTTGAACATTGAAATTCTCTGAACCTTTGTGGATTATAAATACATTTGGCAGTGTGAAATTGGGAAACAGCGTGGATTTGTTTTCAGACCAAGTGGATGGTGGTTTTTTTTATCTGCCAGGCATTGTGGTTTACAAAATATTGGGGATTTGGTGGGCCCTTGTGGATTACAAATATTATTCGCTAATAGAAGAAGAAACAACAGCTGTTTTTAAAGAAACTTTCTGGACTAACGCATAGACTGACCTTGTGGATTACAATAGGTAAAGGATTGTGAAGCTGGCTGGCGATTGTAAAAAAAAAGGGGGTCGGATTTTTTGGTTAATTGCTCTTGGTAATATTCTAAAAAGTGGGAAGAGGAGTTGTCTGAGAATTTTGGATTATTTTGTATTATTGTTTATCTTTTTAAAATTCATCAATATAACTTAAAATGACAAGTACTTCAAACTTAACTAAAATAGGGGGGAAAACTTCATCTGCAGCATCCAGTCCATCAAGCCAAAGATCAATAGAAAGTCTTTTACAGCAAGAAAAAATGAATACAATTCAAAAAGAAATACAGATGATGTTTCAATCGATACAAGAAGTTATGGCAAAAAACCATAATGAGATTTTATTTAATTTATTTATTTATTGTTATATTTATATATCGCCCTTCTCCCAAGGGACTCGGGGCGGTTCACAGAATAAAACAACCCAACAATAAATAAAATTAAAAATGTTAAAATCCGATATAAAAACCCCAAATCCCGTAATCCCATAATTACGGCGGCAAGATTAGCATTAGCACAACTTTGGAAAATAGATCGAATGTCAACTGATCAGGAGTTAATACAAAAAATATACACATGCGCAGAAATGGACAAACTAACTTTAGAGTTACAGGATAAGGAAGACTCAAAATATTATACAATATGGAATAGATGGTATCAATGGATAAACCAGAGAAAGGGAAATGGGTAGAGATGGAATTTAGAAGAAATCAATATAATTAAAAACAGCACTGTCAGAGAAATAGAAAACGAAATATGCCACGGTATGTTGGCATATATGTATATATGTATATATAATGGAAATTAGTTAGAAATTATGTATTGTATATGTAAATTTGTCTCTTGATTAAGAGAAATTTGTATGTTTTAAATGGTTTTATAAATGAATAAAGTTTTGTTTTTTTAAAAAAAAAACCCCAAATCCCCAAATTAAAATGCACGGCAGATCAGGGAATTTGCTGAAAGAACCATGTCTTTAGGTCAGCGCGGAAGGTGCGGAGGTTGGGGGCCATCCAGAGCCCAGTGGGTAAACCATTCCAGAGGGTCAGTGTGACCACAGAGAACGCCCTCATCCTGGGGGCCGCCAGCCAACACTGTCTGGCCGATGGGACCCGGAGGAGGGCAGTCATATGTGAGCGCACTGGGCAGTGGGAGGCCGGGAGGAGGTAGTCCTGCAAGTACCCCAGGCCCATGCCATGAAGGGCTTTATAGGTGAGCACCAGCACCTTGAAGCGGATCCAGAGGACCACCGGCAACCAGTTCAGCTTACGCAACAATGGTGTTATATGGGAGTAACGGGAAGCACCCGTAACTACCCGCGCGGCCACATTCTGGACCAGTTGGAGCCTCCGGGTGCACCCCAAGGGCAGCCCCATGTAGAGGGCATTGCAGTAATCCAGCCGAGAAATAATGAGAGCATGAGTGACCGTACGGAGGGCATCCCTGTCTAGGAAAGGGCGCAACTGGCGCACCAGGCGAACCTGTGCAAAAGCCCCCCTTGTCACGGCCGTCAGATGGTCCACCAAGGATAGCCGTGAATCAAGGAGGACGCCAAGATTACGAACCCTTTCCGAGGGAGCCAGACACTCCCCTCCCATCAGAAGCGATGGGGATACTAGATCATGAGATGCCGGCATCCACAGCCACTCTGTCTTGGAGGGGTTGAGTCTGAGCCTGTTCCTACCCATCCAGACCCGCACTGCCTCCAGGCACTTAGACATCACGGAAAGGGCATCCCTGGGTTGATCCGGGGTGGAGATGTAAAGTTGGGTATCATCAGCATACTGATGATACCTCACCCCAAAACCATGAATGATCTCACCCAGTGGCTTCATGTAGATGTTAAAGAGCAGGGGGGAGAGAACCGACCCCTGCGGCACCACACAAGTGAGGGGCCTCGGGGAGGATCTCTGACCCCCTGCCCAGACAAACTGCGTACGGCCTGAGAGGTAGGAGGAGAACCACTATAGGACAGTGCCCCTGACCCCCAACCCCCCGAGATGTCGCAGTAGAATACCATGGTTGATGGTATCAAAAGCCGCTGAGAGGTCAAGTAGTACCAGAATGGAGGAATAACCCCCATCCCGGGCCCGCCAGAGATCATT
>WNWU01013018.1:343247-367403 GCA_012654045.1 Ptyas mucosa | reverse complement strand
GATTGGTATGGGTCTAGATAATCAGTTTCCTCCAGGAATTGCGGGAGTTGGTATGCCACCACAGACTCAACAACCTTCGCTATGAAGTGAAGGTTGGAGACAGGACGAAAGTTGTTCAGGGAGGCCAGATCCAGGGCAGGCTTCTTGAGGAGGGGATGAACCACCGCCTCCTTAAGTAGGGCAGGGAAGACCCCATCTCTCAATGAAGTGTTGATAATCACCCGGATCCAGTCTCCAGTCACCTCTCTGGTTGCCGCAACAAGCCAGGAGGGACAAGGGTCCAGTAAACATGTGGAGGCCCCCAGTCTACACACAATCCTGTCCACTTCCTCCATAGAAACAGGATCAAAGTCAACCCAGATGTTACCTCCAAGATCTGCTCCCATCTCCTCGTCGGATCCTGCCCAGTCAGAGTCTAAACCCGTCTGGATCTGAGCGATTTTGTCTTGCAGAAATTGAGCAAAATCCTCAGCACTGCCTTGCAAGGGGTCCTCCCTCGCTTCCTGATAAAGAAGGGAGCGGGTCACTCGGAACAAGGCTGCTAGGCGATTTTCTGCAGATGCAATGAGAGCAGCGAAATAGTCACGTTTCGCCGCTTCCATCGCCACAAGATAAGACCTAATATGGGTTCTTAGCTGTGTTCGATCAGATTCGGAACGGGAAGACCTCCAACGGCCCTGTAGGCATCTCTTCCGATGCTTCATTTCCCTAAGCTCCACGGAAAACCATGGAGCAGCCTGGGATCCCTGTCGGAAGAGAGGCCGCAAGGGGGCGATTTGGTCCAGTGCCCCGGTGGCCGCCCGTTCCCAGGCATCCACCAGGACCTCTGGCGAACCGCGGGATAGGTCAGTGGGAAATGTCCCAAGCTCCAGGAACCTATCAGGGTCCATCAGGCGCCTGGGGCAGAACCAACGAGTCGGTTCTGCCTCCCAGCGGTGGGGGTTGGCGGACGGAAAGTCTAGCTGAAGAAGGGAATGGTCGGTCCATGACAGGGGTAGCACAGAAAGTTCACCCCTACCCCGAGCATTTATCCACTGCCCAGAGATGAAAATCAGGTCGAGTGTGTGTCCACCACTGCGAGTTGGGCCCTGTACAACTTGAGTCAGGTCCATAGCCGTAATGGAGGCCATGAACTCCCTAACCAACTCAGATGTCTCGCCGGCTGTTGGGAGATTAAAATCTCCCACAACCATCAGGTTGGGGAGCTCAACCGTCAGTTCGGCTAAGACTTCGAGTAGCGTGGGCAGGACTGAAGACACGTAGCTGGGAGACAGGTACGTAATCAACAGAGCCGACTGCACTCCAGGGTCCCATTTCAACAGAAGGGACTCACACCCGCCAATCTGAGGGACAGTAACCTCCCTGGGTCTAAGACCTTCCCTAATGACAACCGCCACCCCGCCACCCCTCCCGTGGAGTCGCAGCTGGTGTACTACATGGAAACCTGGTGGACATAAATCTGTGAGAGGAACCCCTCCCTTCACGCTCAACCAGGTCTCCATGATGCAAGCCAGGTCTGCACCCCCCTCGTCAATCAAATCATGGACAAGGGGGGCCTTATTGACAATGGACCTGGCATTAACATACACCAGCCGGAGTCCCGGGTTCCACACTCCCATCCAGCCCAGGGCGCAGGTAGAGCTACAAGGGCCAGAGTGCTGAACCCGCTGCAAGCAGCAGGAGTGTGCCCCACCAATGTCCTTATGCCTTCTGCTCCCTCCACTACCATTTCTCCCAACCACCACGGAAATAGAATGACCCTCCCCCCACCATACCCCATCGGGTCCCCCCTCCCCACACCCCCCGCTGCCACCGTCCGACAGGCTGACCCACTGATCTGTAAGGACCCCCCCCCAGGTCCCGTCATAAGACAACCCCTCCCGAACCCCTTAAAATTTTAGCTAAAAACTTTGCCAAAAAAATCCTCAACCTCCTCTTCGCAACATGCCACCTCTCTGGGTTCCAAAACCCGTCATCAAGGTAGGCCCTTGATAGTATGGAGGGCCAGGCCTGCGAGAGGGGGGAGTCTCGCAATGCAAGAAGCTCGGCTGCCGAATACATCCAATAAGCGAGGATGGGAGGTGACATCTGGCCAGGGATTCAGCAAGTGGTCTAAAAGTACTGGAGCAGAAATAGAACTCGATGCAAGTAAACTGGACTCCACTGCCCTCTCATGGCAGCGGGAGGAGTCGCGTGCCATTTCGATACAATTGGAGGGTAAATGTCCAAGCCACCCTCTCACGGTGGCTGGCCCAGATGGACATGGCAATGGGAAATTTGATGGTCTGTCCCCTCCAATGGTGAAGCAGCAGTAAAAAACCAGCTCCCTCAGCACCCGCATAGTAATTGCCCAGTCTCCATCCAACAAAGGGGCTCAGCTGGAAAATAGAGCCGGTCCATAGAGGCAGAATAATAATAGTCCCAAGGGGGGAAGATGTACGTAGAAAGGAGATAACTTACAGCTGGACACAATCTGGAGGCAGATGGCCATAAAAAGCCAAAACCAGGCCAAAAAGGGGGGGGAGGAAAGACCACCCGAGGCGACCAGATGACCAGTCCTTGGCTGTCCTCCAGCCTCGCCAATCCCCCAGATCTTCACACAGTCCCATCATTCACGGTCCCATCATTCACGCCTCCAGACTCCAGCCCCAGATCTCCATGGGGGTCTCCAGGTCTCTGCAGGGCTGGACACCAAAATTGGGCCGAACACCCTGCCTGGCCCGGGCAGTTCCAGATGATAAAGCCATCCTTATATCCCCCTCCGCCATCGCTGCTAGCCACCAGCTGCCGCCGCCATTAACCTCGCTGTCGTGCAGCGGCTGCCATTGCCACAGCAGCCGTCGTCGTCAACGCCGACAACACCTTGGCTCCCAACATACCCCAGAACCTCCGGAGGCCTCCAGAGGTGTCCAGAGCCACGAGGGAGACCACTACGACGACGACGTCACCACCGCCCCACCACCGCTGCCGGTCCGGCTGCCGCCGCCTCAGGCACAGGAAAACAGCTGCTGCAGCCAGGCCGCTGGCACCGTCCTCCCACGGCGCCTACAATTGTCGGCTCCTTCCCAGCCACGATGTTCCTGAGGGCAAGAAAACCCTCAGCAGGCTGGGAAGTGACTCTCTTAGCTGGGGCTGGAGCTGAAGGTGGTCAGATCAGCCCCAGAAGACCCCCAAAGAGCCAGAAACTGCCCCGTCACCGGACGCATTTCAGGCAAGCACCGCCATCTTGGAGCATGCGCAGAGTCGAAAAAAGAAGAATATGATGGAAGAACTGAAGGAAAAAAAATATAAAATATGGATGAAAAAATAGGGAACTTTCAGCAAATGATAGTTAAAAATGAACAAAGGGTTAAGACAATAGAAGAGAAATCAGAACAAGCAGAGAAAAAAGTGGATGAGATGAACCAAAGATTGACATAGGCAAACAAGGAGTTAGAGGGAACAGTGATTACATTGGAAATGGAGAAGGCTGATTATTTCCTGAGATTCCAGAACATTGAAGAAGAAAAAGGGGAAGATCTTACTGATATGATGGCAGAGTTGTTGGCAGATGTTTTACAGATAAACAAGCAGGAGATGCAAGTTGAGATGGACGAAGTATTTAGAATACATACAAGCTATGCGAGAAGAAATAAACTCCCAAGAGAAGTACATGTGAGATTTGTTAAAAAGACAATAAGAGCTGAAATACTAAAAAAGCAAGAGAAGAACCACTGAAATACAAAGGGAAAGAAATTGTGGTTCTGAAACAGGTACCTAGAAGAGTAATAGATCTACGGAAACAATATCAATTCCTGACAGGACAGTTTATTAAATGTAATGTAAACTTTAGATGGGTGACACCCAAGGGAATATTAGTCACCTGGAGTGATAAAAGATATAGATTGGACTCCCTAGATAAAGCATATGAATTTTATGATCACCACTTCAGTACAAATGAGGAACAAGAAAGAAGAGAGGAAGTAGAAGGTAAAAGACTAGAAGAATCAACAGGAGGAGAAAATACACAAGTTAAGTCGAGAAAAAAGAATGAGCAGAATGAGAAGGCGCAAGAGCAAAGGAACAGAGAAATAAGATCAACTAGAACCACAAGACCCATTTATAAGTGAAATGATGGAAGAAGAACTAACGTTATTTTCAATTAACATAAATGGACTGAATTCTCCTATAAAAAGGAAAAGAATTTTTACAAAACTACAAAAATTAAAATTAGATTTAATCTATCTACAAGAAGGTCACATCAAAAAACAACTTAGTAAATTATTGGAATACTCCAAAATTGGGAAACTATATTCTTCATTAGCACAACAAAAGAAAAGAGGGGTGGTTTTATATATTAAGGAAAAAATTAATGCCAGACAAATTTACATAGATGAAGAAGGGAGAATATTAATGGTGGAGGTAACAATAAACCACAAACAGATACTCTTGATAGCAATATATGCACCAAATAATAAACAAGAAGAATTTTACAAAAAACTTCATAAGAAAATTATAGAAATAGAAATATGAAAATATTTGTGTGGTAGGAGATTTTAATGCAATTGTAGACACAAAACTTGATTATAGAAGTAGCTGTTGTGGCTCTGACCCCCGAGCCCATCATATCGGAAGAGGAAGACTCCGAACATGAAGGAGAGGAGCTGGCCAGGCCTCCCTCTCCAGGCCCCTCCTCTCTGGCAATTCCTCAGGTGTCTGCCGAAGGAGAGGAGATTGGTCAGGAACCAGGTGTCTCCGATCAGAGTGAGAACGAGGGTGATAAGTCGTGGCTGGATCCACGCCAGCGTCAGCGAGATAAATGTTCGCAGCAGATGAGGAGGCGTGCCAGGGATTAAGCTGAGTCACTGGACCACACCCCACAGGCTATAAAAGGGAGTGTGGTGGCCATTCAAACTCTGTGATGGACAAAGCTAATTTCTGGAAGTCACTTTGTGCAACACCTAAATCTGTTGAAGGCTTTTGAGCTGGACTGTTTCCAAATCGGTGTGTATTTCTGTATGTTATCTGGTGGAGGCACAACCCCTCCTTCTTGTAGTAAAGCACTTGGCAGTTGGTTCTCGTGCTGCTGCCAAGTACCTGATAACGGACATTGTTTGTTTGAGCTATTCTTTAACCCACGGCTGAGTGTTTGAGGGTGTGTGTGTGTGTGTGTGGGAGACGGGGACAGAACAGTAGCAAAATAAGCAAAAAGACAAGAAAAACTCTCCTAAGGACTTTCTTTAAAATGGCAGAAGTATATATTCAAGATATATGGAGAGCTATAAACCCAAAGAAAAATCAATATACATTTTATTCAAATAGACACCAATCATGGTCAAAAATAGATTGTCAGGTTCCAGAACAGCGCAGAGAAAAAAACCTTTGAAACCACTATTGTCTTTGATGTAGAAAGCTCTTTATCTTGCGCTCTGGCATGCTCCGACAATCACCCGTGAAAAGTGAATCATTGTCAGCACTATTCGCGCTGTGCTCCCCACCACCTTTTGAAATTTCCCGCTTCCCTCCCCTGACTCCACTCCGTGGCTCCACCCATAGCCCAACTTCCGCCTTCCACCCCCCTCCAGCCGACAATCAGTCCTGGTTTGTTCTTCCCAGCAGCCATTCACTGCTGCAGCTTAGGTTCCTGCAGGCGAATGCCGCGAACATCAGCTGGTCCCGGGCCTGCCTCTCACCTGTGAGGAGGCTGCATTAGCAGCGAAAATGGCGGCGCCCATAGCAGTGGCCACGGCGCCAGTCCTTGGAGGCCACAGTGGCGATGGCGACGGTTCAGCCATAGTGGGAAGGTACCAGGGGCCTGGAAACCACGGCGGTCTCAGTGGTGGCAAAGGCAGTAGCTGGCATGATGGCAGCTGCGGTGGGCTCCAGGTATCTAGGCTGGCGGTCTGGCGGTCTCCCCTCTCCAGAATGGCAGCCCCAGCGCTTCGGGGTTGACATGCGGCCCCCCCACCATGAGTTTGGCATCTGGAAAACAAAGGTAGGTCATAGTACTAGTGCCCCTACCGCCCCTGGTTTGGCCGGGTGTTTCTGATGGAACCAGGTGACTAGTCGTGCAGCGTTTACATGTTGGAAAGGTATCCAGGATGCCTTCGCCAGTGGGTACCCCTCCCATAGGACAAGGTATTTTAGACAGCCTCTATGCCAACGAGAGTCCAGTATCTCTGATACCAGATAATGACATCCCCCCACAGTGATAGCAGGAGGCGGGGAAGGTGGGGTGACCCTTAATGGAGATATCCTGCGTGGATGTAGAAGGCTGCTGTGGAAAACTGGATGTGTCTTCCCCAATAAAGGCGGGAGCTGTAACCGCACAGCGACAGGATTTATGACCTTCACTCTCGTAAATGGCCTGATATATTTGGGTGCGAGTTTTTTGCAGGGCACCTTTAGGTTAGGGTATTTAGTGGATAGGTATACCTTTTGGCCCACATAGAAGGGGGTCTGTGGTCATCCCTTTTTGTTGGCTTGGGCTTTGTACATTTGCTCCACCTTCTGTAAAGCCTCCCTGACCGTCTCCCAGACCTGTTGCATTCGAGATACCTATCCCTGCAATTCCAGGTCCTCAGCCTCCGGCTGGGGACATTCAGATATGGGAACAAACTCAGTCCTTGTAGCTACCTGGAACGGGGTAAATCCGGTACTGCTATGGAGGGCGTTGTTATAGGCCCGTGATGGCGAACCTATGGCACGGGTGCCACAGGTGGCACGCGGAGCCATATTGGTGGGCACGTGAGCTCAGCTCCGGCACGCATGTGTGCACCAGCCAGCTGATTTTCAGGCCTTCTGGGCTCACCAGAAGTCAGGAAACACACTGTTTCCGGCCTCCGGAGGGCCTCTGAGGGGGTGGGGAAGGTCATTTTTGCCCTCCCCAGGCTCCTAGAAAGGCTCTGGAACATGGGGAGAGCAAAAAAACGGCCTACCGAGCCCACCATGCCATCACGTGCAAAAAGTGGGGGGAGCACAGGGGAGGGCGGGGCACATAGAATTATGGATGTGGGCACACTTGCATGTGACCCCACCGTGCTCCCCCCGCTTTTGGCACGCGATGGCAAAAAGGTTAGCCATCACTGTTATAGGCCACCTCAGCGAAGGGGAGCAAGTCCGCCCAGTCTGTTTGCTGGTGTCTAACATAGCACCGGAGGTACTGCTCCACCATGGCGTTGGTCCTTTCAACTGCTCCATTGGTAGCCGGGTGGAATGCTGAGCTGAGACCTTGGGTTGACCCTATTATGGTCAGGAATTTGCGCCAGAATTTGGCGGTGAATTGAACTCCCCTGTCCAACACAATCCTTTGCGGCACACATGTAACTGGTATATATGTGTGATAAACATCTCAGTCAATTTTCGAGCAGACGGTAACCCCTCACAGGCCACGAAGTGGGCCTGTTTTGAGATCAGGTCAATGACCGTCCAGATTACCGACTTTTCCTGGCTGGCTGGCAAGTCCACAATGAAGTCCATGGCTATCTCTTCCCATGGCTTGAGAGGAGACGCCATGGGTTGGAGGAGGCCGGGGCCTTTCCCCAGCTGCTTCTTCATTGTGGCACATGTTACGCAACTGCACACGTTGTCCTCGACGTTCTTTTTTAAGTCGATGCCACCAAAACTGATGGTTGGTTAAATGTAATGTCTTTAGAAAGCTGAAGTGGCCAGCCGCTTGGACATCGTGACACTGTCGCAGTACCTCCACCCGGAGGGCTCTGGGTACATAGACCTTTGATCCTTTCCAGGCCAACCCGGCCCTCCGACTGAGGGTGTTTTGATTGGTCTGCAACCACTCATCCGTCAGAAGGGCTTTTTGAATGTCTCAGGTTATCTCAGTCACCTGAGGTCTTGACCGAGCGGTGCCCACCGCCTGTATTTCTGGGTTTCCCGTGGATGGTGACACTGGGATTCAGGCCTGTACGACCTCCTCACGGTCGCTGTCGTATTGGGGCATACGGGGTAGGGCATCCGCCAGGAAGTTCCTTCCACTGGGTATATACTTCAGCCAAAAGTTAAAGCATCTGAAGTATAATGCCCACCTGACCTGCTTGGGCGAGAGCTTACGAGGTGTTTGGAGAGCCTCCAGATTTTTATGATCTGTCCATACTTCGAACGGCAGGCCACCCCCCTCCAAAAGGTGTCTCCACGTCAGCAAGGCCCACCGAACCGCAAAGGCCTCCTTTTCCCAGATGGCCCATTTGCATTCGGTCTCATTCAACTTGTGGGAGGTATAGGCACATGGTTGCAGTCACTGTCGTCTGCCTGCACCACAAACAGCTTGGTTGGGTCCGGATGTTTTAGTATTGGCTCTCTTGTGAACAATGCCTTCAGAGGTTCGAAAGCCTGCTGACAAGGCAAGGTTCACTGTACCGGTTGACCCGGTCGTGGTTTTTGGACCAACTGTTTGGTCCTCAGGAGATCCATTAATGGAAGAGCCACACGTGCAAAGGACGGGATGAACTGACGGTAAAAGTTCTCAAACCCCAAGAAGTTTTGCAGTTGTTTTCGTGCTCTTGGGGCTTGCCAGTCCAACACGGCCTTTACTTTTGCAGGGTCCATCTCTACACCCTTTGGAAAAATATGGAATCCCAAATAGTCTAAACGTGACTTGTGGAACTCGCATTTTGACAGTTTGATGTAGAGTTTGGTGGCTAATAGTTTGCTTAGCACCTGGCGGACTAGGATGACGTGTTCTTCTAGGGTTTTAGTGTAAATCAATATGTCATCCAGGTACACGAGCACGCCGTTTTATAGATGTTCTTGCAAGACTTCATTGATAAGCTGTATGAATACAGCGGGTGCTCCTTGTAGGCCAAACGGCATCACCCTGAATTGATAACTCCCCAGCGGGCAGTTGAACACCATCTTCCACTCATCGCCAGGCCTAATCCGAACCCTGTAATATGCTTCTTGGAGGTATAACTTTGTAACCTTACCCTCCGCCAAATGGGCCAGCATATCTTTCATTAACAGAAGGGGGTACATATGCTCCACACATACAGCGTTTATCCCCCTAAAGTCCACTCAAAGGCACAGCCCTCCATCCTTCTTTTCCCGGAAAAGAACTGGAGCAGCTACCCTTGACCTTGCCGGCTGCATGAACCCCCGTTTCAAGTTTTTCTCTATGTAGGCACTCATCTCCGTCAGTTCTTGGGGGGCAATTGAGTACATTTTTGGCTCGGGTAGGGCTGCCCCTGGTAGAATTTTGATAGTGCAATCAGTATCACGGTGATGAGGTAAGTTGTCACACTCTTGTTCGGTACAGACCTCCTTTATGTCACCATATATTTCCAGGAGCCCTACCAGCTCTTTGGTTTGCTTACCTACTGTTTGGGTGCTCCCTACCCCCTCTGGGTATTTTTCACGTGGAGGTGGGTCAGGCCCGACCCCGATCCTCAGATACCTGCAACCCCCTCCCCACCAGATCGTGGGACCCCACTTGTCAAGCCAGGTTAGACCAAGCACAATCTCTTCTGTCATCTTGGGGACCACTACGAAATGGATATGTTCTTGATGGGGCCCTTGTGGAGCTGGGTTTTCCTGGTGACGTTGTGGGAGTTGTTGATGGTGTTGGGTCTGGTGGTGGCTGTGTCATCTGAAGTGGTTGCACGGGTCGGTCTGGGGATCTCCGACCCCTGGTTGGCCATTCTGCTCTTGCCCGGTCATCCCTCCAGAGTTCCATGTCAATATTGGTAGTCGCCTGGACCCATGCCATCAGACGGGGTGGTAGGCCACGTGTTACATATGCTTGCCGTAAGGCACGGTCGAGTCCAGCTTTGAATTGATGTACCATCAGCTGCTCCGGCCAGCCCCTCACCTTTCCTGATACTCTGCAGAATTCCTTTACATATTCGGCCACCGACCTACCTCATTGCCTAACTGCCAACAGCTCACCTTCAGCCTGTTGCAGTCGTACATTGTCCTCAAACCTCTCCTGCATGGCTGAGAGGAATAGGCCTATATCCCCCAGTTCTCTGGCATAGTCACTATATAGGTCAGCGACCCAGTCAGCCACCTCGCCCTCCATAACGGCAGCTACGGCCATTATCATGGCCCACTGGGAATTATATAAATGGCCGTACTTATCTAGATGGTCTATCACTTGTCCTAAAAAGAGGGCTAACCTATCTGGGCTGCCATCAAATGAGGCCTGCACAGCCGGCGGGTCCCATAGGGCCCTGGCCTTAGTTAGCTAATGGCCAGGATGGGAACGAGGCCCGGTTGTCTTGCCTCAGCGCTCTGTCCTGCCCTACACGGTGTTCAAGGTGGGCCCTTGGGTGTGGGGCATTGGCCTTAGGTGGCCCACACCTCTTCTCCATCCCCACCTAGAGTTCGGGCCCTTGAACCCAATGGGGCCAAACATCTCATGTAACACAACTAGAGTCTGACTCCCCAATGCGGTGGAGTAACTCCACCCATCCTCTGAGATGCGTCTCTAGTACCACTGAGTAAATTGGCTCCTAGAGGGGGTGAGCGGTGGTGGAGCAGGGGTGGTGGTGCCCCATAACCCCCCTGCCCCAGGGAGCCCAAACACCACTCCCTCACACCCCCAGTCCTTGGCAGCATGACCTGGTTGGCATCCACCGTCTCTTGGTCCAAATGTGGAGGAGGCAGTGGTGCTGTGTGCTCCTTAGGTGGAACATCTGGCCCCAAACTCTGAATAGGCAGGTCTTCCAGAGTAGCCAACTTAGCTGGCACCACTGACTCTGCCAAATCCACTGTTTCCAAGCCTGGCTTAGTCCCCTCTGACATGCTCGCTGTACAGAGAAGAGATAAAGAGGAGCACTGACAATCTGTCAGGTTCCGGAATGGCGCAGAGAAAAAAAACCCGCCAAACCACTATTATCTTTGATGTAGAGAGTTCTTTATCTTGTGCTCCAGCACGCTCCGACAATCACCCGTGAAAAGTAAAACATTGTCAGCGCTATTCGCACTGTGCTCCCCACCACCTTTTGAAATCTCCCGCTTCCCTCCCTGACTCCACTCCGTGGCTCCACCCATAGCCCAACTTCCACCTTCCACCCCTCTCCAGCCGACAATCAGTCCTGGTTTGTTCTTCCCAGCAGCCATTCACAGCTGTGGCTTAGGTTCCTGCAGGCGAATGCCTCGAACATTAGCTGATCCCGGGTCTGCCTCTCAGCTGTGAGGCGGCTGCATTAGCAGCAAAAATGGCAGCCCCCATAGCAGCCGTGATGGCGACGGTTCAGCCATAGTGGGAAGGTACCAGGGGCCTGGAAACCATGGCGGTCTCAATGGCGGCAAAGACAGCGGCCGTGACAGCTGCGGCGGCGGCAGGCCCCGGGTGGCTAGGCTGGTGGGCTGACGGTCTCCCCCCTCCAGAATGGCAGCCCCGGCGCTTCAAGGCTGACAGATATGATATTGACGTCACCAGAATTAAGAGCAAATGTAGAAGAGATAGAAATAAAATTGAATATATGGATGGACCATAATCCAGTAAAAGTTAAGTGGAAAGGACAAAAGGAAAAATAGAGCTGGACATTGAATTAATCCATATTAAAGGATAAAGAATTCATACAAACAATGGAAAAAGAAATGGATTCCTTTTTTGAAGAGAATAGAAAAGAAGAGACTTAGAATAGACATGATATGGATGACAAGGGAATTGACTTTTAATGTAGAAGAAATTGACATAGAAGCAAATACCTGGGCAGATCATAATCCAATGACAATGAAATGGAAAGGACAAAGGAGAAGATCTAGATGGACTCTAAATAATACAGTATTAAAAGAAAAGGATTTTGTACAGAAAACGGAGAAAGAATTGGCTTTCTTTTTTAAAGAAAATAGAAAAGAGGATACATCAATGCAAAACCTTTGGGATACAATGAAAGCTTATGCTAGAGGTCTGATTATAGACTATACAAGGAAAAGAAATAGCAAGAAAAAACAAGCTTATAAAACAGTAGAGGATGAGTACAAGAAACTTGAAAAAGAATTACAGAAATCTCCACAAAAAAAGGACATTAAAATAAAAATGGACGCAACCAAACATAAAATGGGTCTAATAGAAAAAGAGGACTTAGCACAAAAAATTAGAAGTGTTAAACAGAACTATTTTGAAGATGCAAATAAACCAGGTAGATGGTTAGCATATAAACTGAAAAAAGAGAGAGAATCAAGAAAAATAATACAACTAGTGGATGACCAAGGACAAACTAGATATGGAAATAAAGAGAAGAAAAAAATTATACAAGATTATTATAGAAAATTGTATGAGCAAGAGAACATAGAAGAGGAAAGTGTTAAACAATACCTGCAGAAGGTGAATTTACCTCAGATTTCTAAAGACACTGAAATGATGTTAGAAGGAAATATAACGATGATGGAATTAACTGAAGCACTTAAAAAACAAAAGAATGGGAAGGCACCAGGCCTGGATGTATTGCCAGCGGAATATTATAAGACATTACAGGAATCGCTGAATCTCCCATTGTTAGAAGTCATGAATGAAGTCATGTCAAAGACGAAATTACCCAAGTCATGGTCAGAAGCATATATTACACTTATTTCAAAGGAGGACACCGACCCACAACAAATCAAGAATTATAGGCCTATTTCTCTGTTAAATTCAGACTACAAAATTTTCACTTCAATATTGGCAGAAAGACTCAAAAGATATTTAAATAATTTTATACACTCCAATCAAAATGGGTTTCTGCCAAAAAGACAGATTAAGGACAATATGAGAATAATTCTGGATACTTTGGAATATTATGAGGCACATCCTGAAAAGCAAATGGCTCTGATATTTCTAGATGCCCAGAAAGCCTTTGATAACGTGAACTGGTGATTTATGTTATTACAGCTGGAACAGATTGGGCTTTGGTAGAAAATTCATTCAAGCCATAGAAGCCATATATCACAAACAAACAGCAAAAGTAATGGTAAATGGAGAATTCACAGAGTCTATTGAAATAAAAAAGGTATGAGACAAGGTTGTCCACTGTCACCTTTATTGTTTATATTAACATTAGAAGTGCTAAATAGAAATATTAGAGAAGTTAAAGATATAAAGGGAATGAAAATCCAAAAGGAAGAATATAAATTGCAAGCATTTGCTCATGATCTGGTTTTCATTCTTGAAGATCCATTAGAATCAACAACTAAATTGACCGACAAGATAGGAGAATATGGAAAAGTAGCTGGTTTGAAAATAAATAAAGACAAAACGAAGATCTTGAAAAAAATATGTTAATAAAACAAAAAGAAGAAATGGCGGAAATATCGAAGACGCAGGACACAAATAAGGTTAATTACTTGGGGATATACCTGACAGCAAGATGTAGTTCGCTTAAAGAAAATAACTATAATAAACTCAAGCAACAGATAGTGACAGATTTGGCAAAATGGGAAAATTTACAACTGTCATTGATAGGGAGAATATCAACGATTAAGATGAATATATTGCCTAGAATTCTATACTTGTTCCAGACAATTCCAATTAGATTGTGGAAAGATTATTTTGAAGATTTGAATAAAATAGTGATGAAATACATTTGGCAGGGTAAAAAAGTGAGGATAAAACTAAAGTTGTTGCAAGACGCTAGAATGCGAGGAGGCTTTGGTTTGCCTAATTGGGAACTATATTATCAAGCGACAAGTCTGATGTGGATCAAGGAATGGATAATGCTAAGAAATGTTAGATTATTGACTTTAGAAGGACATGATTTGGTATTGGGTTGGCATGCATTTTTGTGGTACAAGGAAACAAAAACACAGGGGTATTTTAGAAGACACTTTATATGAGAGGCTTTGCTATTAAACTGGGAGAAGGTAAAAAGACAACATTATTTAAAAATTCCGGTCTGGTTATCATCTATTGAAGCATTCTCATATTCAATAACATTTAGAAAGGAACAAATTGTCAGATATAGTGAAATATTGAATGAAAAGGGTGAACTTAAATCTATGCAAGAATTAGAAGTACAAGGTATAAAGATGAATTGGTTTTCTTATTTGCAAATACAGTCTAGACACGATAAAGATTATAAAACAGAAGGTTTTTACAATAATTTGACTAGTTTAGATAAAATTTTAACAGGTACTGATGAAAACATAATTTAAAAACTGTATGGATATTTATTAGAGGTTAAATTGGAAGATGAACAAGTTAAAGAAACAATGATTGCTTGGGGGAAAAATTTTGGACATGGAATTGACTTAGAGAAATGACAAAAATTGTGGTCGCAAAATTATAAAATGACAATGTCAACTGCATATAAAGAAAATTTGTATAAGATGTTTTACAGGTGGCATTTACCCCCGACGAGAATAGCCAGAATGTTCAAGAATAAATCTGAAAAATGCTGGAAATGTCATCAGATACCGGGCTCATATTACCATATGTGGTGGATGTGTGTAGAAGCTAAAAGATACTGGACTAAAATCCACACACGGGTGGAAAAAATGACACAAAAGCATATAGACTTTAAACCAGAGATTTTTTTATTGGGGATTGTACCTGAAATATACAATAGAGAATTGAGATATTTGATTGTGAATGTATTAACAGTGGCTAGAATTGTGTTTGCTAAAAATTTGAAAAATGAGAAAATCCCAACGCAAGAAGAAGTTATTAAGAAAATAATGGAATGTGCTGAAATGAGTAAATTGACATTTGAAATTAAAGAACAAGAAGATAAACAATATTATAAGATATGAGACCTATTTTACTAATGGTTAGATAAAAAAATATGGAAATGAAATATGATCTTTCTATATAAGTAATGCAGAATTATATAAAATATAATATAAAGATGTACTATTATTGGAGCAATTTAAGAGGATGAAATGAATGGTATAATATAAATTAACTCAATTTTAGAATATCTGGTATGAAATGTGGGAATAAATAGCCATAGTTAAACATATGATTAATCAGGATAATAAATGTATGGATATACATGAATAAGGTGAAGATGCACAACTGTTCTGTCCCCGTCCTCCACACGCACAAACCCACACAGACGAGGGTTAAATGACTGGCACACACGGAGGTTTTGTTATCAAGGCTTGGCAGCCCTATGGGAACCGGCTGCCAAGTTCTTTACTAAACAAGGGGGGGGGGGTATTCCTTCACCAGATAACAAACACATACACACCAGCTGGGAAAAACACAGTCCAAATTCCAATCCTTGAAGCCGACTGAGGTTTGACACCAAGAAACTAACCAGAGTGAAACTTTGTCTGTCACAGAATTCAAACTGCCACCCCACTCCTTTATATAGCCTGTGGGGTGTGGTCCAGTGACTCAGCTAATCCCTGGCACGCCTCCTCATTTGCTGGGATCTTTTAGCACGCCAACGCTGACGTGGGTCCAGCCACAGCCTACTTTCCTCATCACTTTCCGACCAATCGGAGACACCTGGCTCCTGGCTAATCTCCTCTCCTTCGGCCGGCAGCTGAGGAATTGCCAGAGAGGAGGGGCCAGGGGAGGGAGGCCTGGCTGGCTCCTCTCCTTCATGTTCGGAGCCTTCTTCCTCTGATGCAATGGCCTCGGGGGTCGGAGCCACAACACTAACAGACTTGTAACCAACCGACACACTGTTTGTATTTGTAATTGAAGATGGTTTTTTATTTGTTTTTTTATATTTGTTTAAAAATATTAAAAAAAATTCAAAAAAAGAAAAGAGACTTCATTACAAAATGTATGGGATACAGCTAAGGCGTATTTTCGGGGACTAGCCATAACTTCTATAGTAAGAAAAAACAAGAAAAGGAAACAATATCAAAAGACACTAGAAGAAGAACATAAAAGATTAGAATTAGAACTACAGAAAGAACCATAAAAGAAGAACCTAAAAACCAAATGGAATTAATAAAACACACATTAAATTTAATGGAAAAAGAAGAAATTGGCACAAAAAATTAAAAGTGCAAAACAAAACTTCTTTGAAGATACTAATAAACTAGGAAGATGGCTAGTATATAAGCTAAAAAAGGAGAAAGAAAATAAATTAATACATAGATTGGTAGACGAGAAGGGACTTCTTCATTATCAAAATGAAAATAAAAAGAAAATAATTCAGGACTTTTATGAAAAACTGTATGATCAAGAGAAAGTCTCAGGAGATAAAAGAAGAAATTTACAAGACATTCTAGGACCATCAATGTTGGAAGTTTACAACGAAATATTGTTAGAAGCTAAGATACCAAATACTTGGATGGAAGCAAATATTACTCTTATACCGAAAGAAGACTCAGATTTAATGCAGATTAAAAATTATAGGCCAATATCACTACTAAATGTGGACTATAAAATATATGCATCAATAATAGCAGAGAGTCTAAAAAGATTTTTGAATGAGACAAATCAAAAATAATATGAGAAGCATCCTGAATACGCTAGAGTACTATGAAGTACATTCTGAAAAACAAATGGCATTGATCTTTTTAGATGCGCAGAAAGAATTTGATAATGTAAACTGGCAATTCATGTTATTACAATTAAAATATATGGACTTTGGTGAAAGATTTACTAATATGATTAAGGCAATCATATTAAGGCAAACAAACGCTGAATTGGTGGAATTTGGGGTGCCGTTTGCAATGACTAGCATTTGCAGGACTGCTTGCTTCTTCCTTGCTTCATGGACTTATTGCTTCTTCCTTGCTTTGTGGACTCATTTCTTTGTTCCTTTGCCTTGCTTGACTTCTTTGAAGCCATTGTACTAACAGCATTAGCTGGACTGCTTGCAGCCAGAGGCTGCTGTGTGTGTGTGAGTGAGTGCTTTGCTGTGGAACTTGCATAATGTGGGAGTGTTTGGGGGGAAAGTTCGAACATTAAAGGGAACTTTGAACTCTCAGCTGGCTGTGTGGCCTTCTTGCCTTGTCCCGGGTCATCGCACATGTGATCCTTCCCAAGCTCGCTCTGAGTTTGTTAAAATCAGCTCTTTTAAAGTCTAAGACACTGGTTTGATTATGCTCTATTGCTTGTGTCTGATTTACTGTATATTGAATTCTAATATGACATGGTCACTCTCCACTAAAGTTCCTGCAACTTCAAACCCCTCTATCACTTCTTCTCTGTTGGTAAGAATAAGGTCCAGTATAGCTGTCCCTCTAGTTGCCTCCTCTGCTTTTTGGGTGATGAAGCTGCATAAGGACTTTATTTAGACAAGCCAAAACACACTGCAGCAACCTGGAACAGCAGAAAAAGAAAGCACAAGCAGCTTATTTGGTAATAGTGCAGTGTTTATATTTTTTCTGAATGCAGTATAGCAAATACACATTACTTTTGACATCCCTGCAAGCAGAATGTCATTCTTTCAACAAATCAATCTTGTATACTTTCCTATTCAAATATAGGATTGAATCCAGTTGAGTTAAAATAGATCCCTGGAGGTTGAAAGTCCCTTGTCTCTCCCCCCACCCCCCATGGAAAACTTGTTTTGTAGATTTCAGTGAGTTCACTGAATATAACTTCGACCTGGAATATCCACAATGCTGTAAATGGGTAAACAAGACATGTATGATGATGTATGATGGAAGTAACTTCTGCCAGATGACAATTCTAACTTAGTTTTGCATTTGTAAAGTTTATATTTTGATATTTGTATCAGAAAATTTCTCTGCTTTAAAATATGCACACTCTTAATCTAGTAAGAATAAAACCTTTATACAGACGCTTTGGCGTCTTTGTTAAATTTTCATGTATTTGTAATAAATGGTGTGGCCAGCTACTTTTAGTGGAATTTGCTTTTTTCAGTCATTCTCTGTATCATTTTGTTTAGTCCACTGGGTTCCAATTGGTTTCAAGATCCAACCCAAAATGTTAATACTGGCCACTGAATCCTTGCATGATTTGAAGCCAAACTATCCTGCCTAAAGGAGATAGAACAGGAGCAGGAGTTGTCGACAGTGGGATATGACATGTTAAAAAGCTTTCAAGAAAATTTGCCCTCATTGTTAACTGGTGCCAAGCAAAGACATACACAGGCATTTCGGATATTAATAGTCCTGTTTTTAAATTGTAAGTGATATACCAGTGCAGTGCCATTAATATGAATCTTGATGTTTACAGAATGTTGTACAGAATTCAAGCTTTCTTTCCTTTACAAAGTGGATAAATCTGCTTCTTTATGATGCATTATTGTAGACAGATAATGTAATGGATTTTTTATGCCTCTTGTGGCCTGGTTGCTACTCCTGGTGGAAGTTCTCATCTACATAATTAAAATCTGCTTACATCACATTAGATGAGAACTTCTACCAGGAGTAGCACCTGCAAAGTTTTGTTCTTATTAGCAACAGTGAAAAAAGTCTGTTTCCCTCTCTTCTACTCCTTCAAATAGACTTAGAGTTAGAATTTAGATTTATGAGCTGAACCATTTTGACCTCCAATACATAAAATGGGAAGGGGTAATTCCTGGTGTTGGCATCATTGGGCATATCACAAAGCCCATACCTTGGTAAAACACCCGCTGTTGTCTCCAAAGAGCTCCCTTCTTACTGCTCATTTGTGTGCTTTCTATGAGAATAAACGTACAGGTAGTCCTTGCTTACTGATTGCCTCATTTAGTGATGGTTTGAAGTTACAATAGTGTATTTTTTAAAAAACAATCCTTGCATTTATGACCGTTGCAGTGTCTTTGTGGTCATGTGATCGCCATTTGGGCACTTTGCAACTGGTGTACTTTTATGACCATCACAGTTTTCCATGGTCACCACACGCAGACTTCACAAGCAGCTTGTGACGAGCAGAGTTTATAGAGAAGGTGAAAGTAAAATCCAAAGACATGGTCACATGATTTTCCATTTAGTGACTGAGTTGCTGGTCCCAGTTGTGGTTGCTACCTCTAAAGCTAAAGCAAAAAGAACAACCTTGTTCTTCCACTTTCAATGGTGGGCACATTGTCAATGATAACAATGATGTGAACTGTTCAAAGGCTGCCCATTGAATTCTTTTTGCCTTTAAACTCCACAAAGCCTGAAACTTGCACCGGAAGTGGTGGTGAAACTTGGTAGTTTAGAACTTTGCACAAAGTGCTCCAGAAATGATACTGCCTCTTTGTTTAGTTGAAAGAGAAGAGTGTAGGAAATGAGGAATGTTGCAGCCAGTCTTTAACAACTGATACAGCAAGTACAGATTCTGACTCAACAAGGGGTTCCATTGCAATTGCAACCACTTGTTCCACCCACCCAGGCACAGCTGCCAGTTCCCGCTGCACTTATTCCCAAGACTCCCAGCTACCTACTGCACAGATTCACTGGGAAGTCTGATGAGAAAATTCCTAGCCCAGTGTGAAGTATTCATCGGCACACGACCAGGGGAGTTTCCCACAGACAGATCGAGAGTCTCCTTAATCCTCACTCTTTTAATCCACTCCACTGCCAGGTGGGCACTTCCACTCATCAAAAGCAGTGACCCTGCCCTGGATATTTTCCCAAACTTCCCCACCAGATTTAGAAAGCACTATGAAGACCCTATTCAGATGGAAACTGCCAAACAACACATCTGCCAGCTCTACCAGGGCAACAACTCCATATATACATATGTTGAAGACTTTAAGCTCCTCATAGCAGATATAAATTGGAAGGAGCCAGTCTTAAGAGCACAATTCAAGAGCGAGCTCAACAAGGCCATAATCACATAACTGATACAAGGTATTCCCCACAGTCTACAAGACCTCTACCTAGCTACTACAACAGCTGAGTCTCAACTCGCAAAACTTAGAGCACTTTTCAGCAGCCCCAGCCAGCTGCTTACAAAGCTGCCTCTTCCTGTCACTACCCAAGCCTCCCTGCCCCCTTGGACTTGGACGCTGAAGAGACGATGCAAATCGGAGCTGCCAGACAGGCTCCAGGAGTAGAAGAATAGCAACAGTGCAGAGAGCTCGCCCTTTGTTTCTATTGTGGAGAGCCTGGCCACATGGTCAAGAATTGCCCTATTAAACCTCCCAGAAGAGGCAACAGACAGCACAGCAATGCCTCCACTATTCACCACCTGGATGACAAGCCTCAAGGCTAGGGAAATGAGAAATGCCCCACTCAACAAGCTCATTGGGGGGGGGGGGTGCACCCAAGCACTGAACGGGGCTCAATTACTTCCATGCTCAGGTACGTTAATAACATTTGATTCTATACTGACACTTCCCAGCAGTCAGGAAGCCACTATCTGTCATGCCTGGAAGCCATATTACCTGTGTGCCTTGAGGATCCAGGCCTGCCACAATCATACCATGGGAAGTTGGGAGGGGGGATTGCATAAGTGAAGTAGAGATAGCCATAACAAACTTCTCTAAGAGAAGTTCAAGGCCATGGTGTCCGGCAGCTGTGCAAAGAAGAAATTGGAGGATGTCTTCTGTTCAGGAAAGAACTGATTGGAGCTGTATGGACATGTGGGAGATGTGGGCAAGGTCTTGAACTTTCTTGTGGATGAGGAAAACCCGGAAGCTTTCAGATTCGGGTTTTCCCAGATGTGCCAATATGACATCCCTAATAAAAGTTAACTTTGAGGAACTTCAAGCCTCGGAGTTTGATTTCGTTGGGGGTGTTACTTGGAACCCTGACATTATCCCTGTTTTGATAGATTCTGGGCTAACTGCCAACTTTATAAGCCTAGCCACAGTCTAGAAACTCAAGATCCCCACTGTTCCTCTGAAGTCTCCATTGCCAGTGATAACTATTGATAGCCAAATTTTAAAAGCAGGCCCCATCACTAACACCACAGTGCCTTTGCAATTGGCAATAAATAAACATCCTGAAATGTTAACCCTTTTCGTGGCTGACCACATCAATCTTCCACTGGTGCTGGGAGCTGCTTGGTTAAAAGACCATGACCCCACTATTAAGTGGAAGAAACAGTCTACTGACTTTGATAATCCCCAGTGCCTTTCTCACTGCAATCAGCCCTCCAAACCCCCCCCGCCCCCCCCCCCCAGCTAACAGAAAGAATTATTTTATTAAATTTCTATTTTATTTTATTTTTATTTTATTAAATTTCTATACCACCCTTCTCCCGAAGGACTCAGGGTGGTGTACAGCCAGAAATAAAACCATGACAATATAAAACCATGACAAGATTCCCAATCTGCCAAGTAAATACATAAACTTTGCTGATGTTTTCAGGGAGGAAGATGTTGTGACCCAGGCCCAAGTAAGTAGTAGGAAAATCAGTCAGTGAAAAAACAAACTTTATTCAAACAGCTGAGAATTACTTCATTCCCAGCGTCGTTCAACTAAATTAAAGCAAATTCCTCCCAACACAAATTCCTCAGTCCTATCGCAAACCTTAGTCCAATTAGGCAAACTGCCAAAGGCCTTTCTTGGCAAACGTTCAGAAGTCACAGATACAAAAATAAATACAAGACATAGACGAAGAAGAAGACGAAGCTACCAACGTTGTTTTCCGGCAAAGCCCAAATGCCGTTGCTGGTCTGTTTTAAGCCTTATGGGAGGGGCCAATCATCTCTTGGCCCTACTCCCGAGTTGTCCTCTTTGCTTGAGCTGCTCTTGCCTTCTGGCAGCTCTTCTCATGCATGCATTAGGAACAGGCTCCTCCTGTTCCTCTGCCTCACTCCTATCAGTCTCTGGAGGCTCTGGAGTCTGCACCTCACTCCCTGATGGCCCTGGCCCCATCTCTGCCTCTGACGCAGAGCCCTCATCCGGGCCTTCCTCAGCCTCCAGGACTGGCCCATGTTCTTCCTCATCCTCATCGCTGTCTGACTCCTCTGCCAGCTCCGCAGACTGCTGTCGGACCACAACAGAAGAAGCCTCAGTCCTCCCGCACACACTGAGACTGTGACTGCACCATAAATCTGGTCCATGGCGCCAAGAATCCTGCCAAGAGACAATACCAAATGTCTCCGAAAGAACTAGAAACTCTAAAACAATGTTTGGACTCTAATTTGCAAAAGGGATTCATACAACCCTCCCAGTCTCCTGCCTCAGCTCCCACCTTCTTCATATCTAAGAAGCAAAACCCCAGTGGGTCTAACAATAGTGGGGAATCCCCACTGAGAGGGGTCCATAATTACAAAGCATTGAACTCAGTGACACTAAGAGACCATTATTTGCTGCCATTAATTCCAGACCTATTAGATAGACTGGAGAAAGCATGCATTTTTACGAGACTGGACCTCCGCAATGCTTACAGCCTCATTAGGATCAAATAAGGCATAATACATAACCACCTTTGACACCAGATATGGCAAATTTGTATACACAGTGGTTCCTTTTGGAGTAGTTCATGCGGAGGTCGTATTTTCCAGTTTATGAACCAAGCATTCGCAGACCTCATGGGTAAATTTGTGGTGCTCTATCTGGGCAACATTTCAGTCTACTTTGAGAACAAGGGTCATCACATAACCCAGGCGCACACAGTTCTCCATAGACTAAGAGATAACCATCTCTTTGCCAAGCCAGAAAAATGAGCCTTTGACCTGCAACAGCTTGACTTCTTGGGTTACTGTATTTCCACAAAAGGCATCCAGATGGACCCCCATAAGGTCCAAGCTGTCCTAGATTGTCAAGCCCCTCACACAGCCAAAGACATCCAACGCTTCCTAGGCTTTGCTAACTTCTACAGGAAATTTATACCCAGTTTTGCTCATAAAGCCAAGGCCTTCACCCAACTGACTAAGATTAAAGGAGTTAAATTTGCTTGAACTTCTACACACCAATCAGTATTTGAAGAGTTAAAGCAGCTTTTTGCCCGCCAGCCCCTCCTTTCAGTACCTGGACATATCAAAGAGATTCATTGTTCAAATGGATGCTTCAGATGTAGCCATTGGAGCTTTTCTTTTTACAAGAGAGAGAGGGAAAAAACAGCCTTCTGCCATGTGCCTTCTTTTCCAGAATCCTGACTGCCCCAGAATGAAATTATGGCATCTCTAATAAAGTACTCCTGGCCATTAAATCAGCATTCCAACACTGGAGACACTTCCTAGAAGGCAGCTCTTTCCTATAGAGGTCAGCACTGACAACAAGAATCTACACACACTGCAACAAACCAAACCGCTTTCGCCCAGACAAATCAGATGGAGCCAATTCTTCTCACATTTTGATTTTTACATTAAATATGTGCCAGGCTCCAAAAATGTAATGCCAGATGTGCTCTCTCGCAAATGGTGGTACTGCACCTCCAGCCAAGACAACTGGCCATTGTTATTGCCACTTGCAGAATTTTCTTACAATTCACCACACTCATCCACTTCAATGATGCCATTTCAAGCCATGTATGGTACGCAACCTAAGGTGGTGTCAGACCACCCTGCACTGGACTCAATTGTCCCGGGGCGGTTGACTTCTTACAGGAGCAACTTGCTTCATAAGACCTTTTGAAACAGCAGCTTGAGCAAGCAAAACAGGCCTAAAAGAAGGCAGCAGTTGCCCATTGGCGGGAGTCACCACCCATAGCAGTAGGAGACAAGGTTTGGCTCTCTACCAAGTTCTTAGGCACTTCAAGACCTTCCAAGAAGCTAGACACTAAATTTGTGGGACCATTTAAATTTCTCCAACAAAACAACCCTGTAGCCTTTCACCTCCAATTACCCCCATCAATGAAGGTGCATCCAATATTTCACCGAGCACTGCTTTCCAAAGATGTTCCCCCAACCACAATACAATCCCAAGGCCCCCCCCTCCACCACCAGTCATAGTGGAGTGAGCACCAGAATGGAAGAAATTCTAGACTCTAGGAAAAGAGGCAAAAACAGTCAGTATTTTATTCATTGAAAGGCTACCCTGTTGCGGATCGCTCCTGGGAAAACGCACAGTATGTTCATGTCTCTGATTTAGTTCATCAGTTTCACCAGTGCTTCCCTGACAATGTACGGCTGACCAAGCTCCCTGGCAGGGGATTTCGCCTGAGGAACCTGTCGAGTAAGAGGTTAACCAGTCTCTCTGCATTCCTCCAGGGGGAGGCAGGACACTCGTCTATGATGGGCCTTCCACATCTGGCCTTCAATTCCTGGCAAGGGGATGGAACCTCTAATGATGTTTTTCTGTTACAGCAACCACCACCTGGCTCGCCAACGTCTTCAGACGAGTGGGAGGTGGATTCCTTTGATACTGCTTCCCTGCTGCCTTTGCCAAGTTCCCATGAGAACCCAGACTTTGAAGACACAATGCAGGTGTCAGGCCTGGAAGTCATCTTTCTACCTTGGTGCCTTCAGGCTTCAGGCCTGCCACAAATCCTACTATGGGAAATTG
>WNWU01013018.1:265501-323568 GCA_012654045.1 Ptyas mucosa | reverse complement strand
AAGCTTTTAGGTAGGGGAGATCTTTTATTTTTCCTGATTTTACCACTTTTATAATCTTTGTTCGGGTCAACAATTCCATTGAAATCCCCTAGCATACATATTTCATTCTGAGCCCATTTTGCGAGCTGTTCATGCAATTTGCAATAAAATTTCCCTTGTTTTTTATTTGGGGCATACACCCCTACCAACAACACTTTCGAAATGCCTCTCATTATTTCCACTATTAATATTCTCCCTTTTTCATCTTTATACTTACATTCTGCCTCTATCCCTGTCTTAACATATATAGCTACCCCCCTTTTCTTTTTCTTAGCTAGTGACACAAATACTTTGCCAAATTTAGTATATTCTAAATAATGTGCTTCATCTTTTTTTATATGAACCTCCTGAATACAGATTATATCTGGGTTTTGTTTAGCCAATTTTGAGAGTATTAACTTCCTCTTTTTAAATTCATTTAAGCCATTAACATTTAACAATAAGATTTTAATACCGTTCATTCCTAGTATTAGTGTCTAGTCTCTAGATTTTATTTGCCTTTAAAGTAACTGCTCTTACTGGTCTAGTTTTTTTCCTTTTTCTTCTGTGTCTTCCTTTTTCTTCTCGTCTTCTATGTCTTCCCTTGTGCTTTGTTCTTGAGACGTTTCTTCTTCCGTATTTGCCGTTTCAGTGTCCTCCTTGCTAATTTGTTCTTCTTCACCTCCTCTTAACTGGTCAAGAAACTCTTGGGCTGTACTTAAGGTGTCAATTTTGATTTTCCTCCCCTGCCATGATATTAACATACCTTCTGGCAAGAGCCATCTGAATGTTATATTTCTCCTATTTAGCTGGCTTGTCAAAAATCTATAATTTTTCCTCCTTTCCCTTACTCTTCTTGGGACCTGTTTTAGAATATTCACCTCTTTTCCTCCAAAGGTAATTTGTTCCTCTCAAGCTATATTGTATAGGATATCTCTCACCCGTTTTCTAATAAACTGTACATGGACCTCCCGCGGGAGCCTGTTTCTTCTCACATAATTTGTTTGCACTCTGTAGACCTCGTCGATCTCTCTAATTATTTCCTGTTTATCTTGTTGGAGGGCCTCCGCGATCAGCTCCGCCATCTTATCTCCCAGGTCCTCCTCTTTATCTTCTATGATATTTTGAAAGCGAAGGTAAAAAGAGGCCCTATCCATCTCAAGTTGTATCAGGGAGTCTTCCGTTTCCTTGTTCTGTGCCGAGAGGGTTTGGTCTACTATTTCCAATTTCTCCTCGTTTTTTTCGATCCTTTGTTCTACTTTTTGGATTCTATTTTCGTTCTTGGCGATGGAGACTTGTATCTCACTCATTTTCGAGTCCAATGCATGGATATCTAGTTTTAGCTCAGAATGACTATTCAATAATTTCTCTTGCATTGCTAGCATAGTTTCTTGAATTGAAGGAGGATTGTACCGTTTGCAATGTTGGGGTTACTGGAGGCTTATCCATTTTCTGTAGACCTTCTAGTGATTTCTGGGTCGCTGGCGACGCCATTGACAACGTGGGGTTAGATGGCGCTTTTTTACTGGTTTTGGCAATTGTTGAGGTCAAACTTGCCATTTTTTTTAATTTGATTTATATGCTTATATTCTTTTAGAATCAACTTATGCTCCCTTAATATTTTCTCTATATTCCTCCAGATGACCATCCAGTGACACTTGCCACAATGTGTTCAGGGACTTTCCCTTAAATCCTATCTTTAATCTCTTTTTATTTGTTTTCAGTAATCTTTTAGAGGATACTATCAATATATTTTTTAAAGTCACAGTTAATGCAGTTGGACTATATCTCTCAGTAGTCTTAAAGACTTCAAGTACCAAAACTTAACTTGATCCCACCCTAAATCTATTGGATTCTTGGAAATATATTAATTTCAGTATAATTAGGCGTCTACTATAAAATTTCACAGAGGAAAATATTTAAGTACTATAATAAATTGACTTTCTTAATTAATTCCGAGCAAGATAATCACACACAGGGTCAACACCAATTATTATATTAGGTATATAGACCTATATCTATTCAGACACTATCAATATGCTATAATATACTCTGATATCTACTATAAATATATTATAAGTTAATTAGCTATATTGGGTATTCAGAATAATATATCAATACAGTTCATTAAAGATACACTAATTTTTCCTACTTACCTAAATAGCAATTGTCTAAATAAAAATATCAAAATAAGCAAATAAGCAAATGACCAAATTAACCAAATATCGGATTCCCTAAGGAAGTTTGACAAGAAGAATATGAGGATGCTGTTATTCCTTTTCCTTTCACGAACTCTGCTAGACTCTATGATATTTCTCAGGACTAGACTGTCAATTAGGTTATGAGTTAGCTGTTTCGGATGTTCTTCAAGCAAGTCTCTACGATGGCTGCGTTTCCAGTCTCAGAGATAGTCAGAAATAATCCACAATCCACTCACCACCCAGCTTCAGTCTGCAGCAAAGTTAGTGCTCTAATCCACAAAATTTCACTTCCTCTCACCGATCTTCTTTTCGCGCGTGTATCTTCGCCCCCTCAACTCTCATGCCTCCTTGCCGGCTTGTCGGTCACTCTGTTCTCCAGTAAGCTCTTTCCTTCTGATCGCCGCTCTTTCCTTCTCTGAGCTCTTCCCTCCGACTCCACCGGCACCTTCCTCTGATGGCAATTTCGTGAAGACAGGGAAAACACTTTAGTCCTGCAGCCTCCGATCTCCTTTGCTTCCTCTCTAATTGTTGGTTACCGCAGCTTCAGGTCGGCCATCAACTGGCTGACTCGCTTGTGCTGGATTGACAGTGCTGCCTGGTCTTGCGATCAACGTTGCGATCCGTTTTCACGCTCACCCGGCTCGCTCTCTTGTCCGTGAGGCTCTTCGGGCTCCGTGCCCCCGAAGGGATCCCCAAAACACAGTGATTAAAGGAGTTGAGGAGCAGCGATCACTCTCCCAACGCCGTATCACTGCGGGTCACCAACCGGAAGTCCTCTTCTATAATGTCTTTCATCTGAATTATTGATTTAATCGGCCGTGTTAGGGTAACAACCAGATCATCTGCAAATGCCCTAGTTCTGTATTCTTCTTGCCTTATGACTATTCCATTCAAAGAGTTCGAGTCCCGTATTGTGTTCAACAAGACTTCTAGAGTTAAAATAAATAGCAATGGGGACAACGGAAAACCTTGTCTTGTACCTTTTTGTATGTTGAAATTCGTCGTTAAACTTCCATTAATAATAAGTTGTGCAAATTGTTCTTGATATATTGCTGCAATCGCTTGTATAAACCGGTCCCCCAAACCCATTTTTTCCAAAGTCTTTATTATAAAATTCCAATTCACTCGATCAAAGGCCTTCTCCGCATCCAAAAAAACCAGCACTGCAGGGATCTGTTTATTCTTTTCTAAATAGTCCAACAAATCTATGATTTGCCTAACATTCTCTTTCATATATGTGCCTTCAATAAATCCTGCTTGGTCATGATGAATCACCTCTTGAATAACTGGCATCAATCTGTTGGCTAATACTTTTGCAAAAAATTTATAGTCTGTATTTAAAAGAGATATGGGTCTAAAATTTTCTGGTTTTTTAAGACCTGATTCTTCTTTCGGTATCAATGACACAAAAGCTGCTTTCCATGAGGAAGGTATTTTGCCACCTTGCTGTATATTACAAAATAAATCTTTAAGATGTTCAATCATTTCTGCTTGTAAAGTTTTATAATAAACTGCAGTTAGGCCGTCCATCCCTGGAGCTTTAGCTGTTTTCAGTTGTTTTATAGCAAAACTAATCTCATCAATTGTTATTAATTGAGCCAACTTTTCCTTTTGGGCAAGTGAAACTTTTGTAACCCTTTTTTCTTCTAGATATTTATCTATAAGTTTATTCTGTATATTATCTTTAGAATATAACTTAGTATAATAATCCAAAAAAGCCTTTTTAATTGATTCTTGTTGAAAAACTTCCTTCTCACCATGCTCAATACTATCAATAGTTTGTGTAGTTAATTGTTTCCTCAATGTATAAGCCAACCATCTGCCCGGCTTATTAGCATTAGCAAAAGTGTTATGTTTTGCAAATTGTAAGTTGGTTGCTGTTTGTTCCGCTATAAGCATTTGAAATTGATCTTTCAAGAGTTTTATAATTGCTTGTAGTTTTCCATCTGTTGGACTATGTTGACCTATTTCCATTATCATTTTGCTGGTGACATGGGTTGCTGGTTGACCCCCCAACAAAGACCCATCCATCTGTTCAAAATGGATGGGCTGACCTAATCGATGTAATCTGACTCCTAGATCAGCAGCCACCCTCATGCTTATTAGACACCATGTGCAACCTGAGTCAATGAGGGCTGCACACCTTCTATGTCGCTCAGCCTCTAAGACGACAGGCACCACAAATGGTTTTATGGCCATACGCACCATTGGATCGATGTCACCCTCACTATCACTGATCTCCAAGTCCTCGGTGGGAGGGGACCTCTCCTCCAATGGGGTTACTGGGGTCTTTGGTACCTGCTGTGTTCCCCAGGACCGTTCTGGTGTGGGTCAGATGGTTTTTCTAGCAGACCCCCATTTTGTACTGCTAGGACCCAGTGTAGTCTTGGTTCCATCCTGGCAGTCCGCGGCTCTGTGGCCTGCTTTTCCACACTGGAAACACGTCATTACTGGTCTCGCTGGTTGTACCATTGATGTTTGGGGAACCTGAGCCGGAGAAGGTGGTACTGAGGTTCGACTAGGTAGCCTGGATGTTGAACGTTAGCCCCTGGAACCCCACGCTCTCCATTGGCGATCGTCTCGAAATTTGACGTCCAGTTCAGTGGCCGCTTGGAACCAAGCTGCCAACCGTGGAGGCAGGCCCCTGCATGCACAAGCCTGACATAAGGTCTTATCTAGGCCCACCTTGAAATGGTGTACAACCAGTCTCTCAGGCCACCCCCGCACTTTACCAGCCAGCCTTCTAAATTCCCTGATGTACTCTGCCACAGGCCTCCCCCTCTGTTTTATCTTCAGTAGATCTCCCTCAGACTGTTGTGCTCCAGTACAGTCTTCAAACCTTTCCTGGCCAGAGAGAAACAGGCCTAAATCACCCAACTCAGCCGCATGGTCTCTATATAGATCCGCCACCCAGTCTGCTGCCTCCTCTTCCATGACTGTTGTCACTGCGATAATCATGTCCCACTGGGAGGTGTACAGTCTGCCGTAGTGGTCAAAGTGATTGAGGACCTGGCCTAGAAACAAAGGCACCTTCTCGGGACTGCCATCAAATGAAGCTCGCAAAGGCAGCGGGTCCCACCTGCCCATATATACAGGGCCTTGCTGGGCTGGTTGGTCAGCCGGGAGGTTGGGCAGTTGGCCCATGTACTCCTGTACCCCTAGCACCTGCGGTTCATATTGACATCCTGTCGGCCCAGCATCTTCTGGGACGGGTTTTCATGGGACCCCTAAAGCCCCTGGGAGGTCATATGGCCTGCCCTTCCCAGGCAGCCTGGATCTAAGCGGAGGACCTTCTATTCCTTGGGTCCTGGGCGAAGGAGACAGTCCCACTCCTGGCCTCTGCCACACATTACCTCGGGTCAGCTCTCGGAACCTAGCCACTCCATACATCTCCTGGAGCACTTCAATGGTCTGGTTTCCCAGCACTGTGGAGTAACTCCAGTCATCGTCCTTGGAGATTCATCTCTCTCTCCATTGAGTGAAGTGTTGTCCCGGAGGTGTGAGTAGTGGTCCAGGAAGTGGCCACCCTCGATGGTCTGCTGTCTTGGTGTCCAGCCACCAATCCCTGGAATCACTTTGCTCTGCCTCTACTGCTACTTGCAGCCTTCTGTCCAGTGAGCTCTTCCCACCTGACCTGTTCTTTGGCCTGACTGTGGCCACAGGCTCCTCTGTAGGAGAAGAGGTCTCGAGCACAGTAGCTTCGGTTGGAGCTACTGACTCTTCAAGGTCAGCTGCCTCTAACCCTGGCACCATGAGCCCTAACAAATCTGTCAGGTGCCAAACAAAAGGAAATAAAAGGAGACAAACCTGGATGGCTGCTACCTTAGTTTAATCACTTCTTGGCACTCACTGACAATCGCAGATGAAAATCTTGTTAGGACTACTGCCCTGTGCTTCCCACCACCATTTATCCATTAGTTATCACCACTCACCCAATCACGCGCACTGCTCCCTCCCATGTGACCCAGAAGTTGGCTTATGTTTAATTCTTGAGTTTTTACAACCAGCATCTAAACAGTTAATTCACTTGAGTATTTACAACCAGCATCTAAACAGTTAATCCACTTGTTATTTCTGGCTGGCCATGATGATGTCATCTCCCAGCTGTTCCCTCCCATCAATCCTATCAGTTCCTGGGAGGCTTGACGAAGCAGATGCTGGGCTGAAACAAGGTTTGTGCGTTCCTCCCCCCAAGAATGGCAGCTCCATGCCGAAAGCGCGCTGGAGCTGACACCAAGTAGTCTAAATCAGTGCGGTGAAACTCACATTTGGATATCTTTACAAACAGTTTGGCGGCTAAGTGTTTTTTCAGTACTTGGCAGACTAACCAGGTGTGTTCCTCCATTGTTTTGGTATAGATGAGAATGTCATTCAGGTATACAAGTACCCCCTGGTACAGATGTTCATGCAGGACCTCGTTTATCGAATGCATGAACATGGCTGGGGCCCCTTGCAACCCGAATGGCATCACTTGGAATTGATAGCTACCCAGGGGACAGTTAAACGTTGTTTTCCACTTGTCCCCTGGTCAGATACGCACCCAGTAATAAGCCTCACGCAAGTCCAATTTTGTGAAAAATCCAGCCGTTTGCCAAAGTGGCAAGCAAGTCCTTCATCAACGGCAGGGGGTATAAATGCTCCACACAGACTGCATTGAGGCAGCGGAAATCCATACATAGACGTAAATCACTGTCCTTTTTCTCTCTAAAGAGGACTGGTGCAGCCATATGAGACCTACTGTGCTGAATTTTTTTTTTAAATTTATATTTATATGCCGCCCTTCTCCGGAGACTCAGGGCGGCTTACAATGCATTAAGCAATAGCCTTCATACTTTTGTATATTTATACAAAGTCAGCTTATTGCCCCCACAAACCAGGTCCTCATTTTACCCACCTTAGAAAGGGTGGAAGGCTGAGTCAACCTTGAGCCTGGTGAGATTAGAATTTGCAGTAATTGCAGGCAGCTGGATGTTAAATGCTGCCTTAATAGGAGGCATTAGCCTGCTATGCCACTCAGGCTCCTGAATAAAACCCTGAGCCAGATTCTTGTCTATATAGCTTCCCAATTCCTCCAGCTCTTTTGGTGTCATGGAGTACATGCTTTGGCAGTTTGTCCCCAGGGAGCAGTTCGATTGCACAGACGGTCGATCTATGAGCCAGTAAGATCTCGCACTCTTCCTCGCTGAAAACCTCTGCCAAATCCCCGTATATATCAGGAAAACCTCCAGCCGTGAGGTCTGAGTTCTGTCGTAACACCTCCCTCCCAGGCCTTTGTCATTGGTCAGGTGGCTCGGGGCCCATGGAAATTCTGAGTTTACAGAACCCCCCTTCCCACCAGATAGTGGGTTCCCATTTATCTAACCGTGCCAAGCCCAAAATGATGGGCTTAATCATTTTTCCAACCACTATAAATCTAATATCTTCTTGGTGCCCTCCTATTTCTAACCGTACAGGTTCAGTAACGTGTGGCGGGGGCACTGCCCAAGGTCGAATCGTCCATTTGCTCGAAGTTGATGGGTTGTTGCAACTTCACCATGCGAATCCCGAACTTCTTGATCACGACCCGACGTATCGAGCACCGAGTACATCCTGAATCAACCAATGCACCCTGTTCCAATCCCATGGACGTGCATGGATTCCGCATGGTCACCGGTATTACAAAGGATCGAATAGGTTCGCTCACCATTGGGTTGTTGGGGTCCTCATCCTCACTGTCACCAGACATTGTTGTAGTCACCCGCCCGGTCCCCGGTGTGCTGCCAACAACCATGGTGGGAGTTTCGGCCTCGCTGGGTAGTGTCTGTGAGGCTGTCTTGGAGTGTTCTGGGGTCCGCCGCGGTCGTTCTCTAGCCTTGTTCCCCAAAGCCACAGGGCTTGGGGACGGTATTGTTTGGGGTGGTATAGAACATTCCACGGCTCGGTGACCTTCCTGGTTACAGTGGAAACACCGGAAAGAAGGCCTCCCATCATGGCCAGTAGTGACAAGTCCGGTTGTAAGCAGTGAGTAGAAGGTGGTCTGTCCATACCCCGTCAGGGCTGACCTGTTCTGGTTTCACCACACCCTCGAAACTCCCTCAGGCCAACATCCAGTTCTACTGCACCTTGAAACCATTCGCCTAGATGGGGGGGTGAGGGTAAACCTTGATAGACACATGCCTGTCGAAGATCACGGTCCAGGCCCATATGGAACTGGTGTACCAGAAAACGTTCAGGCCACATTCTCAACCTGCCTGCAGTCTTGAGGAACTCCCTGACGTATTCCTTAGCAGGACATCCCCTCTGCCTGAGTGCAATGAGTTCCCCCTCAGCCACTTGTGCCCGGGACTCATCCTCGAATCTCACCCGTAGGGCCTCCAGGAAAAGCCCTACATCTGCCAATTCCCTCACGTGGTCACTATGTAGGTCTGTGACCCAATCAGTGGCCTCCCCCAATAACAAAGCCGTGATAGCAACGACCATTGCCCACTGAGATGGGTAACAACATCCCTACATGTCCAGATAGCTAATGATCTGACGCAGGAAAATGGCCACCCGGTCAGAACTGCCATCAAAAGAAGCCTGTATAGGTGGTGGACCCCAAGGCATATGCGGAGTCCAGGTTCCCAGATGCAAAAAGGGCATTTGATTTACTGCGCTGGCCCCTGGGGCCTTACTATCTGGCTTTTGGTGGCCCTGCTATCTCCTTGTCTCTGGTTGACCTATGTCACGTTCCCCCCAGTTTCTATGGGGGGCACAGTCAGCTCCTCTCATTACTGCCCCCAGCGAGGAGGCCTGGGTTCCGGTGGCTTGTTGTTCAGCGGTCTGAGTTCGGCCTGAGTCACGCTCCACCCTGAGTTTTGGACTGGCTGAGTGGAACCGTGGCTCAGACCCAACTCCCCCCTGCCAAGTCCCTGACGGCTCCATCCCCATCACCCAAGGTTGCCATGATGGTGCATCCCGGAAACTGGCCTCCCCAAACCTGTCTCACAATACTTCCATTGTGCTGGCTCCTGGTCCTGTGGAGTAGCTCAACTCCCCCTCCTCATCCTCCGTCCACCTTCTATCTCTCCAATCTTGGAATGGAGCTCCAGTAGGAGGGGGTGTGGGTATCCTGGGCCCACCAGTCCCTGTCAGAGCAGAACTGTGCCACCAATGTCCAGAAGATGATGGGACGCTGCCAGCCTCAGGAGCTTTATTTCCCTCCTCTGTGCCTTCCCTAGTCTTACTCTTTCGCTCCTTAGGTCTTACTACAGGTTGAGCAATGTCCTCTTTGGAAACTGGCAAATCCAAATCCTTCTCCTCCTCCTCCACATTCCCTGGCTCCATCATCTCCTCTGCCAGTCTGTAAGTGCCTTCTGCCATTCTCCCCTCACGTACCTTAATAAGTTGACTTGTTAGAACAGTGCTGACTTTCTCTCAGCCGCCTGGCCACACTTGTGCTGAGCCCTCACAAATAACTTGAAAATCGTTGAATGCTTGTCAGATGTGGGTTTATTCTCACTACAAGCCGGCTACAAGTCAAGCTGAGCTTTACAAATTCAAAGCTCATTTTCAAGGCAATGCTATGCTCCCGCAACCGCCTAAGCGCTCGGCGTTGGCTGTCTCAGGTGTTCAGCGGTCTGGATCAAATGAGCTGCTTGCTTGTCGCTCCCCGCTCATCCCAACATCATCTGACAGCCCCTGGATTCCAGCCCGGCCCAATCCGACCGATCACCCAGTGCCACCACCATCATCCATGTCTTCATTTCTTGTTTCCCTCATCACCCTTCCCCGTGTCCCCTCACTGCGCTTCGTGGCACCAGGTCTGTTTGCCGCCCACCTGGGTTCCCTCACTTCCGCGTTTTCAGCTTTCGTCTGTGGCTCGTGTGTTGAGCGGCGGACGCGGCTCGACATTTTAGCTTTGAGGAACTTAAAGCCTCAGAGTTTGATTTTGTTGGGGGTGTTACTTGGAACCCTGACATTAACCTGAATCCCTTTTTAAACTAAAGCAGCTCCCCAAAACTTTGGGGTGCTCTCTGGGGTCCTGAGCCCCAAGCGTTGACCGGAACTTGAGTGATGCGAAGACTTAGGGAATACGGAAGACAGGAGAGAACTGGGAGGAGGCGATGGGGGCCACCAGATTGGGCAGCGAGTCCCCAAGGGTTCCTAGCAATGGGCCGGATCGGCAGGAGGGAATGCTTGGCTGAGATGCGTGCAGCCAGCACCCTGCAGTCCGGGCCCAGCCAAGGAAAACCCATTGAAAGAACAGCCAGAGGAACTGGATGCCACAACCACCAGGAGAAGGGATTGGTGCCTACCTGCCCAGGGTAATTTCAGACTGCACAACCCCCTGAGGCTGGCTCAAGCTCAGAACATGGGGAACCCCCCAATCAGTCCCAATGGGATAAGCGATGGCCACCCACAAACCCCAGTGTGCCGAGGGCTGCCCGGCGAGGCTCGCCACAGAGGGCTCAGCTCACCATGGACCTGTGCTATCCAACTGTCGGAACCGATGCCGCCCAGGGGAAATGGTTACGTGGTCTGCGGCTGGTCAAAACCCCCATGGATCTTCACTCTCCAGGTGTCGCAGCCACCGCCAGGCCCAATGCCACCCTGTGTGAAGTTTCCGAGAGATGTGAAATTGACACCTGGAGGGAATGGCTATGCAGCCTGTGTCTGGGCAAATTCCCCATGGGTTGTCGCTCCCCAGCCACCTCTCCCACTGCCAGTGCCGTGGCCTCCCGGTGGGAGTAGCAACGAAGCCTGCAGCTGGCTCAACCCACCATGGGTTCTCGTCCCGCTGCCGCCCCTTCGCTGGAGCCAATGCGGCCCGAAGGAAGAGGCGCAGCAATCTGCGATGAGACAGTCCCACCGAGGGTCCCCAGACAGGACGTTTGTCACCTGTCCCCGCGCCGGCTGGGTCACAGGTTTCTCTGGCGGCCATAGGAAGTCCTCACTGCATCTGAAAAAGGGCTCGGTGAGAACCACAAGAGCCCCAATCGGCGGAGTGCATTTGTGGCAAGTCCTGAGGAGCTGGGAGCAGCGGGTGAGTCCCTTCCCCCCTTATCATTCTATTCACAGCCATGAAGCCCAAGTCAGCCACCGGAGCACCAGTCCTGTAAACCAGGGGTGAAATCCAGCAGGTTCTGGAGAACTGGTAGAAATTTTGAGTAGTTTGGAGAACCAGCAAATACCACCTCTGGATGGCCCCAGAGTGGGGTGGGAATGGACATTTTGCAATATCCTTCCCCGAGGAGTGGGGAGGGAATGGGGATTTTGCAGTATCCTTCCCCTGGAGTGGGGTGGGAATGGAGATTTTACAGTATCCTTCCCCTGCCACGCCACCAAGCCAAACCCACCAAGCCACACCATGCCCACCAAGCCACGCCCACAGAACCGGTAGTAAAAAATTTGGATTTCACCACTGCTGTAAACCCCTGTATGGTGAAACAGAAGGAGCGCTGGGTGAGTCCGTTGAGGGGGAAGCTTCCCCTTCAGAGGACGCCTGCTGGAGCAACGGTCCCTCACTGAGAGCCAGGTGAGTAAAAGTGCTGAAAGGAAAGTCCCTCTGGCCGACCCAGCCACCTGAGAGACTGGTCGAACAGCCAAGTGTTTCTGCAAGTGGGCTAGGCCAGAGGCCCCTGGTCCCAGTAGACGCCAGTGAAGACCCCGTCCCAGTAGAGGTGGGGCCCAGGAGGGAGAGGCCCACACTTCAAACGGATCCTTGCCGGCCCTACCGGGCCCCTTGCCAACGCCAGAAGCAAAACTCCTCAACTCAACCATGCAAGTCGCAGGAGAGAATGGAAAACAGGAGATTTGCTAAGCAGGCTGCAGAGGCCCCAGCCAAAGAAGGCAAGCCAAAACCGGTTGAGGAAAGCAACGGGGATGATGACCCAATGACCAGGGGAACTCTTCGCCCCTTTGCTCTCAAACTCCGGATGGTAGTACTGGAGACCGGAGTCCAAGGGGAAGTAGAAGCCATCATTGATACCGGCTGCTTCACCGGCTGTGATCAGCCTTCACATAGTCGAGCAACAGGGCATGCGCACAAGGCCCCTTGCACACCCCATCAGCTTCGAGCAAGTCAACGGGATGCTAATTGGCAGAGCCCCGGCTACCTTGGTCACCGAGCTCGTCAAACTGGAGATGGGTCGTCATTGAGAGCTCCTCCGGTTTGTAGTTGCCCCAAAGATGACCAACTCAGTTATATTGGGACTTGATAAGTGGGGCCCCACAATCTCCTGGGAGGGCAGTTATCAGAAGCTAGTAATTTAATTTAATTTAATTTAATTTAATTTAATTAATTAAATTTATATGCCGCCCCTCTCTGAAGACTCAGGGCAGCTCACAATGTTGGACCATTGGCACCTGTAAGGCAGGACCACCTCCTAGAGGCCACGACCCCAGAGGACGCCAGCGCACCGTTACCTACAGCCCTGGTCTGTGATGCCCCGCCTGGCAGCCAGCAACTGCCAAAAGGGTACTGAGACCTATTGGGGGTTTTTAGCAAAGAGGATTGCAACTTTCTCCCCCCTCACCACTCGACTGACTGCGCGATAGAGTTTGTACCTGGGGCCAAACTACCTAAGCTGAAAATGTACTCCATGACTCCTAAAGAGTTGGAGGAATTGAGGGAGTACATCCAGCCCGCAAAATCCAAAGTGGCAGCCCCAGTACTCTAAGAGAAGAAAGATGGGGGTATGAGGCTTTGCGTTGATTTTCATGGAATTGATGCCATGTGCGTGGAAAACACCCCCTCCCCCTCATGAAAGACATGCTGAACCACCTGTTGAAGGGCAAGGTGTTTACCAAACTGGACTTAAGGGAAGTCTACTACTGTATAAGAATCAGAGAGGGGGGTGAGTGGAAGACTGCTTTCAACTGCCCGCTCAGCAGCTTGCAATTTAAAGTAATGCCATTTGGACTGCAAGGGCCACCCGCGGTGTTCATGCAGCTCGTTAACAAAGTGCTGCATGAGCACCTGTACAAGGGGGTTCTCATTTACTTAGATGACATTCTCATATTCAGCAAGACCCTTGAAGACCATGTGAAACTCATCCAGCAAGTGCTGAAAAAACTCCTTGCTGCCAAACTTTACGCAAAGTTGGCAAAGTGCAAGTTTCACAGGGCCTCCCTAGACTACTTGGGCTACCAAATTTCCAGCGAAAGAGTGGAGATGGACCCAAAGAAAGTGAAAGCAGTACTTGATTGGCAGCCCCCACGTACCCGCAGGCAACTTCAGAGCTTCCTGGGGTTCACTAACTTCTATAGACAGTTCATCCTGGCTTTTGCAGAAGTGGCTCTACCCCTAACTGGACTTTTGAAAATGGGGTCCCCTCCGACGAAGCAAAAGCCAAACCAACCAATTGCTTGGATGATGGATTGCCAAAAATCCTTTGAAAAACTAAAGAAACTGTTTGCCCAAGAACTGATTCTGCAGCACCCAGATCCGGAGCAACAATTCATCATACAAGCTGACGCCAGCAATGTGGCAGTGGCTGTGGTACTCCTGCAAATAACAACAAAAGACAACTATTGCCCTGTGCCTACACGTTCAAAAAGCTCAACAACACAGAAAGATGATGGGCCATCTAGGAAAAAGAGGTTTTATGCAGCTTGATGGGCTTTACTTTCTTGGAGGCATTTCCTAGAGGGGAGTAAAGTGCTTTTCGAGGTCTGGACTGATTACAAAAACCTTGAGGCCCTAAAGACCCCCAGGAGACTGTCTCCCAAACAAGTTCGGTGGGCTCAATATTTCTTTTTTTTTAAAATAATTTTTATTAAACAGTTTGTCTTTAAAAACAACACAAAAAACAATCACACATATATAAAAACAAAACATGTCAAAACATAACGTATTGAACATTACATAACATTAATGGTAATTTTACAGCATTTCGTATCAACTTACATACTTTGCTTTTGTAGTTCTCTATTCTATCATTTCTATTTACTACTCAATAGTAGAATAATCACATTACTCCAACATATATATTGTCAGCGTTCCAGAACCCCCCCCCCCCGACTCCCAGTAAAGACGCGGAAGCAGGCATTTTCCAAAGTTCTCTTTACTAGAAATAGGTAAACTGGCACACCTGGGAAATCCCGAATCTGAAAACCCCGGGCTTTCCCTCAGTAATTCAAAGCTCCCAAAACCACCCCCTTACTCCTCAATCAATCACATGCTCCAATCATTGTCCGTTCCACCTCAAGCCAGCCCCTGACCACTCCTCCTCCAGATGCTGGCTCACCCTGACCTTGACCGATAGGAAGAAAACTATTATGTCTACTAACTCCCCTCTCCTAAATCCCCCCTCCTACTTTCCCACACATGAGGAGGTGGGAATTTCCTTCCCCAACTAATCATCATTTCTTTTACAACTTCCTCCTCCATTTTATGTCTTAGTAGAAATTTATATAATTTTGTAATAATTTTTCCTTCTGTTCCCAATAAAATTTTATCCAACTCCAATTGTTTTTCATATATGCTGAATTGTTCTTGATCTTTTTTTAGTCTTGTTTTGATTTGTAGGTAGGGCTCAATATTTCAAGCGCTTCAAATTTGAACTGAAGTACATACCAGCAGGAAAAAACCTGTTAGCAGATGCCCTATCAAGAAAACATGAATTTGACAGCCGCTGGGAGGAAGTGGTCCACGCCATCATTCCCTCACAATCAGCTGCCTAAGTCACCACCAGGAGCCAAGCCAGGCGGCCACCTGACCCAACCCAAGATGGATTGATGGCTAAGTTGAAAGCGGTGCTACCAGTGGATCCTTGGCTCACAGACAATAAAGATGTCTTGACCATGAGGGATGGACTGGCATGGAAAGGAACCAAATTGTATGTCCCCGCAAACCTGAGACTTGAAGTGCTCCAGCACAACCACGACTCCAAGCTGGCCAGCCACTTTGGATTCCTGAAGACCCTGCACATCGCTAGAAGGCAATTCTGGTGGCCAAAAATGAAAACAGAAGTGGAAGACTATGTAAAAAGCTGTGCCACATGTGCAGCGATGAAGACAAGACCAGGAAAACCACCTAGACTCCTTCAACAAGTGGCAAGCCCCAACTGACCTTGGGAAGAGATCAGGATGGATTTCATAGTTGAACTCCCAGAAAGTGGGGGAACACAGTAATTTGGACAGTTATTGACTTGTTCTCCAAACAAGCCCATTTCACTGCTTGCTCTGGACTGCCATCCGCAAAGAAACTCACTAAGCTATTCATCAAGCACATCTACCATTTGCACGGAGTACCCCACCAAATCATCTCGGACTGAGGAGTCCAGTTTACGGCCAAATTCTGGAGGGAGTTCCTGAGATCTGTTGGGTCCACACAAGGACTTAGCTCTGCTTTCCATTTGAGTACCAACAATGTGGCGGACCAAGCGAACGCAATGGTAGAACAATACCTCAGATGCTATGTGGATTACCAACAACAGAACTGGGCAGACCTGTTACCATTTGCGGAGGTGGCATACAACAATGCAGTGCACAGTAGCATTGGACTGACCCCTTTCCAGGTCACCAGCGGCATGGAGATTGTCCCCATGCCTGAGCTGCCGAGAGAGCCCCCTTCGTCCATGTCTTTAACAGAGTGGATGGAGTCATTAAAGAAGGGGTGGGAAAATACGAAAAAAGTGCTGTCAGAAGCAGCAGAGGAATATAAAAAGCAGGCAGACAAGCACCGTTTGCTGGGGGATAAAGTATTTCTATCTACCAAATACATATGGTTAAGGCTGCCTAGCAAGAAATTGGGACCCAAGTTCCTAGGTCCTTTCCCAATAGTAAAAATAATTAACCCAGTGACAGTTCAGCTTAGCCTCCCTCGCATTCTAGGGAAAATACACCCTGTCTTTCATTGTATCTTGCTGAAACCATCAGTTGGGTCCAACCTAAGACCTCAAGCCCAACCACCTCCTCCTCCTATAGCAGTACAAGGAGAGACCCATTATGAAGTCAAGAAAATATTAGATTCTAAGCTATGTATATTATATTGTCAATGGTTTTATTTCTGGCTGTACACCGCCCTGAGTCCTTCGGGAGAAGGGCGGTATAGAAATTTAATAAAATAAAATAAATAAATAAATAAATATGTAGGGGTGAATTATAATACTTAGTACGCTGGAAAGGGTACCCTTTGTCTGAAGCTACGTGGGTCAAAAGTTGGAATGTGAAAGCAGATAGGCTAGTCAAACAATTCCACAACAAGTACCCGGATAAGCCAAATGGTCCCCCTGGGGGGGAGGGGTGGTTGGGGATATGCTTAACCCCCCTGTATTATTCTTTTCTAGGACACACGTCTTTTCTGAGGGGGGCAGCCTGTCAGGCCTGGAAGCCATCTTTCTACCTTGGTGCCTTCAGGCTTCAGGCCTGCCACAAATCCTACTATGGGAAATTGAGTGGGGGGATTGCACAGAGGGAGGAAGATATGTAGTCAAAATAAAATTCTTTATAGAAAGTCAAGGCCAAGGTGCCCTGCAGCTGTGCTGAGAGTAGCGAGGAGGTATCTTCTGTTCCGGACTGTACCTGATTGGAAGTGTGGTGGACATGTGGGAGAGGGGCAAGGTCTTGAACTTTCTTTTGGGTGTGGAAAATCTCTTTTATTTAATTTACAGTGAATTTCTCTCCAGAAAGTCTTTCCTCTCCCACAGTCTTTCAAGATAGTTCACAATTACCAACCTTTATCAGGTAAGGGACATGGTGGCTCAGTGGCTAAGACACTGAGCTTGTCAATCGAAAGGTCAGCAGTTCAGCGGTTCGAATCCCTAGTGCCGCGTAACAGGGTGAGCTCCTGTTACTTGTCCCAGTTTCTGCCAACCTAGCAGTTCAAAAGCATGTAAAAAATGCAAGTAGAAAAATAGGGACCACCTTTGGTGGGAAGGCAACAGTGTTCCGTGCGCCTTTGGTGTTTAGTCATGCTGGCCACATGACCACAGAGACATCTTTGGACAGCGCTGGCTCTTTGGCTTTGAAATGGAGATGAGCACCACCCCCTAGAGTCGGGAACAACTAGCACATATGTGCGAGGGGAACCTTTACCTTTACCTTTTATCAGGCTTGGAGAGTGGCCAGGCTGATATCTTTCAGACTCCACACTGTAACCGACAATACTTGGCAATAATGCAGGAACAGATCTTCACCCAAATGAACTAAATTGTCTCCTGCAAACTCCCCTCCCCTTCGTTCTTTATTCCTTATGGGAGGGGCCATTCACCATCCACCTGTGGCTTTACTCCTGACCCTTGTTCCTTAGCTGTTCTCTTCTCCTGGCAGTTCTGCGCATGTGCACACTGGGAACAGGATACAGCTGTTCTTCTGCCTCACTGATGTCAGACTCCGAAGGCAGCTGACAACTGTCAGATGGCCCTGGCCCCATCTTTGCCTCCGACGCAGAGCCCTCATCAGAGCCTTCCCCAGACTCCAGGACTGGCCCATGTTCCTCCCCAACCTCCTCACTGTCCAAATCTGCTGCCAGATCCACTGGCGGGTCACAACAGAGGGGTGGGTGATGTAGGAGATGATCAGTCTGAGCCTGAGGGAGGGGTCAAATGCATCACCAGTCTCAAGTCCCTTCTCGCCCACAATGATTTCCATTGATAATAATCTACTGCCAATTTGCTTTGTACTTCAGATTTTTGTAGAGAGTTTAAGCTTGCAATAAACCTTTATATTCATTTGAAGTTCCTAGATTTCCTGATTTCCCTGGCACTTGACAGATTCCTCTGTAACCTGAAGGCTTTTAGAGCAGGGGAAGGAAGAATAAAGAGACAAAAACCATTTTAAAGCCATTGTCCATGTTATGAGTAAAATACCCAACCTATTATGTGTATATGTAAGGGTTAAATGTATTTATCATTGTGCCCCTCCCAAGCTCCTCCTTACCTTTCCTTAACTCCTCCTCTTGTATATATAAACCGATGTCCCCCCTATTTCGTGTGCTTGTTGTGATACCCTATGGAAAAGAAACAATAAAGGATTCTGATTAGTTTTATACTGAGTCTCTGGTCTTTTGGGCCTAAGGAATAAAAGAAACAGATTGGTAGCAGAGGATGGTTGGGAAGATCCAACCATCTTAATAAAAATGCAAGACAGCATAAACATAAGAAAAAGACCTACCACAAGGTCATCAAAAAAAATGGCAGCTCAAATAACTCCCGCCAAAAATGCGGGCAAAAATGAGCAATTCCCCAAAAAAGAAAATACACCAAAACTAAAAGACGACCATCTGATCCTAGAAATAAGGAAAGAAGAAAAAAGAGATTTAATAGAACTGATAAAATCAACGCCGGATGATCCAACTCTGCTCGCGAAACTACACAGCGTAATGAAAGACCATGGAGCAGCAGCAGAAAGAAAAGGAATAGAGAAACACCAACAAAATGAAGATAATCCGGTAAGAAACTACCAACCTGAACACCCGACAGAAAATAACACAGATGAACTTTTCGCGCCTTTTAGAAGGCAGCCATCTTGCCTGACCAGCCCACCAAACATGGCCGACCAACTGTCCATCAAGGTCCTGGGTTCAAATCCCGACACGCAAAACGGGGCCCGCGAAAAAGAAAAACACCAAAAATTAAATTTTAAAGAAAAACAAACATGGCAAAAGTCAAAGGGACGACCCACTGAAACCGAAGTAGAAGATGCCATGCAAGTGCTCGAGGCTGCATTTGGGGGTAAATTAACTATATCTAAAACGGAACAAGACGACCCTGAAGCCACCACTAACCTCACGATTTCAAAAATCCAAAAAAGACTATGCTACCTCGAAAACCCATCCATAACTAGCAAAGGAAAACACTCAACCCCCAGCCACGAGCATTCCCATGAGGAATCCGACTCATCCCCAGAGAGGAGCCCAGACCGCGAACCGACCAAATGACGCCAAAACTTCGAGAGGAAAATCTATACTTACCAAAGCGACAGATGCATCCCATCGACCCGAACTGCTTCCAGATCGACCATCGACTATTGGGGGCCATCCGGAGCTGGCACTGAGAAACACCAGGCAGATTGGGGCCTTCCATCAGCAGCAACGAACCCAAGCTCCTTCCTCTACAGCGACAAAAGAAAAATGAGTTGTGAGCATGTGCAGAACCCTCCAGCAACCAGAAAAGAGGAAACCCTAGAAGCAAGAAAGTACAGATCCACAGGAAACATAGAGACAAGTCAATGCAGATACATCTCAAGCGTACCTTTACCTTATTGTGAGTACATTCATGATCTGAACCATGGACAGCAACAAACCTTAGGTAATTATACACACCACATAAATACATTTACAGCTGATGTAATTAAATTAAAATTAGATGGGTCTAATTTGCAGGAATGGGGGCAACAATTAGAGATTATGTACCTAAAAGAAAATATGTTATTCTTTATAAATAACCCACCCTGCAAACCATGGACACGTGACCTGGACTGCCTTCATCACAAAGCATTTTATATTCTGATTGCCACTATATCTCCAAGTATTTTTCCCAGCATTGAAAACAATTTGACTGTGTCAGAGATTTTTCAGAAATTGTTCAATTTATTTCAAAGAAATAATGCAGCATCTACTATTAGAAAATCTAGAGAATTTTATGCAGCAAGATTGAAGAGTGGGATATCAATGAGTGAGCATATTCTAAATTTGAATGCAGCCAGGACTGAGCTCACACAAAGGGGGGAGGTTATATCAGAAAGCAGCTTTAAAAGCATAATAATTAATTCACTTGATTCCAGCTGGGACAATTATATTACAATATTGGATAGCATGAATATAGAACAGCTCACGTTAGAAGACATAACTAGTAGGCTTATAGCAGAAGACAAAACCAGAAAGGAGAGATCAATAGGTCTTAGAGATGATAGAATCAGAAGAAGGACAGAGTCACAAAGCAGGGATAGGAACACAAATGGATGCCACATCTGTGGGTCATACAACCACTACAAAAGGGATTGCCCAAAGAACCCAGAATATAGGAACCAATACAATACAAAAGAAAGGCAAGATAGAAGGGTCAATTTTTCTAGTAGGCAGTCACCTGACTACAGAGACAAACGTAGTGGATCACCTAAAATAAAGGGTAGATTTAGATATAGAGATGATTCTAAAGAAAACAGGCACGGTTACCTCTATGGATTGAAAAAGGACAATCCAGAAACTTTAATCACTCACGCTAGTTGGCTCATCGATTCGGGGGCCACTAGCCACACAACTAATCACAAAGAAATATTAGAAAAATTCACCCCAAAGAACTATTACATTAGAGTGGCCAATCAAGAAAGGGTTTTGGTAAGTGGAATAGGCTGTGTGAACATAGAAGGAATTGGAAAAATAGAGGGGGTACTTTACATACCAGATATCCCACAGAATATACTAGCCATAGTAAAACTAACCAAGGAACATGATGTTACAATCACTTTCAGTAACGGAAAAGCATATATGTACAAAGAAAATAAGCCTGTAGATGGAATATTTGTTAAAGAAGGGCTTATTTATCTACAACCAGTTAAAAGCAATGAAATTAAGATTTTGGCCAAAACTAAGAATGTGGGATTTAATACTGATAATCTGGAGATCATTGAAAATGTATCTGATAAAACAAACTGTAATAATTCTATTGTGACTGACAAAATTACAAATGGGAAAATGATGCACGATAATTGTGCACACTTGCTGCACAGAAAATTGGGTCATGCCAGTTTCCAAACTGTACAAAAAATGTTAGAATGTTCAGAGGATGTTAAAGTAAAAAATTGTGACAATTATTTAGATTGTTCAGTCTGTAAATCTGCCAAAATTAGATGTAAGCCAAAACCAAAGAAAGCCACACGCACAACCCAATCCATATTTCAATTAATACATATGGATCTCGTCGGCCCACTCAAACCCTCACTCAAATATAAGAAAAAATACTTTCTCACCATTGTTGATGATTTTAGCAGATACGGTTATGTTTACACATTAAACCACAAATACGAAACATTCAAAAAGGTAAAAGAATTTTACAAAAGGATAGAAACTCAACATGGCATAAAAATTAAGCAAATTATGACTGACAGAGGTTCGGAATTTTTATCAAAAGAATTTTGCAATTGGATCAATGATCAGGGTATACTACACTTCAAATCCTGCCCTTTTTCGCCATTCCAGAATGGAATCGCGGAGAGGAAAAATGGTTTACTACAAACCATGGTTAGATGTGTCCTGGAGGATGCTGGTTTAGGTCACTCTTTCTGGGCAGAAGCCCTCACATATTCAAACTACACCATAAATCGACTTTGGTCAAGCACAATAGAAAAATCCCCATATGAAATTATGTACAATAGAAAACCAAAGATAGGTCACCTTCATATTTTCGGGGTAACTGCGGATGTATATATTCCAAGACAATTAAGGCGAAAAGGGGAAAAGATATCAAAAAGACTCAAATTTATGGGATACGAAACCGGTACTAAGGGTTATAGATTCATAGACCATAACAATAATTTCATTATCTCCAGAACAGCAAATTTCCATGAACACAGTAATTGGTCAAGGATACATCTCAACGACTTATGTTTAACACAAACAAATACCAACACAGAGCCAAAGGAACATAAACAATCAATTGCAACCCCTAGTCTTGTTAAAAAAATCAAACCAGATCACACGAGAATATCCAAAAAGGGATGGAAAGAAGGCCACCCTGAAATACATGTAGACTCACTATCTCATAAGGAGGCTAGATACATGCATACGGACGAAACACCTCCAAGTAGATCAGTTAGGTCAACCAGATGCAACAAACCAAAAAAATTACAGGACTACATATTATCTATAGATACAACAAGAGTAACCCCAAAAAACTACGAAGACATCTTTAGATTACCCATAGAAGAAAGGTCAAAATGGGAAGAAGCCATAAAAAAGGAAATGGATAGCTTAAAGGAGTTAAAGGTCTACACACCTGTTGACTCACCTCCAGAAAAATCCCCCATAGGAACAAAGTGGGTGTTTAAGATAAAAGAACTAGAGGATAATAAATTATTATATAAGGCCAGACTAGTTGCCCAAGGGTTTGCCCAAAGGTTTCCCGATGATTATGAAGACACATATTCCCCTACTGTTCGGTCCGAGAGCGTCAAAACCGCTTTCGTTCTAGCATCTATTTTGAATTTGGATGCACACCAATTCGATGTACAAACCGCATATTTACATGCTGATTTAGATAAACAAATATACGTAAAGGCCCCACCTAATAATATTTCTCAAACTGAAAAATTCTGGTTACTAAACAAGAGCTTATATGGTCTGAGGCAATCAGGCAAACGCTGGTATGACTGCCTATCAGAAATCCTCACAAGAATGGGGTTCAAGGCAACATCAGCCGACTTATGTTTCTTTGTTAAAATCACCAGCACCTCCACAGAATATGTGCTCGTCTATGTTGACGACATTTTATATTTTGGTAAACAAAGGGCAAAATGTGATGAGTTCGCAAAAGAATTAAGTAAACACTTTAATTTGAAAATATTAGGAAAAGTAAATAAATATTTGGGCGTGCAAATAGAAAAAACATCCAAAGGCTTCAAATTATCCCAAAAAGAAAAAATTATAGAATTAATAAAAAAATGCAACATGTGTGAATCTAAACCATCAGATACCCCCATGTCCACTGATTTTATTAAAAATATGAATGAAGTATATGAGCCTTTTACAGACAATACATTATATAGATCCATTATCGGGTCATTGTTATATATATCAAATTGGACTCGACCCGACATCACCTTAGCCGTTAATCTCTTATCAAGAAATGTAAGCAAACCAAATTTATACCACTGGGAAGGTATAAAAAGAATATTAAGGTATTTAAAATCAACTGTTGACTTCTGTCTGTACCTAGAACCATCTTTATCACAAAAACCCATATTGTCTTGTTTTGCTGATGCTGACTGGGCTGGTGATTCTAAGAGTCGCAAAAGTACATCAGGCTATGTTTTTGCTGTGAATGATTGTCCAATCTACTGGTTCACCGGAAAACAAAACCTAGTGGCAACTTCAACGGCTGAGGCCGAATATATCTGTTTATCGAAAGCTACAAACAGTTTAATCTGGTTTGACGATTTATTGACCGAGATATGGACAGAACCCAGCTACCCAATACACATCAACGAAGACAACCAGGCAGCCATAGACATTTCAGGAGCTGAAGCAGTGGGTAAAAGATCCCGTCATATCGACATCAAATTTAAACATGTGAGACAACTATCAAATATAGGTTTTATAAAATTAGTTCATTGTGATACCTCCGAACAAACTGCTGATGTGCTAACCAAACCACTACCTACAAAACAACATATGTACTTGTCATCCAAATTATGTGTAAAAATTTGATATTGATATTCATTATATTCTATTATTGGGTATTTTAGAGGGGGATCTGTTATGAGTAAAATACCCAACCTATTATGTGTATATGTAAGGGTTAAATGTATTTATCATTGTGCCCCTCCCAAGCTCCTCCTTACCTTTCCTTAACTCCTCCTCTTGTATATATAAACCGATGTCCCCCCTATTTCGTGTGCTTGTTGTGATACCCTATGGAAAAGAAACAATAAAGGATTCTGATTAGTTTTATACTGAGTCTCTGGTCTTTTGGGCCTAAGGAATAAAAGAAACAGTCCAATAGCTTTGTGTTTTGTATTCCGTGATAACAAGAGTATTTGATCTTGATCCAAAAGTTATCTAAAGACCTGCAATCTATCAAATACAGTTTATGATTAGTTATCATGTATACAGTATATAATCTTCTTTAATTTGAAGCTACTTTAGATTTACAAAAGAGAAACTCCTACATAATATGTAGCTTTATTTTTCTCTTTTAGAATGCTGAGTAGTGTTACAAGATCAATCTTTGAGAGATGTAAAAATGTCTCATATTCAGGTTTTGTAGTATTAGTATTTAGAGTACATCAACTTAAGATTTGTTGTTACAGCACATTGTTTCTTTCTTTCTCTGTTGTGTACATACACATGAGCACATACACTGTGATTAATGGTGCCCCAAAACATGATATAGTAAGGATTTAGTACAGGTAGTCCTTGAGATACGACTGTAATACAGCCTGCCCCTTATGGTTGCAGGTTGTGATGGCTGTTATGCAAAATGACCTTGCTTAATGACCCCACCCCCTACTCTCCCTGATGTAGCTGTTAAATGAACACAAGGGTCATTAAATGGAGCACAGGATGCCTCAGGTGTGGGGAACCCTGGGAAGGTCACCTGTCCCAGGTCTTGCAAGGCTATCCCTACCACCTGTGGCACCCCATGTTCTGCTTCTCACCCCTCAGGGTCCCTGGAGTCTTTCAACTTCCTTCCCACCCAACAAGCAAGGGGAGATCAGGCCAGATGAAGCTTGCAAGCCTCCAGCTTCCTTCCCACCCAATGACTTGCAGGACTCAGCCTGCTCCAAGGCCCAACAACACCCAACTTTTCTGTTTTTTGCAACTTCTGAAAAAGGTACCCAGCCTGATACAGGATCAGCTTTCTTACAGACCCAGCCTTGTGGCAAACAAAAAAGAAAAGGTTTTGCTCTAACACTTTCAATCTGATATATGAGTATTTTATTTTTCCTTTTCCAGTCCTCCATATTACAACTATACGTTCTAGCATGTGATTAATGCTAGAATGGATCTCTTCTGTAATTACTTTTTCAGAGCAAGAATTTTAAGTCATGTAGCACAGTGAAGATAAAGTTGCTAACTAATAGAAAAAAAACTAACAAAGAATCTTACAGGAGAAAAGGGACGATAGGTACAAAGAAACAAAATATAATGAATGTAAATGTTATTCTTGGCATAGTCTCAAGGAGAATTTGGCCTGGCAAAATGCAACCATCTTTTTCCTTTTCCCGTTTAGGGACTGGTATTACTTGGTGAGATGCCTCCTTCTGACCATGTGTTAGGTGATTCAACCCATAGTCTTAGTGTTGACTTCAAGCTGGAGCCTGGAATTCACAGACTGGTATGTATTAAGAGTGGAGAGAGTACTCCTTGAAGTACTATTTCTTTAATTACTCCTCTCCTTCCCTGCTGATGTTATATTGCTGTATTTTGTTTTACTGATTACCTTGTTTCTGGACTAGACTTCTATATATGTATTTCACTGTTGTATGGGGGAAAAGATTGTCCTCTTGCTGTTTTTGTTTTGACCCAGTATTTGGAGAATTCCCAGTTTAATACATTAGGGAATAGCATTCTGCTTTGCAGATGCTCCCAGAATCACCTTATTACCTAAATTGGCATCCACAAAGACATTTTTCCAGGATGGCATATTACTGCAGGCTAGATTGAAACTTTATTAGAAGTTGGGATGCAGTTTCAAAATATCAGCAATGCAGCTGATTATGAAAAGCAGACAAAATTCATTTAAAATGTGGTTGAATAGGGAAAACACCAGACCTAGAGTTGATAGCAACTGTAGTTAATGATTGTGGGAGGGATGAGATTCAGTTATTCACCTGTTTTTCTGGAGGAGCACAGGTGAATGCACTCCAAATTGGGTAGAATAGAATAGAATTCTTTATTGGACAAGTGTGATTGGACAGACAAGGAATTTGTCTTGGTCCATACGCTCTCGGTGTACATAAAAGAAAAGATACATTCGTCAAGAATCATAAGGTACAACACTTAACGATAGTCACAAGGAAACAGTCAATATAAATCTTAAGGATACCAGCAACAAGGTTACAGTCATACAGTCATAAGTGGGAGGAGATGGGTGATAGGAACGATGAGAAGATTAATAGTAATGCAGACTTAGTAACTAGTTTGATAGTGTTGAGGGAATTATTTGTTTAGCAGAGTGATGGCATTCGGGAAAAAACTGTTCTTGTGTCTAGTTGTTCTGGTGTGCAGTGCTCTATAGTGTCATTTTGAGGGTAGGAGTTGAAACAGTTTATGTCCAGGATGCGAGGGGTTTGTAAATATTTTCACAGCCCTCTTTTTGACTCGTGCAGTATACAGGTCCTCAATGGAAGGCAGGTTGGTAGCAATTATTTTTTCTGCAGTTCTAATTATCCTCTGAAGTCTGTGTCTGTCTTGTTGGGTTGCAGAACCAAACCAGACAGTTATAGAGGTGCAGATGACAGACTCAATAATTCCTCTGTAGAACTGTATCAGCAGCTCCTTGGGCAGTTTGAGCTTTCTGAGTTGGCGCAGAAAGAACATTCTTTGTTGTGCTTTTTTGATGATGTTTTTGATGATGTTAAAATGTTGTGTCCATTTTAGGTCGTGAGATATGGTAGAGCCTAGAAATTTGAAGGTCTCTACTGTTGATACTGTGTTGTCTAGTATTGTAAGCAGTGGTAGTATGGGAGGGTTTCTCCTAAAGTCCACCACCATTTCTATGGTTTTGAGTGTGTTCAGTTCCAGATTGTTCTGGTTGCACCACGAGGCTAGTTGTTCAACCTCCCGTCTGTATGCGGATTCATCATTTTCTCGAATGAGACTGATGACTGTTGTGTCATCTGCGAACTTCAGTAGTTTAACAGATGGATTGTTTGAGATGCAGTCATTGGTATATAGAGAGAAGAGAAGTGGAGAGAGCACACAGCCTTGTGGGGCCCCTGTGCTAATTGTACAGGTATCTGATGTGATTCTGCTTAGCTTCACCTGCTGCTTCCTGTCTGTTAGGAAGCTTATGATCCATTTACAAGTGTGTTCAGGTACCGCTAGCTGGTTTAGTTTAGTTAGAAGTTAAACAGGTGAATGCACTCCAAATTGGGTATTACCCAATCCCAGCTTGGTTTTGATTCAAGGGGCATCAGATGCTTTTGATCTTTAAAATCTCACTCAATTCTTTGTTATGTGCAAAAAATAATATGACTGATCTTTTCTTTGGTCCATTTAAACTCTCCCCTTTAAGAATGCTTTGGGAGGAGGGCTAAAAACCTTCTTTAAAACCCCGGCCTTCCCTCAGTAGTTTCATTTTGAGTTTACAAATGACCTTGTCACAGACTTGTAATAGTAACATAGAGTTAAAAGTAAGCTATAACACTGAATCAGAAATGTGTAAATCTTTGCTTTATTCCAGATAGCCTTTCTAATATGATTGAGAAAGGTCCAGTATAATTGTCAAACTTTCTTTACAGGTATAAGGGCTAGAAGCTTGATTTTAGAAAAAGTTAATTATGAAACACTAAACTTTAAGTTTTGAGTGGGTGTAAATTTAAACATAGAACATGTAAAAAAGATGTTGAGACTAGTAAAAGAAGTGCAGAGAAGAACAACAAAGTTGATTAGGGGACTGGAGGCTAAACCACATCAAGAACAGTTGCTGGAACTGGGTATGTCTAGTTTAATGAAAAGAAGGACTGGGGTGACATGATAGCAGTGTTCCAATATCTAAGGGGTTGCCACAAAGAAGACTGAGTTAACCTATTCTCCAAAGCACCTGAGGGCAGGACAAGAAGCAATGAATGGAAACTAATCAAGGAGAGAAGCAACCTAGAACTAAAGAGAAATTTCCTGACAGAACAATTAATCAGTGGAACAACTTGCCTCCAGAAGTTGCGGATGCTTCAACACTGGAAGTTTTTAAGAAGAGATTGGACAACCGTTTGTCTGTAATGGTATAGGGTTTCCTGCCTGAGCAGGGGGGTTGGACTAGAAGACCTCCAAGGTCCCTTCCAACTCTTATTCTGTTATTCTGAATATAGACCCTCAATATCAAGTTTAGTAGGCTATTTTGTAAATGTACAAAGTATGTTTGTGTTGCTTGGGTATTACTGTGTGCACTTGTACATTTGAAGGTTTTCTACAGGAAGGGGTCTCCACTAATGGAAACTGCCTTCCATATGAAAATGATGGATAATTGAACTTTAAAAAGAGACTGGCCTGCTCATCATTAAAGTAGTTTCAGGTTGAGAAAACTGTTTTAAAGTCTGTGAAGATGCAGAAAATGCTGTTTCTTTGTCTCTGACTTAATGGATCTTTGAAATGATCGCTCCATGTTCCAGCCTGTTGTACTGTTTGTTCCTGAGTAGCAGTATAACAGTTATCACATAGTTTATATTCTCAAATACTCTGATTCACAAATGCCACAGATGATTGTTTGCCATGTTAAAGAGCCTTGGATAGTACAGTGGTCTAAAGCCCTGTTATTAACATCAGCTGCCTGCAATTACCAAGGCTCAAGGTTGACTCAGCCTTCCATCCTTTCTAAGGTAGGTAAATTGAGGACCCAGTTTGTGGGGGCAATAAGCTGACTTTGTATAAATATACAAAAGTATGAAGGCTATTGCTTAGCGCATTGTAAGCCGCCCTGAGTCTCCGGAGAAGGGCGGCATATAAATCAAATTTTAAAAAAAAGCCATTTACCATAGATTTGTATAATTTTTACAAGGACTTTCTCCTCCCCCCCACCTCAATTTCTTCTACAGGGCACTTATATCTCCCAGCCATCAGAGAAACTTTGCATATCCGTTAGTAATACCCAAGAGTCTCTACCTGCTAAAACCTATAGAGTGCCAAGACCATTCAACGGAGTCATTAACACGTAAGGTTTTGCTAAATCTCTCCTTAAGAAAATATAACTTTAAGAAAGGTACTTCTGAAAGGCCACTCTTGAAGGTACATTGGATATAGAAAGTCTACACACCTGTGTTAAAATGCCAGGTTTTTGAGATGTTAAAAAAATCAGACCAAGATAAATCACTTCAGAATTCTTTGCACCTTTAATATAACATACCAGCTGTACAGTTCAATTAAAACAAACTGAAATCTTAGCAGAGGCCTGAAGGTTTTGTGCCCAAATTGACTGATATTTGGTACTGTTCATAATTCCCTCCACCTTAACTAAAGCCCCAGTTCCAGCTGATGAAAAGCAGCCCCAAAGCATAATGCTGCTGCCACCACCATGCTTCACTGTGGGTGTGGTATACTTTTGGTGATGCGCAGTGTTTTTGCATCAAACCTTTTGGAATTATGGCCAAAAGGTTCAACCTTGGTCTCATCAGACCATAACACATTTTCCCACATGCTTTTGTCAGACTTAATGTAGGCTTTTGCAAAATTCCTAAAAGTCTTATAAATAAATAAACCGGAAGTGTGAAAAGTTCTGAGTAGAAGTGAGTCAAAGGGTCTTCCTCAACCAGATGTTCTCTAAATGTATTAGAATATAACTCCCAGCATGAATGAGGAAGCTGGCTCTGGAAGCTATATACCAGCTAATCTGGAGAATACATTGGATTGACGAATACCTAAAGTAAAAAGGTGATGGAAAGTTAACAGGATAAATCTAGTGGAAATTTGGAGCAGGCATTGTGTGCAGAAAAATGAGATAGGCTAATGGTGAAAAAGTGTGAAAGAGAAAAATGTAAGCCAGGGAGACATTTAAGGACAAAGGAAAAACAGCTGACATTTCCAAATAATGAAAAGCTAGAGAGATGCTGACAGGTAACATTTACCATAATCTATCCTAACCTGGTATCAAACAAGAATTTTGGAGGTACTGACCTTAGTTTTGCATATTTTACTATGTGGCATGGATTTATTGGTTTGCCTGGACAAATGGGCTGCTGTTTTTAGGTAATGAAAATTGGGCTCCCATTAGTGATAGAGAAGTAGAAATGTCTAATGTGCTGTCTTTCCATTCTTGGACAGTCTACAGCCAAGCTTGACAGAACATAGTCAGGGAGATGGCTCAGATGCTGAGGAGCTGTTGCAGAAAAGGCAGAAATTAAATGTGGTGTCTTCAACTCCTGATGGAACCTGTGTGGCAGCCCGCACGTGTCCTGTCCTCAGCTGCAAGAAACGTCGGCTTGTTCAACCCAACAGTCTGGTTCCACTATCCAAAAAGGTCTGTAAATTTATAAGTTAGGGCAGTAGAAAAATGGGGTGGGGGGGTATTGCAGCTGAGTTATATGACATAGCTAAGTAACAAATTGGTGGACTTACATATTGATCTTTTGCCCCATATCATAAATTCTGCTTAGAGTCCCTCTGCTATTCAAATAAAGTGGATTTATCAGTTCTTATGTCAGTGGAAGTTTTTTAGGCTATCCCTGTTAAATGAACTTGGCATTGAGTAGGAAAAACTGGGAGAGAGCTACATTTTAAATCTTGATCATTTGACTGTAGAAATGGGCAGAGGAAGGTGGTTTCATTTGTTCCACTATGTATACTGCTTTGGGAGGTAAGAGTCGCAATTTTAAACACTCTCTTAAGCTTAATTAATGGATCACTGGACCAGTGGCATTCTTAAAAGAAGAAAAAAGCATGTCTGTTGTAGAATAACTCAGGAAAGGATGTTGTACAGGTACACTTAACAGAAAATATATCAAATCATTTTTAAGTAGTTGACTCTTCTATTTTTTAAACACCCCCCTCCCATTTAAAAATAGCCATTCTACAGTACGTATTTAAGGAACTATGCATTTTCAGCCAGACTAGGGCAAATGTTGTATTGGCAGTCAACAAATTTAAGCTTGTATGCATAAACAGAAGACACAGTACACACAGAGTGTATAACCAAAGTAACCAGATTTTTAGATAATCATTCTAACTACTTCAGTATTGAAGATCAAGTGTTGCAGTGCTCACTCTCTGAATCAGAAAAAAAGTGAAGACACTTTTTTCCAAGAACATAAACATTTAAATATCTTAATTTGGGACTATTGTATCATCATGGTTAGTGATACTTTGGAACTTGTGAATAGCAAATATTCTGTTATTAGATGTAAATAGTAGTTTCCTAGTCCTGGATGAAAACTGCAATGAGGGAGGCAACTGCAAAAGCTAAAGTACAAGTAGTTTGCCCAAACACCAGAGAAAGCTCCAACCCTGTAGCTCAAAATCCTTTACATCTGTAGTTGTTATTCTTAGGCAAATTCAGAGTCAGTCTCTTACCCATCCTGTTCCCTTTCCACTGCCATCAGATCAGGCTCTTTAAATGCTTTGTTATAGTTTCACCATATTCAGTAACCCAAGTCATATACTTCCGTTGCATTGATTCAACAATCAAGTCAACTTCAAATTTCCCTGGATCACTCCCAATCCTTTCCTGGCTGCCCAGTGCCACTCTGAGGTTTCCTTCCTTACCAAGCAGTGGCAATAAAGCATGTTTTTCCCTTTATGTTTTGGGCAGTCAAGAGCACCTCAAAGCAAACCATTGATCTTTGGCCATCCTAATATCCCATGTTGTGAAACCTGGAGTAACTCTGCAGAATGAAAATGGCAAGTGATTGGTGACTAGGTCCTCAGATTGAAAAAAAGTGCAAATTGATGCCATCTTCTAGATTGATGGATTCTAGCCCTTCTCCCTTTTTCATCTTATGTCTAGGTTCATCATAACAACATTGGGCAGTGTGGCTGTGATGTGAACCCTTTCTGTGCTCTCTGTGCTACTCGAAGCTCATTGCCTCCAGAAATCCAGTATGAAGCCCCTTTGATGGAGCGTCTCTCACAGTTGGATTTCTGCATCCACCCTGAACTTTCATTCCCAGATGGTAAGAAAGACCCCATTAGCAGATGTGAGCAGTAAAAAGAGCTGAACAAAAGTCAGCTGCTCCTTCCAGGCTAGCTAGGAAGCCATATGTAGGAAACAGTAAGAACCCTACTTTTTTATCCTGTACTGCATAGGATGCTTGCCTGAGGATGATCCTTTGGAAGCTTTTTTTTTTTTTTTGCTTGGACCATGGAGAGAGGCAGGCAGCCACAGGGGTTGTAGAGGTTGATCAATTTTGGATAAGAGAGGATCTGGAAAGGCATTTAATTTGGCTCTCCTAGGTCATTGAGCTGCTTTGTCACCAATGTCAGGCATCCCTGACCTAGTTAGCCAATGACTGCATGACATGTGCTGCTAGAGACCTAGTAGATAGAATTTAAACAATTGGGCATCTCTTCCCCCAATCTTTCCCCTGCCCTCAGCCTGCTTCTCTCTTCCATATGTGAGATTGTTAATGTTCTGTCCTCATCTTGATAATTTGATATGTGACTGGAAATTTCCACATGATGTAATAATATTGTAATAACTTTGGTGAAAAGGGTGTTAATCAGGACTTTAAAAACAGCTAAGATAGCGCCATCTGGGGCTCTTGAGAGAAAGCTGCTGCTCTGAAGCATTTGGTCAGGGGAAAAGGCTGTCTCTTGGAAGGTCACGATGCTGTTTTGACACAGTCAGATGTTGACTAGCAGTACAACAGAGAGGAAAAGTAAACTCAATAATCAATTGGATGGGCTGATCAGAGAGAAAAATTGCTTGTGTTTCTTCAACAGTGCACTTCTGTATCCACGCACACAGGTAGCATTATTTTACTGCTACAGTGCAGCCTTCTTAGGTTATCTGCATTTTCATGATTTTCATCATTTGTACTTTATTAACATGTGGCTAGAGTAAAGACAGGAGACTTGATTGGCAGATTAATTTGAATTTTTCTGCTGGGTGTGTTTGAAATTTCAGCTCATCCTTAGCCTGTTATCCAGACTACTTTTTATTAATATCTGAATTCACACTCTCATCAGCTGCTCTCTCAGTATCCAACTGCCTTTCTTACCTTAAGCCCTGCCCTTAGTTTTAACAGTGCTTGTGTATTGCACTTATTTTTTTTAATATTCTGGGCAGGTAACTTATTTTCCAAACCAAGTGGGTGCAACTACTGTGATATGACTGTCCTTCACTTTGAAGTAGCGTGTTTCCCTGAAAATAAGGCCCAACCAGAAAATAAGCCCTAACATTGCATCTTATTGCATCGGCAGATAACCGCCCAGCCGCCTTGTTTAGGGTGGTTCAGAATGCAGCCGCACGGGTGATTATGGGAGCGACGCGGCGCTCCCATGTAACACCTCTCCTGCGCAAGCTGCATTGGCTCCCGTTGGTCTTCTGGGTGCGCTTCAAGGTATTGGTTCTCACCTTCAAAGCGCTCCATGGCTTAGGGCCAGGGTATCTACGAGACCGCCTGCTGTTACCGATAACCTCCCACCGGCCAATACGCTCTCACAGAGAGGGCCTCCTCAGGGTGCCGTTGGCCAAGCAATGCTGGCTGGCAGCCCCCAGGGGGACAGCCTTCTCAGTGGGGGCACCTGCCCTGTGGAATGAGCTACCTCCCGGAATACGACTGATCCCGGACCTCCGGACCTTCCGTAAGGCCCTGAAGACATTTTTATTCTATCAAGCGGGCCTAGCCTAAATAAATTTTTTACTGGGATTTTAAATTTTATAGGATTTGGGGTTTTAAATGGGGAGGCCGATCAATTTAATGCATTTTTAAATTATCTTAACTTTTGTATTTATGTATCTTAATTTCGGCTGTTCACCGCCCTGAGTCCCATTTGGGAGAAGGGTGGTATATAAATTAATTAAATAAATAAATAAATAAACAAACAAACATGATTTTTCAGGATGCTCGTACTATAAACCGTACCCCCAAAATAAGCCCCAGTTAAGATCGTCAGCCAGATAGACGCATTTAGTACCGTATTTCCCCAAAAATAAGCCCTAATGTATCTTTTGGAGCAAAAATTAATGTAAGAGCCAGTCTTATTTTTGGGGAAACATGGTACCATGCTGGGAGCTGCACTCCAAATGTGGTAGGCAGTGGCAGGGCAAAAACTAAATTGGATTTTGTTTCATTTGCATTTGCATTAATGGGGGTTATGTGTGGATAGGATGTAGCCTTGTATCCTTCTGTTGTGTACGTGCTGTAAAGAAAGGTACACATATTGCTTTTAACCAGGCTTGTGGGGGTATGTTTGTGTATACCTCATACCATTTTCATGCTTTCCTTTATCTATTGAAGGGTGCCTATACACTTATCACATATTGTCTAGTACCTTGCCTTACAGGCTGCCTGCACCACCCCCAGCCCCATTTCTCCTGGTCTTGTGTGATGTTTGTGGTTTCTTAGAGTTCCTCCATTTCACACACATACAGAAAACTACCAAACAAAAAAAATGAACTGCCAATGACAAAGTAATTGGAAGTATGTTTTAGTTGCTACTGGATAGTCTAGGGCTGTGTGTGTTCATTGGGTGAAAATAAAGCACTTGTTTTGGATAGATGATGAATCAAAGTTGTATTTGAGAAGTGATCAAATTGACTTTTCATTTATGTGGAAAAACTTCCTTTAACTCAGTGTTTCTATAGAGACACCAATTCACCTTCAAAACTTTACTGTAGGACAAACATGCTGTCATTCATATTATTTAGTAATATCCTAGTTATAATTTAAGGGGCACTTGATACTGACATTATTTTAAGAAACTTATTTTGGATTTTAACAAGACATTTTAATTCACTCAAGTAAAATGCAATCTAGGATATACTGTAAATCTAGGTCTTTTGAATTTTCTCCAGGGAAAGGTGTTTGTATTTCAGTTGTAGGGTGGCAGCAGCTGCTGTTGCTGTCAGGATTCCAAGTAACATACCCATAGCAAACAAAACTCTGAGGCAGGTAGATTCCTCAAAGAATAAGTTTATTGGATATGTCATATTGGCACAGGCTGGTGAAAACCGACTCTGAATATTCCCGTGGTTTTCACCTAATTAAAAGTAAAAGTTTGTCACTTTCCCAAAACAACCAGTCACATGGCCCAATCAGGATACAGTCCAGTTGCTAGGTGACATCAGTCCCCTCCTTCCGAACACCTGCAGGAATGTCCTTGGTTCCCAAGAGAAAGTATTTTGTTTTGACTATACTAACCCAACTATCTATTCCCCCCTCTCTGTCCCTCGGCTCCAGTGTGTTAGCACTGAAGTCTCAAAATGGCCTCAGTCAGGCCATTGTGGGTCTTTACACACAAAACTCTTGTGTCCTCACTGGAGGTGAAGCATGCTCAAAGAGAGGGACTATTTTTCCTTTCTCTATTTACTTTCTACCCTTTCAATCCCTACAACCTTAAAGCAGTTTGCAAATAAAAAGAACAAAAAATATACTAATAATGCGAGAACAAAATCTTATAAAATATATAACAGCTTCTTAATCAATGCAATAATCATCTGATGGCTTTTCTTTTGGTCCTCGTTCAAAACAAAAAAAAAACATGCCACCTAGCTGTGTTGTTGCTGAAGGCTATGTTAGCTCAGACTTCCAGTTAACTCAAGAAATCTGAAGAGTACAGAGTTAGGATAGCTGCAGTTCAGCCAATATTGGTGTTTTCATTACTGGGTGAAAGTGGAGGACTCCATAAATATGGCTTATTTTTTGCTTCTGAATGGATATATTTTTGGTCCATGATAGGTATAAATCCCCAAATGTATTGTTAGATAGATTTGGTGATGAATGTTCTGCATTCAGAATATGCCATCTTCATTCTGAATGTTGTCTGATAATTGCCTCCTATTGGGTTTTTTTTTGTTTGTGTATATGTGTGTTCATTTTTCTGCAGATGTACCAGTGACCTTACATCTTCAGAGCATGTTGAAATCCCAGTTGCAGAACAAGCCCTGTGAGAAAATGAAACCTCCCAAAAAGCTCACATTGAAGCACCGACCCACTGTGCTTCCCAGCAGTATCTCTGACTCAGAGCGCAAAGACTGTCACAAGCTGGTTAATACCTTTTTAGCAGCAGCCAGTAAGTGTCTTCATTGATTTTAATCTTGAATTGGCAGGAATTACAATGTCCTGCAAAGACATAAAAGTGAACCAGGATTCCATTTTTAAATGTGATTAATGCTAGTGCCCAGCCTGAAAAAGGAAATAATAAACAAAAGGCTGCTTCTGAGAATACACTGAGTACTTGGCTCTCCCATAATAACAGTACACAGACTCTGAATTTAGGCAGGGCTTCAAGGGTTATAGACAGCCTGGAGTCCCAGCACCACTTTCTGCCTTTGGAGGTATAAATTCTGGCAGTATGTCCTGTTTTAGTAGTAAAAGAGGGGAGACTAACAAGTCTGTCCCTCACAGCTTTTTGTTTTGTTTTGTTTATTGAAGAAATGTGGCTTTCTGGGGGGAGGGAAGGGATTAAACAAAGGAAAGGTTTTGGGAAGCTCATCCTAAAGCTGCCGCCTTTTATACAGAGGCAGAAGAGCTTTGCAGCCTCTCAATGACCACCTGATCAGCACAGAAAGCCCTGAAAGTACCCACCATTTCCACAAAGAATTGTTGGGGCCCTGAAAATGGCAGCTGCTTCCAGGAGGCATGGGGAGCAGACCTGAACGCTTCAGGGTCCTGTTGGGGTGGGATAAGGGGGTGAAGAGAGAGGCAGGGGCTGTTCTGACACAGGTCGTGTAGGCAGATGCAGGCATCAATAAAGTATTTCATTGCACTGCTAAACCACGACAGACGGCCCTCCAGGGGTGTTGATAAACCACCACTCCACTTTTCCCCCAAAACCAATCACCCCCACAGTCAGTATAACACAGTTCCACCAGCTGAGTCCAATAGTCACCAGAAACAAGACCCCAAACAGGAAGAAAGGTGAAGACCACAAACCCGGTGCAGAGGTTGCAAAACAATGTCCACAAAGCAAGGTATGCAAATCCAGAGGCTGAAACAAGAGTTGAGGTCAAGGTTTCCAAAAATCAGGGGAGTGAATGCTGAGAGAAACAGTTGTTCCCGATGAAGGCACCCCCCCCGCCCTCTGATTAAATCAGCCCAAGCCATGTGTTCCTTCTGAGGAGGGGCGGGGCAGCCTCTGTTAGATGTTAATGCCTGCCCTTTGGACTCAGAGCTGTAAGGGTTAACTACCCAGGGACCACTTCACCCCCTGACCACTCCTTACCTTTTGCTCCACCCCTTGGGTACTTAAGGGTCATCCATGCGGCCTGGACTGCATTCCAGCTACATCCCTGTAAGACAAAGATACTATGTAAATAAAAGAACTTTGGATATACACGAGGTCGTGTATTCTGATTATTGGGCTCGATCCAAGAACATTTTCAACAACTATGGTAGCAGAGGATGGTTGGAAATAGCCCAATCTGACCCGAAGGATGCCAGGCGACCTCAAGCTGAATGAAGATAAAAATAGAATAAACACCCGAGCATTCAAGAAGAAAATGGAAGCACTACAAACATCGGCCGAATCCAAACAAGCAGAGATAACAGAGGACAATGAAAAAACCGACTGCCCAGACACACCAGACAGATCGGAGGGAAGTTCATCCGAAATTGAGAATGAACCAGAGATCATGCACAGCAGAGAAAATGATCTCAAGGAAAGACTACTGGCCCTAATCGACTCAACCACGAACAGATCGAGCCTCATCGCGGAACTCCGAAGCCTACTCGATGACTGCGGAACAGCGACGGAGGAGGAAGGAGAAAAAACGGGCCACAACAACGAGAACGCAGTAAGCGACAAAATTTTCTACCCCCCAACATCAGGAGAGGCCAAATTAAAATTCGCGCCCTCTCCACGGTGGCCATCTTGGCAAATGATGTCACCCAAAATGGCCGACAGTCAACCAATGGGATCCCGGGATTTAAAATCTATGGCGGGAACCGAGGCCTACCCCTGCTGGACCAACGAAAACAACTATGAGGCCCGAAACTATCCAAGCCAGAAACCAGCAAGCTCGCCTACCGAGCTCGAGGTGGACGAGGCCATACAAACGCTTACCGCGGCCTTCGGGACAAAAATAAAAATAGTAGGCTCCAACCCCGACATTCCAGGGGAGCCAGGCATAACTACCTACACGCATGGGGGTGACTACGAGGACCAGCTAAGGAGGTTTAGGGCGGGAACGTGGATGCAGCCACCGACGCACCACGCCAGAAGCTTTCCCATGCCCCCACCCGGTTATGCGGCGAAACCGGAAAGAATAAATAAATACTTACCGGACCAAGGGATCCATCCGAGGCATCCAGGACCATCGGCGGGCATGGACTTTGGCCCGAGCCCTGACTTCGACCTGCAAGCCAGACCAGGCCTTCAGGATCTTCGCCCGGCCTTCACGAGCCATCCAGCCTTCCCAGGCGGTGCGGCGGAACCTCCGGCGTTCCAGGCGGTGACCCGGACGACTTTCAGCCACTGCAGACCAACCCAGGCCGAGCCAGAAGCCCACCTCGACAGATGGAGCCTTCATCCAGGAGCAGCCCCAACAAGCTCCTACCGTGACGATCGCAGAGACAGAATGATCCACGAGCATGCGCAGAGCCGACCTGCAAATAGAAAAGACCATAGAAGCAAGTCAATACAGACTGACTCCTAGCATTCCCCTGCCTTATTGTGAGTTCCCTTTTGCTTTAAACCATGGACAGCAACTTCCAGTAAGTAATATTTCTCACAATGCAGGGACATTACCCAATGACTTTCCAAGGCTAAGAATAGATGGATCCAATTTCTTGGAGTGGAACCAGCAGCTCCAATTTATCCTCTTAAAGGAACATTTGATATTTTTAATCACTAACCCACCTGAGAAACCCTGGACTTTTCAACTAGATTGTATGCATCACAAGGCTTACTATTTGTTATTGGCCAGTATTTCCCCCAGCATATACCCCAGTATTAACCATAACTTGACTGTTTCTGAAATAGTAACCATGTTACATAATTTGTTCCACAGTAGAAGTATAGCCACCACAACCAGACTTACCAGGGAATTTTACTCAGACAGGCTCAAGACAGGCATGTCAATGAGTGAACACATATTAGCGCTAAATGCCACTAGGGCAGAGTTAATCCAAAGAGGTGAGACAGTGACAGAGGGAAACCTGATAAGCATAATTATAAATTCACTAGATTCCAGTTGGGACAGTTTCATTATGCAAATAGATAGCTCTAACCTAGAACGACTCACACTGGATATGCTAACCAGTAAGCTAATAGCAGAGGACAATCTAAGGAAAGACAGATCGATTATTCGCAGGGAGGTAAAAACAAGCAAAAGAGTAGAATTCCAGAACAGGGACCACAATGACACAGAGTGCTTTAACTGTGGATCCAAAAACCATTACAGAAGAGATTGTCCCAGAAACGTGAGAGACATAGGACGCTTCCATCACAGGGACAGAACAGAACACAGACCCAGGTTTACTGAAAGGCAGACTGCAGAGAACAGATACAGGTGTAGAGACTCCCCCAACCCAAGAGATAGGAAGGGACCTAGAGATAGTTCCAGGGAAAGCTACAGAGGCTCACTATATGGGTTGAGGGACCAAGATAGCACACATGAATACATAAACAAGGAGAACGTGTGGCTCCTAGATTCAGGAGCCACAAACCACACTACTTACAACCGCAAATTGTTTACCTCGTTCTCCAAAGAAAAATTTGTAGTTAAAGTGGCTAACCAAAATAACGTACAGGTAACTGGGAAAGGCAGTATTAACATACCAGAAATAGGAGAAGTAGAGGGGGTATTACTTGTCCCGGAAATACCTTACAACATACTAGCCACGTTAAAATTAAGCAGGGAGACAGGAACTGAGATCACTTTCAAAGAAGGGAAAGTATACATAACAAGAAAAGGAAAAAACATTGGGAGGACCGTGATTAGTGGAAGCCTACCATATTTTCAGACTGACATTAGTAATTATCCGAAAGTAAATGTCAACACCAACGACAGCATAGAACACACACCTCACACTAGTGTAGGAAGTGACACTGAAGAAGCAGAGGAAGCCAACCATGACCTAGTACCCAACGAACTGAACACACAACAAACGTCAAACAAAGAAAAACCCTCATTAGGCAAACCAATTCATGATGAGTGTGCACATCTTTTGCACAGAAAACTGGGTCATAGTAGTTTTCCAGTTGTTCAAAAAATGGTTAATTGTTCTGAAGGATTAAAGGTTAAAAATTGTAAAAATTACTTAGAGTGTTCGGTGTGCAAGTGTTCTAAGTTGAAAGTCAAGGCTAGACCAAAGAAATCAGAACGCACCACTGAGTCTGTTTTTCAAATGATACACATGGATCTGGTGGGGCCCCTAAGGCCTTCAATCAAATACAAAAAAAGATTTTTCCTTACCATCGTAGATGACTTTAGTCGCTACGGTTTTGTGTATACCCTCAAACACAAACATGAGGTGTTTCAGAAATTTAAAGAATTTTATAAGAAAATAGAGCTACAGCATAACATAAGAATCAAACAAATAATGACAGACCGGGGATCCGAGTTTATGTCTAAAGAGTTCTCCCATTGGCTAAAAATGCAGGGCATACTACGGTTCACATCAGCTCCTTTTTCGCCTTTTCAAAATGGAGTCGTAGAGAAAAAGAACGGAACTCTGCAGACCATGATGAGGTGTGTACTAGAGGATGCTGGGTTAGGACAGCATTTCTGGTCAGAGGCAGTTATATACTCTAATTATACATTAAACAGATTATGGTGTAGCGTAATAGACAAAACACCATACGAGATAATGTACAAGAAAAAGCCACAGATAGCTCACCTTCACATATTTGGTGTCACCGCTGATGTTCATATTCCCAGACAATTACGCCGAAAGGGAGATAAGGTTTCGAGAAGGTTAAGGTTTATGGGATATGAATCAGGAACAAAAGGGTTCAGGTTCATTGATGGCAATAACAATTTCATAGTGTCCCGCACTGCAGTATTTCACGAAAATACTAATTGGTCGAGAATACATCTGAACGAAATACTCCCAGAAGGGAAACCTACCGATTGCAACCAAAGCATAATAGAACAGAGCGCAGAGGGAAACAGTAAACCAGGGGAAGTTAAACAAAAGAGTCAGGAAGTAGAAATCAAAGAATGGAAAGAAAATCACCCAGACATAAAGATAGAGTCACTGTCAGAGAAGGAGGCTAGGTACTTACACGATACAGAAACACCACCGGAGAGACCAGTTAGGTCCAATAAAAAATATAAAACACCCAAGAAACTAGAAGACTACGTACTATCACTACACGCTAGCCACATAACACCCAATAACTACGAGGAAGTACTAAAATTACCCAAAGAAGAAAAAGAAAAATGGGAGCAGGCAATGGAGAAAGAGATGAATAGCCTGCGAGAGTTAAAAGTATATATGCCAGCAAAGGCACCTAATGATAAGATCACAATAGGCACGAGATGGATATACAAGAGAAAGTCACTAGAGGGCGGTAAAACATTATACAAAGCTAGATTGGTAGCCCAGGGGTTTGCTCAACGCTATCCAGAAGACTATACTGACACGTATTCCCGTACAGTCAGGGCTGAAAGCGTAAAATGCGCATTAGTGATAGCTTCAATTCTAAATTTAGAAGTACATCAATTCGACGTGCAGACCGCCTACCTGCACGCTGAGTTAGATAAAGAGATTTATGTTAGAGCACCACACAGCAAGGACACACACAAGGGAGAAACTTGGTTACTAAACAAAAGTCTGTACGGACTAAAACAGTCCGGAAAGAGGTGGTATGAATGCTTAGCCAAAACATTAAGATCGATGGGTTTCAAGGCCACCTCAGCGGACAATTGTTTCTTCATCAAAAAAATGAATGATTCCATTGAATATGTTCTTGTGTATGTTGATGATATATTGTATATCGGTGACCAAACCAACAAATGCGAGGCCTTCGCTAGTGAATTGGGAAAACACTTCTCGCTAAAGACATTGGGGAAAGTTGATAAATACCTGGGGGTACAAATCACCAAGACTAATAAAGGTTTCAGACTATCCCAAAAAGAAAAAATATTGGAATTGTTACATAAATGCAATATGTTTGATGCAAAACCTTGTGAGACGCCTATGCAGCCAGACTTCTTAAAAAGTATGTATGATAAATCTGAACCATTTAACGATAACACATTATACAGATCCATCATAGGCTCTTTGCTGTATATATCGAACTGGACTAGGCCTGACATTGCCCTAACCGTTAACCTACTGTCCAGGCATGTTGGCAAACCCACCACTTATCACTGGGATGCCATAAAAAGGGTACTTAGGTACTTGAAACACAGTACTGATGCATATTTATGTCTAGAACCAGAATGTTCCAATAAGCCAGTGTTAACCTGTTATGCAGATGCTGATTGGGTGGGGGATGTAAAAAGTAGAAAAAGTACATCAGGATACATATTCTTTCGGAATAACAGCCCAGTACACTGGTACACTGGTAAGCAGAATCTAGTAGCCACATCAACAACAGAAGCCGAATACATATGTTTATCAAAAGCAGCCAACAACTTGGTATGGTTCGATGACCTACTGTCCAACATCTGGACTGAACCTACTTATCCCATCTATACCCATGAAGACAACAAGGCTGCAATTGAAATAGCAAAAGCAGACGCCGTAGGCCAAAGGTCAAGGCATATAGATATAAAGCATAAACATGTGAGACAGCTCTCCAGTATCGGGTTCATAAAAGTGTTACATTGTGAAACAGAAGAACAAACTGCAGATGTACTAACGAAACCTCTGTTGAACAAACAACATACATATTTAACAACGAAACTAGGTGTCAAATCTTTCAATGTAATGTGTAATGATCAAACATCATGTATTCCCACGGTCAGGCATTTAGAGGGGGATTTGTTAGATGTTAATGCCTGCCCTTTGGACTCAGAGCTGTAAGGGTTAACTACCCAGGGACCACTTCACCCCCTGACCACTCCTTACCTTTTGCTCCGCCCCTTGGGTACTTAAGGGTCATCCATGCGGCCTGGACTGCATTCCAGCTACATCCCTGTAAGACAAAGATACTATGTAAATAAAAGAACTTTGGATATACACGAGGTCGTGTATTCTGATTATTGGGCTCGATCCAAGAACATTTTCAACAGCCTCCTCATGAGCAGCCTTGCAGACCTCCTCTGAGCTTCCCTCCGCTCCACTTTCTGGGTGGGGGAGGTAGTTGTTCCTCATCAGAGGGGATCTGTTGTCTCTTATCACCACTGCCTGTCTGCAACCAATCCTCCCCTGCGTTTGTGAAGGCAGGCAGCTCCCTGTCCGGTCAACCACCTTCCCCAATTCCAGAGGTGCCTGGGACAGCATCATTCTCAGCCCCTGGACTCTCCAGATGTTCCAGGGGAGATGTGCTATCCCTGTCAGATGGTCCCAGTTCCAACTCCTCTGAACCAGGATCCGATGGGGCCATGACAGGGATGCTGCAATATCCCTGTGGTTGGTCATAAGGGTGAATGACCGCAGGGGCACTTCAGCTGTCATAACTTTGAAACAGGGTTGCATATAGTTTTGGGGTGTCAGTCATAACTTTGAATCATCATTATGTGGCCTGTTGTTTCTCAGGGACTACCTGTAATGCAGCCCCACAAGATTGTAAACTTTTAACATGTGATTTTATGTTATAAAAGTATATTATATAATTTATGAAGCCCAAGACAATTCCTCTTCACTCAGTATGGCCCCAGGCAAGCGAAAAGGTTGGAGACCCATGTCCTAGACCAGGGGTGTCAAACTCAAGGCCCGTGGGCAGGATCTGACCCACGATGTGGTTAGATCTGGCTTGCAGAGCTGCCCTGAAAACTAAGGAAGGAAGCAAAGGACCAGCCTGTGGTGCCTTGTCCCAGCCCAGGCCAACCGAGCGCTGATCTACTACCCGGTGGCAGCCATCTGGGCCAGAATTCAGTCAGCCTTAGATCCATGGGGCCGCCCCCACCCCGCCCCCTAGGTGCACGGACAGGAGGCAGCGAGCACGCATGGTGTCTGGCGTCTTCTCCCGCAGGCTGACTGCGTTCTCAGCACCTCTTTTTCACCCAGGACAGCAGCCTCTGCGTACGCACAGGGGGCAGGGCCGAGGCAGCTTGGCAGTCCCTTGCTGACTCCAGAGTGGCCCCGCGGGTCGGATCTAAGGCCGGGCACAAGAACCAATGCCATCCATGTCCAGGGTGCGCTGCTCGCTCGCATGTGCAGGCCTTACTGTTTGAGTGCAGGAACGAAGCCTTCAACTGAGCGAGGAGGCACCGTGGGGCCAGGCCTCTCACACCCGTGTCCAGCCCACCAGAGTTCGCCACACTAAGGGAGTAATGAGACCCCGTTTTCCCATGGAGCCTGCCTGCATTCAAATGGGGCATCTGTGTTCAAATGGGCGTTTGGAAATGGAGCAATCTTTGAGGGCAATCCTGTTGCTGCGCCTCCACTTTCTTCAGCTCAGACACAGCCAGGGCACCCAAGCTGCTGGTGCTGGCGCCGGGAGCCACCTGAGCAGCCATGATTCTCCCCTCCCCAGCCAGCCAGCCCCACTTGACCTATTCCATGCCTGGCCAACTGGCTGGCACAAACCCTCACCATTCTTCTCCTCCTCCTCCTCCCTGTTCAAGCAGTGTTGGGCTCAGCAGGACAATAGGGTCTCTCATTCGTCCCCTGGCACAGCGAGCTTCAATGGGCTGGATGCTGGTGCGAGTGGCCTGCCTCGCAGTGCCTCCTTGCTCAGTTGAAGACTTTGTTCCTGCATTCAAACAGTAAGGCCACTGTGGAATCAGAATCTGTCGGGCTCAGGAACCAACACTGTCCGTGGCCCGGGTGCACTGTTCACTTGCGTGCGCCAGCCTTATTGTTTGAATACAGGAATGAAGCCTTCAACTGTATGAGGAGGGACTGCGGGGCCAGGCCCCTCACACACACGTCCAGCCAGCTGGAGCTCGCTGTGCCGGGGGAGGAATGAGAGACCCTGTTGCCCCACGGAGCCTGCCGCCGCTTGAGTGGGGAGGAAGAGGAGAAAGGCTTTGTGCCAGCTGGCCTGCCAGGCTTGGGAGTAGGTCAGGCGGAGATGGCTGGCTGGGGAGCAGGGAATCATGGCTACTTAGGTGGCTCCCACCACCACTGCCAACAGCCAACAGCCAACAGCCAACAGATAATGGGTTCTCATTCCTCCCCAGGCGCAATGAACTCTGGCAGGCTGGACGTGGGTGTGAGGGGCCTGGTCCCACGGTGCCTCCTCGCTCAGTTGAAGGCTTTGTTCCTGCACTCAAACAGTAAGGCCAATGCATGTGAGTGAGCAGCGCACCTGGGCCATGGATGGTGTTGGTTCCTGTGCGCGGCTGATTCCGATTCCACGGTGAACTTCCTGGCTCCGGCCACAGGGTGGGTTGTTGAAGGAGCTCCATCCACAGCAGATTTTAACGGGCAGGGAGCGTCCCTGCCACAGCAGTGGTGGAAAGGAGTTGGAGGGGAGGAGCAGGAGACAGGCACCACAAACACTTTTCGCGCAGAGAATGAAAGTTTCTGGGTCCCTGATTCTCTGCAAAAGAGGATGCGTGCCTGAGCCCACGCGAAATTATGGCACCCAGGAGCATTCATTCTCGGCACGAAAAGCATTTCCAAGCCAACTCTCCTCTCCCTCCCTGAAAGGCAAACAAACAGCAGCAGAGAAGAGACAGATCTTTGCAAGGTAAGTGAGTCTGGTGTGGCAGGAAGGGAGAGGGAAGCATGAGGTATCTTAGTGGGTCAGGGAGGCCTTGAGGGCCTGTTCTATCACTAGACCCCCCATGGCCTTCCCCACCCTGAGATACCTCATGTGCACTTAATGAATGTGCACATTGGTATTCTTGAATTGTGAGCTCTTAGGAAAGTATCCCCTCCTTGTGTGTTGCAATTAGCCATTTCCAGGAGGAAACACAGGAAAAAGCAGAGTGGGGAAAAATATTTTCCTTTGCTATATTTCCAGTCTGAATTAGACCATGGCAGGGTCCCTACAAGAGGCTCCTCTGGTGTACAAGGATTTAGTGCTCGCCCTGCTCTCGCTTTTCTCCACTGGAGACAATGGATCCACCCAGCCCCGCCCAGACCACCACAGGCATCCCCCGACACGAGTGATGTCGACCTGGCCACTCCGACCCCAGCCACGCCCACCCCTGTCCCCCAAGGTCAACCACAACCCTGATGCAGCCCTCAATGAAATTGAGTTTGACACCCCTGTCCTAGACTGTTTGACCAGGAAAAACTTTTCAAGGAATCTAGAAGTTGTGTTGGAGCATGAAATAGTGGATTATTTATTGTTGGCTAGTGATATGGGAAAACCATAATGAGTATATCTAGAATGCAATCACTCTTCTGAATGTTTCATGGTCATTGTTCCAGAGCTGAAAACAATTAAACATTGGCTGTGTGCCCCTAAATGAGCGAGAGAAAATATGTTTGTGTGCACACACATATGCCTATTCCTATTTTTTGAGTGGATGATCTGCTTTGAGGATCAGGAACATTGTATATAATTGATAAACTGTAAAGGTAGGTTTATTACTTAAAATAAAGCAAGACACAGATCCTGCTGCTCCTGGTTTTTGAGATTGTTCTGTAGTGGTCAAGTAGCACCATCTATAATTGCACCTTGAGTCTCTTTAGAGAATATATCTGACACAGTCTTCCAAATGTGGGCCAGAATGCAAGCCAGCCTGTTAGAAGTCATGGCAGGGCTGGGTGCAGCTCAAACGTTCTGCGCTATAGCAGGCCTTGCAAACAAGGTGGATGGATGAATTGATTTTTACAGCAACTGCTGAATTAATGGGGTTGTCACTGGAGGGCAGTTACTGCCAGTGGCTCTTTGTGTTGTTCTGGCAATCATGCTTGTATGGCTTTTAGAGTCTTGTCTAGGCTGGGTCCTGAAAGGCAGGAAAGAGAGGTGAAAGCAGGGCGTTTTCATGGCTCTCTTTCTGTTCCACTCCTCAGCTTGCTCACATCACAAAATCGAGCCAGACAAGGTATACAGGCAGCCCTTAAATGATGTGAGGGCTGTCCCCAAGGTCGAGAGAGCGCCAGAGCGCTCACTTATCCTGATGGCAGTTCATGAAAGAAAGCGATTGTGGGATGGCTCCAAGAGAAGTGAAGGTAGGCTGGCCCCAGCCAAGTCTGTCTGGGGAGAGCTTGGGTTCTGCATTCTGCTCCCCCTCTCCCTTTGGAGATGGTTGCTTTCTGCTTCTGGGAAATTAAAGGGGTAGTGGTGTCACCTGCTGTAGTCTCTCTTGTGTGCTTTAACAACTTCCTTCCTCTAGAGAAGCAGTCCAGCCTGTGGAAGTTTCTCTCACTTAAGTGTGCTCTAGTGATTACTTGATGTCTGTCTGGTGTAATGCTTGTGGGTATAATACAGGCATTGTTTTCACTCACTTTTCTCTTTCTTCCTTATTTCTTCCTTCCTTGCACAGTGTTGAAGCATCATCCAGAGATTGGAGGCCCAAGTTGTTTATCAAGCTCTATGGCCTCCACAGCTTATAGTCCACTTATGCGACAGCTGTCCGCTTCCTCTGAAAATCCCATCTCTCCTGTCACCACAAGCTCCCTGGGAAGCTCCATTGCAGCTGTAAGTACCTTTGGGTGGGGGTAAGGGGTTACGTGGCGGTTACAACTAAGTTCCATTTCTTAAGTGCCTTCGAGATGCAGTGCACTGCGTGACCTTGACATTCTATGTCTCAAGGTGCTTGACAGCTAATCTTGACTTAGAAGAAAAAATAGGGCAAGGAGGAATGAGCATATGTATTACTTCTGTTGCTGTTTTTTTGTTTCAGTTATAGGATATGGAATGCAAGGGTTAGGGTTAAATGGAATTACAGTAGGTAAAATGGAAAAGGAGATTTTTAGCTTTTATGATCATCATAAAAGCCGTGGTGGCGCAGTGGTTAGAATTCAGTACTGCAGGCTACTTCTGCTGACTGCCAGGTGCTGGCAGTTTGAGTCTTACCAGCTCAAGGTTGACTCAGCCTTCCAACCTTCCGAGGTTGGTAAAATGAGGACCCAGATTGTTGGGGGAAATATGCTGACACCTAAACCGCTTAGAGAGGGCTGTAAAGCACTGTGAAGCAATATACAAGTCCAAGTGCTATTGCTATCAGTCTTCTGAACAATTGGCTTTAGATAGTGTCCCAGACTGCAGTAGAGGAGAAAAGGGTTAAAAAAATCAGGCTTCAGACGTTGGGGAGCAATATATTCTGGGTTTGGGAACAAGGAAGTCATGAATCCTAGTGAAGGATGCTAGCAGAAGAGGTGTGGGGGTGAGAGGTGGCAGTTAAGAAATGAAATGTATCTTCAGTTGCATGCATGGAAGGAGGCCTTTATGGCTTGCACCTTGGATAGGACCATTTTGGGCAGGATTGCAGTCCAGCTGAACTACTTGGTTGTTTTGTGTTTTGACCCAGACAAATTGGAAGGGATCTTATAAAGGAGGTAGGGTAAAGTTGATGTACCTTTCCCCTCCACATAGCCTGCTCTCCCTTCCGTCTCTCAGTCTTCCCATGGCTTCCTCGGCCTTAGCTGTATACCAACACTCTTTCAAGCTTAGCCTGCATATCTGTCCACCCAGCCCCTCCCCAACCTACCTATGCCCTCTTTCTGCTTACCTCTCCTTGGCTGCACACCACTGTTCCCCTTGTGCATAACCAACAGCCTTTCTCTCCACCCCACCCCCCAAAGTCTCCTTCTGTGTACTTTTAGCTGCTGCCTCATGTTACCATCTCTGATTTTCCCCCTTTCCCACTCTTCCCCACTGCAGAACATTTCTGCCTGGAATGTGCATGTTTTGGACTCAGTAAAAAACTGCATATTCTAATCCAGGCACGACTTCCCAGAACCTCCTGTCCTGTATATGGAATAGTCTGTACATAGGATGATTGGAGTATTAGATTGGGACAGAGCCATAACCATTTGCATTGTGTGCCCAGGCTCTAGAAAAGCAAGGTAGTGGGGAACTTAATCATGTCTGAAATATTTGTGGTGGAATCTCCAGCTAGACTAGAGGGAGGTGTTAAGAGAGGGCTAAGCTTAGAGTCCTTACACTGCAGAAAGTGGCACAGGCTTGACCTCCCCTAGAATCCCTGAAAACGTATCTGACTGTGTTCCCAAAGGAATACAGTCAGTCTGGCAAGGTTCTTGTAACATAGGTGACTAACAATAAAGGTTTTACTTGAGACTATTCATGAGTGGTTCTGGTTGTTTGCACCTGACAATATTTCATCAATTGCTGGTGATAGGTGAGCTTCATTTGGCAGGATTTGGTTTTCCAAACTTGTTAAGCAATTAGAAAAATACTGCTTTCTGGGAGCCCTCTTGTGGTTTATCATCTTGTTATTTGGACATCAATAGTGCTCTGTGTAGTCACTGTGTTTGGGTTCACTAGCCCCATATTCATCTCCCTTCCTTTTCTATGCCAAACAAGCTTATTTGTTTGAAATACTGATTTATTTTGTTTTATTTACTAAATGTATATGCTACCTATCTTTTAATGTTGGTATTTCAAGCTGTATAGCATACCAGATAAAAGTGGAATTTCAGTGACACCTCTAGAAGAGAAGTTCAAGATAGCATTCTAGTGCTTACCTGGAGACTTCCTTGATTGGACAGTCTTTATCAGAACCAGCTGAAGTAGTACAGGATAGTGGATAGGGTGTTGGACTAACACCATGGATTGAAATCCACATTAAGCTGTAAAACTTCAACTGCCACATTAACTTCCTATATAGGGTGGTTATTACAAGGCTAAATTAGAGAAAGAGATACGGTGTATATTTCCTTGAACTCCTGTAGAAAACACTAGATGTTCTTCTAAGAAGTAATCATACTTTCTTGGCAAAATTTGAGTGCTGTGTAGCAACCTCCCTGCCTGAGCTGCTGGAGGCCATGTCAGGGTTGGCAATGGCGTTCCCCAGGATTATGGTCCTGGGGGACTTCAATCTGCCATCCCTGGGCTTGGCCTTGGAAGTGACCCAGGAGTTCATAGCTACCATGGTGACCATGGGCCTATCCAGATCATCCAAGCCACAACTTGGGACAGTGGTCACATGCCAGATGTGATTTTCTTGTTGGAGCAATGGCAACATGATCTGGTGGGGGATCTTGTCATTATCCTCCTGTCATGGTCAGATCACGCCCTGGTGTCCTTGAGATTCTCTTACGCCACCCCACTACGCAGGGATGCCATATCTATTCAAGCAGTGTGCCCCCAGTTGACTGATGGAACTGTATTGGTTCCAGAGGAAACTGGGGAATGTTCCAGTAGGGCATGTCATTTAATGGGGTGAAAATTAATTTTTGCAATTTTTTTTTCAGTGAGGGGTTCTAAAAATATGTGTTTTTACATCAAGAATTCAAATCTGTTATTTTTGCAATTTCACAACATTTAGCTTGGTATGGTAAATCCACGTCTGATCATATACCCTACAAAGGTCTCTTGTAACCCAAATACTGTTAACTTTATCTTCTCAAAATTACACCTTGTGCTATAAAAATTAAAGTTTTTTTCTGCATGAATCTTACAGTATCTAGCTAAGCAAAAAATAAATCATGCAAACATAAACTAACACCAGAAAGTAATTATCTGAGTTACAAAAATGTTTAAACCAGTTTCATTAAGTCTTCTTTTGATTCGTTCTTCAACATCAGCGGCCAACTTGCTTCTTGGCCTCTGATATAATAGCCCTCACGTTTCTCATGTGTATACACACTGCTTGCTGCCTCTGTGACCTGTTTCACACATTTCTCTATTGATTGAGCATGACAGGGCCACTGTGGTACTTGCATTGGTTCGTCAATTAACTTCTTTATTTCCGCTGTAGTCACTTTACATGTCAAAGGTGGCTCATAAACACCTTCAGATCAGTCAGTCAGCTCCAGCAGAGTGGATGCTCTGGCTTGACCTCTACCCAGTGCATGGCACCACCTTCACAGCCAGTATTAACATTTGTAGAATCTCCTCCAATGGCCTTCAAGCTTTTGTCAGTGCCTTTCTTCTTCATGAAATACACCAGATTATCTGCAATCACTTGAGCAGGTTTTCCTGTTTTCAAGCCTTTCTCTGGAGTGAAATGATAAAGATGTCTTCCACCCGGCTCACTGCACACAGAATAGTGTTCTTCTTTGATGGTACTAGGGAATTGCTGGTCTGAAAAGTCATGATATTTATGTAGTTATTTACCACACACATCTAAATTATATTAAAGTAACCAAAATATTTTCACAATCCCCAAGGCATGTCACAACTTTTGTGTTTTTATTAAAAAAAAATTTATTAAACGTTAAAACATACAAAAAAGAAAAAGAACAAACAATGACAAATAGACATAAACAACAAAAATACAACCATTCCCTCCACCTACACCACTCGTACTACATATACATATTTGTTATCAGTCATCTACAGATCATATCTTAAATTTTATGCAATTTACATGGTCAATTGTCATGTATTTCAACTTAAAATTGTAAGTATTGGTATTATGATACCTTTTTTGTTCTATATCTCTCAACTTTCTGCAACCCTATTTGTCATATTTTAATTTATTGTTATTTTACTTTCCAGCCATTGGTACCATTTGTGCCATACTTGGTAAAATTCACTTTCTTCTTTGTCCTGCAATTCTAAAGTTAGCTTATCCATTTCGGCACATTCGTTTATTTTGGAAATGATTTTTTCTCTGCTCGGGATCAGGTCTGTCTTCCAATTTTGGGCATATATGATTCGCGCTGCTGTGAGAATATGGGTACTAAGGTATTTTATTTCTTTACTATATTGTGGTGTCATCATACCGAATAAGAAGAACTCTGGTTTATTTGGTATCTGCAGATTTGTTATTTCTTCTATTATGGTTTTAATTTCTTGCCAATAAAGTTGTGCTTTGCTACATTTCCACCACATATGGAAATATGATCCTTTTTGATTTTTGCATTTCCAGCACAATGCAGATGTATTTGGGTGGATTTTGGCTAGACGGGCCGGTGGTAAATGCCATCTATAGAACATTTTTATTAAATTTTCCTTATAGGATATAGCTCTCGTCATTCTGATATTTTGTTTCCATAATTTCTCCCATTCTGTAAGTTGGATATTATGTCCTATGTCCCTGGCCCACATTATCATGTTGTGTTTAACCGTTTCTTCTAGAAGGGTGTCTTTTAGTAAGAAATTGTATAATTTGGTTATTGTTTTTTGGTCGGTCCCTAAAAGAATTTTATCCAAATCGTTCGGCTCCATGGCTATTCTGTATTGTAATTTATCCTTGTGATATCTTGATTTAATTTGGGTGTAGTGCCACCAGTCTATGTTTGTGTTGGTCTCCTGGAGTTGTTGTTTTGGAAGAAGTTCCCCCTCTTTATTTAACAGATCTTGATATTTCCCCATTTTGCCTATTTCTAAAGTATTCGGAAATATTAATGCTTCCATCGGGGACCACCATCTCGGTATTGTTGTATAGTATCTTTTTTTATTCCCAGCCAGATTTTATATAGTGAAGCCCTAATAATATGTCGTTGGAAATATGTGTGCTTTTTATCCGGTCCATCCCATAAAAAAGCGTGCCATCCTCTTATAAGGTCAAATCCTTCTAGGTATAATGTTCTCTTATTTTCCAATTTTATCCAATCTTTGATCCAAATTATACCGGCCGCTTTGTAATATAACTCCCAGTTTGGTAATGCTAGGCCTCCCTTGTCTCTTGTGTCTTGTAATGCTTTAATTTTTATTCTGGGTCTTTTCCCTTGCCATATATATGTTGCTACTATTTTGTTAAGTTTTTTGAAAAAATCCTTCCCTGGATGTACTGGTATGACCTGATATAGAAATAATATTCTCGGTAGAATGTTCATCTTTATTGAGTTAATTCTGCCTATCAGTGAAAGTTGAATTTTGTTCCATATTTCCAGATCTCTTTTAATTTGTTTTAATAATTTCATGTAATTATCTTCTTTAATTGTTGTGGATTTCGCTGTCAGCCAGATACCTAAATATTTTATCTTCTTTACAATTTGGAGTCCAATTTTTTCCTCTAATTCTGCCTTCTGCATCTGGTTCATATTTTTAGTCAATACTTTGGTTTTTTGTTTATTTATTTTGAGGCCCGCGGCTTCCCCGTATTCTTCTATCTTTGATATTAGCTTTGGTCCTGATTGTCTCGGATTTTCCAGGTTAAATATCACATCGTCTGCGAAGGCCAACAATTTGTATTCTTCTCCTCTAATTTTTAATCCTTTAATATTCTCATCTTTCCTTATCTCATTTAAAAGGGTTTCCAGGACTATTATAAATAATAATGGTGACATAGGGCATCCTTGTCTTACCCCTTTCTGTATGTCGAAGATTTGTGTCAAATCACCATTTATCACTATTTTTGCTGTCTGATGGGTGTAGATTTTTTGTATTAATCTGTGGAATTTCTGTCCACAGTTCATTTTCTCCAATTGTTTTATCAAAAAGTTCCAGTTTACGTTGTCAAACGCTTTCTGGGCATTGAGAGAAATTATTGCCGTTTTGGTTTCTATCCTTTGGTCATAGTATTCCAGTATACTGATAATTGATCTAAGATTATTTCTAATTTGTCTGGTGGGTATAAAGCCGTTCTGATCAGGGTGTATATATTTATGTATTATTGTTTTCATTCTCTGCGCCAGTATTGCCATTAATAATTTATAATCAGCGTTGAGTAGTGATATCGGTCTATAATTGCTAATTTGTGTCGGTTCTGTATCTTCTTTGTGTATTAATGTTATGATCGATTCAGTCCAGGATTTTGGGATTTCTGCTTCAGATAATGCTTCATTGAAAACTTGTAAAAGTATTGGATCAATAGTTTGCTGGCAGTACTTGTAAAATTCGGCTGGGATTCCATCCGGACCTGGCGTTTTGTTATTTTTTTGTTTTTTGCGGGCTTCCATTAGTTCAAACATCGTCATAGGTTGATTCAATCTTTCTCTGTGCTCTTCTTCAATTGGAGTAGTTTTGGATTTCTGCAAATAGGCTTCAATTTGTACCTCTGAGACATTCTCCTTTCAATAAAGTGTTTTATAAAATTCTGTCACTATATTTTTCTTCTCTAGATGTGTGTAATGGGGAATTCCAGAATCATCTTGAAGTTGGTGAATAATCCTTTTTTCTGTCTGTTTTTTTAATTTATACGCTAGCCAGCGTCCTGTCTTATTTGCGTGTTCAAAGTTAATCTGTTTTGCCATTCTTATTTTGTGGGCTATTTCCGTTTTTGTAGTTAAATTTAATTTATGTTTGGCCAGATTGAGTTTTTGTTGTACTGTCTTGTTATTGGGTTGCTGCTGCAATTTGGTTTCTTCTACTTTTATCTCGTCCAGGAGCTCATTCCTAATTCGTTGTTTCTGTTTTTTCCTTTTGGCTATGTATGCAATTGTTAGGCCCCTGATATATGCTTTCGTTGTGTCCCATAAATTTTGTGTCGTTGTTTGATCGTTGGTATTGATACGCAAAAATGGTTTCATTTCTTTTTCTATCATCTGTTGATAGTCTTTTTCCTTTATTGTAGTTGTATCCATCTTCCATCTTTTCTGTTTCCGCAGACCTTTCCATACTAGTTCAATGGGGTTATGGTCAGCCCATATGCTGGGAGTGATTTCTATCTCTTTTGTGTCTGTACTGAGTTGCGGTGTCATCCAGGCCATGTCTAGCCTGGACCACGACTGATGTGGGCCTGAGAAATATGTATATTGTTTCGTGTTAGTATGTGAATCTCTCCATGTATCGTGTAAGCTCAATTCTTCTACTAGGTCTTTGAATGCTTGTGGTAAAGTTCTTCTCTTGAGCTTATTCTGCCTAGTAGTATGGTAGTCATCATTTGAATTTGCTATAGCATTAAAGTCGCCAACAATGCATATATTTTCATAGTCTAATTCCTTTAATTTATTATGTAATTCTTTGTAAAAGTCAATTTGATTCCCATTTGGGGCATAGATCGCGCCTATCAGAATTGTTTTTATTTCCAATTTGAGTTCAATCATCAGGATTCGACCTTCTTTGTCATTGTAGATTGGTTTTGTTCTTAATTGATCTCTGGCATATATTACCACTCCCCTCTTTTTGCAATCTCCTAAGGCTGTGTATAATACTCCGAGTTTTTTATTTTCAAGGAGTTTTCTCTGTTGTCTCCTTATATGAACTTCCTGTAATACAATTATATCTGACCTTAATTTCTGTAATTTTGTAAATATTTGGTGTCTCTTTGTCGGTGAATTCAGACCATTTATGTTTATGGAAGTGAGTTTTATCACTTCTTCCATTTCTTTAGTTATTTATTTATCCGTTATTTTCAGTTTGTTTGTGTTTCTTGTAACTCTTTGTGTAATTTCCGTTGTTTCCTCCCTCTCCAACCCCCTCTTCTTTTGTTCTTTATGTTCCTTGCTTTTCAGTTGTACCTCTTGGTCACTTAGATTTATTTGTTCTTTACTCCCCGTTTTTTCGTCTTGCTTTTCAAATGCGAAATGTTGTTCCATAAATTCTTGGGCTTTCTCTATGGAGTCTATGCGAAATTTTCGTCCTTCCCAGGAGATTAATACGCCTTCCGGTATCAGCCATCTAAATTTTATTTTTAATTTGTTTAATTGTTTCGTTAAGAAGTTGTAATCTTTCCTTCTATCTCTGGCCCTTCTTGGTACTTGTTTTAGTGTAAGTACCTCCCTTCCTTTATACTGGACTATCTCTTCCCTCATTCTTCTATATATTTCTTCTTTTAGTGTTGTTTTTGTGAATCTTATGTGAACCTCTTTGGGGAGTTTATTTCTTCTAGCATAGTTGGTGTAGGCTCTGTAGATTTCGTCAGTTCCATTTCTGATTTCGTCTTTGTCTATGCCTGTTGTTTTAGCCAGCAGTTCAATCATGATTTCTCCAAGATCTTCGTCTTTTTGTTCTTCAATATTTTGAAATCTTAGGAAAAAGGAGGCCTTCTCCATCTCAAGATATATTAATGCATCTTCCGTATCCTGGGTCTTTGTGACTTGTTGGTTCTCTACCCTACCTCTACCTCGCTAATTCATTTTATTCATCCTGGAAAAAGCTGATCAGTATAATGAATTGACATGGTCATGATGGCACATAATCAGTCAACCAGTTTCATTCATGAGGGAGGCTCCTACAAGTAGAAGTAACAGGAAGATAAATTAATCTGGCTGAATATTTTTTTTCTGTTGGGCATATGAGAGCAGAAAGAAAGAAGAAAGCATGGTTACAAATTTGGGAGAGAAACTACAAACTGACGATGGCCGCGGCATATAAAGAAATCCTTTACAAAATGTTTTACAGGTGGCACTTGCTGCCAGCAAGATTAGCCAAAATGTATAAGAACTCCTCCGCCAATTGTTGGAAAAGGAACCAGACTCCAGGATCATACTACCACATGTGATGGACATGTAAGAAAGCAAGGAGTTACTGGGAGAAAATTCATAAATGGCTAGAAATGATAACTGAGCAACATATTGAGTTCAAACCAGAAACATGCCTCTTAGGTATATTGTTGGAAAGTTATGACAAAGGAACCATCTACTTAGTGTTACATATATTGACGGCAGCTAGAATTATGTATGCTAAATATTGGGAAAATGTGAACACCCCACCGGATGATGACATAATTAGGAAAATTTGGGACTGTGCAGAAATGGACAGATTAACTTTAAAAATTAAAGATAAAGAAGACTCGAACTATTACAGGACATGGAATAAATTTTACAAATGGATAGAGACAAGAGGTAGAAATGAGAGGGAAGTTTATGAATGTCAGTACAACAAAGATGTATAAAACTATGGATATAATATGGAAAAATTTGTAGATAAGCTAATTTAAGTAGAAACTTAGTTGAAGTTTTCTTTTATTTACTTGTTTTTTGTTTTTGTTGTATTGTTGCAATTACTGTTAACATAGTACAATTTTAGTTATTAGCATGTACAGGTGAAACTCGAAAAATTAGAATATCGTGCAAAAGTTCATTTATTTCAGTAATGCAACTTAAAAGGTGAAACTAATATATGAGATAGACTCATTACATGCAAAGTGAGAGAGTTCAAGCCTTGATTTGTCATAATTTTGATGATTATGGCTTACAGCTCATGAAAACCCCAAATTCACAATCTCAGAAAATTAGAATATTGTGAAAAGGTTCAATATTCTAGGCTCAAAGTGTCCCACTCTAATCAGCTAATTAAGCCATAACACCTGCAAAGGGTTCCTGAGCCTTTAAATGGTCTCTCAGTCTGGTTCAGTAGGAATCACAATCATGGGAAAGACTGCTGACCTGACAGTTGTGCAGAAAACCATCATTGACACCCTCAATAAGGAGGGAAAGCCTCAAAAGGTAATTGCAAAAGAAGTTGGATGTTCCCAAAGTGCTGTATCAAAGCACATTAATAGAAAGTTATGTGAAAGGGAAAAGTGTGGAAGAAAAAGGTGCACAAGCAGCAGGGATGACCGCAGCCTGGAGAGGATTGTCAGGAAAAGGCCATTCAAAAGTGTTGGGGACTTTCACAAGGAGTGGACTGAGGCTGGAGTCAGTGCATCAAGAGCCACCACACAGAGACAGATCCTGGACATGTCTGTGTGTGGTGGCTCTTGATGCATGGTGGAAGCAAATGGTGGAAACAATAGAAAGGCAAGATGGAAAAACCCAGCAAATTGAATATGAACAAGAAACAAATATGGATCAGAAAAATGAGCAAATGAAGCAAATACTCGTTGAAGAGGAAGACCAGATAAATGGCAAACAAAAGGAGTGGGAAAAACAGAGGAATTGGCCAAATCAACTAATAAACCAAGGACTCGAGCAAAAAATAGGACTGACAAATCAGCTGATAAAGGAAGAAAGTTTGAAGAAAATAAAACAGATACATCAGCAAATGAACAGACAGGAAGATATCGTTGATGAGGAGATTGGGACATGGGCAGACATGGGAGAAGTGGCAATATAAGAATGTATTGGGAGAAATGTTTGGATTAGATAAGAAAGATAGAGATAAAGTTAGAGATAAAGAGGAGGAGTGTGGGAAACAAGTAAAAAAACGGATAAGAATCGAAGCACTAATGAGAGCAAGAGATGATGGTTAGAAATAATTGCTTTCTAAATATTAAGGTAGCTTGATTGTAAGTTGGAGAAGCAGAAGTAAATTAGGGGAAATTTGTTTTTCTATAGAATAAAAGAATAATAGAAAGATTAAAGGCTTATAGATGTTAGGCTTTTTTTATGTATGTTTAAATAATATAAAGAGAATTATTTAAATTCAATGAATGTGAAAAAGAACGCTAATGTGGTAAATTGGATCAATATGAATGATGCTCAGATCTAACACTGTTC